>OX246741.1:28949603-28974603 GCA_945910005.1 Isoperla grammatica
CTAATTTTTCTATCCGATATGGTTACTGATAGTGTTATTTGCAAAAAAAAAGAATAGAGTGAGTTACTACTGACAACGAATGTACCTGTAAACGGTGCCTTTGGAGCCGTCATAAGTCATAAACACAAGACACATAATAAATGTTATACTATCCCCCACTGAAAACAAATTTCAGTCACTTGATTGGGGTCTGTGGAGAGACAATATTTCTTTAATTTTAAGTACCTCTACATGAATTTATTTCTCCGTTTTAAATGATTGCAGTAGCATTTTATCGGTAGATGCCATTGGCACGAGCTCAACATATGCTTATCCAATGATTACACAGATTGCCTACGTTTTACTAAGGTAATCTAATTAACTACTCACAATGCACATACCACATCGACTTCCGGTAAAATGGTGTTCATTGTGCAATTAACTCCGCCAAGGAATTGTAACTATGTGAGAGAGAATGCATCATAATGCAACTATGCAACTTGCTGTCGACGAATTTAAGATCATTTTCAAAAGCACTGCACATTTTATAACAATAATTAGATTCAGACGTATACGAAAGTGAAAGTATTACTTTCTCGTCGTCGCTGAATAACGCCGAGAGTGCATCGAGAGTCTTGATGCATTTCCGGTTTGTTGCCGTTGCCGTGCTGTGATTAGAAGCAACTGCGTTCTACAAGTTGAAACCATTTCCTTATTAGTTCGGTTATATACATAGACTATTATTTAACTGATGCCTGTGCTGATGCATTGTTACAAATTCATGAAATTATGGTTTTGCTCGAGGAAAATTGTTGTCATCTCGGTAATTTTAGTTGTTACATAATATTATTGTGAATTTAATCGAAGAAGATAGGTAGTTATTGTGGCTAGAAAAGTACTTTGCTGTGCATATTGAAATGAGCATTCATAATACTGGATGATACGATGGGTGACATATTTTTTTTTTTTTTTTTAGAGAGATGATTCAGTTTTTGTCTCTGTCAAATTTACTTTAGTTTATTATAGGTGTACAATCCAAAGGAAATCGTATACAATCCATACACTACTAATCATATACTATTCAACCAAAAGTCATTTGCATTTGTAGACACATGTATTTACTTCTACGCTTCAGTTTTCTTTCCATTATTTCGATGTGGAGGTTTTCCTGTTTCCCAAATTAATTTAGATTTAAGTTGGGCAATCAATTCGAGAAACACTGTAGGACAAGAATACAAATTAGAAAATGTTACATTTGTCACACATTTCTACAGATAACCATACATTTTTCAATCTACTGCACCATATTTTGTAGAAAAAACTTGGTGGGGGCTAAAATGAAGGGGATTTTTAAAGAAGTGAACTCGCATTAGTTTAATCCGAGAGAAATTTCAAAAGAAAAAACCGTTAATCAAATCTTCGTCTTTTATTTTCGATCGTGCAAACTTTTTCTTCGTCTTACTACAACAACGAGAACCAACTCGAAAGTGGAGTAGATGTGTTTTTATAAAATGGGCCTCGCATACATTTCTATTTTGATTTCAGTTTCCAAACTCGTTTTAGAACGTCTCAAAGTCAAAATAAGACTAAGACACAAAACCTTTCAAACTATTTGTAACTCAATCCATCGTAGCTTTTCAAAAAGAATTAACTCTCTAAGAAACGTACATATACTGTCTTTACATTCAACTAATCAAACGACCCCATTTCTAACAACTCGTGAATGCACAAAAAACGGCACATCTCAATTTATCTGTGCACGATTTTATCCCTATCAGTCAACTTCTGTCAATAATTATGTTTTCTTTTGATGGCTCATTTATTTCCAACTAACAAACTCGCATTCATTACAGGAATCTTTTCTATGAACACAAGATCGTCATTACCGTTAAAGCGGCAATCTACCGCATCACCACACCACACTATGCACTTTCTCTTGTCAAGAGCATCACAGGAATAATATACTTTCTCCGCGGGATTATTCTCAGAGTTCGTCACGAAATATTAGACAAAAAACCATTATTGTGCATCCAAGCTATAACGGACAAATTATATACATTACGATTACGTTTTATGATTGTTGCTCGGCTTCGAATTTCACATTGGGAGTGTTTCTTCGCAATCCACTGGTTTCTGATAAAGCGTGCAAGTTGTACATGGCACAGACGATGTAGAACCATGACAGAAACAGTATCGGGGGGGGGGGGGGGGGGGGTACATACATCTTCTTGCTTAGAGATGTCTTACTACATCACATCATCAAGCAAAGAAATAAACTTGTATTGATGTAAACTTCACTCACTCACAAGAACTGAATTCTAACGGAGGTATGTGCTGCGTTGCTATGACGGTGCGCGTTGCTATGACGGTGCCGCGTTGCTATGACGGTGCCGCGTTGCTATGACGGTGCCGCGGTGCTATGACGGTGCCGCGGTGCTATGACGGTGCCGCGTTGCTATGACGGTGCCGCGGTGCTATGACGGTGGCGCGATGCTATGACCGCTCCAAAGTCATCGTTTTACATATACAGCAGTCGCATACAGATCGTTTGAGGTGAACAATATAAACTTATAATGTTTTTTTCTTTTCTAAACGTTTCACTGCAACGTTTACCTTAGACGTACCTTTCTTCCTTCACCACTGAAACTGTCAAAAGATAGCGCTGATAAGATGTACCATTGTCTGTGCCGTTTTAGGTTCAGCAAAGACTCAACATTTAAAACATTTACGATTATAAAAATAGATAGCCTGATGGCAGTGTTTTGTTTTAGAAAATTTTGAATATGCACCGATCAAAGGTCAATTCAATAGCCTAGGAACAGATTGGTTGTCTGCAAAAATAACTGTGTGATGTAACAGTACCCTAAATCGTAAAGACCAATCCACAATGAAAATTAACAGTAAAAGTAACAGGAAGATTTTAACCAATCCTATTGGCTGATGAGCAACAATGGGCTCTCATCAGCCAATATTATAGGTTAAAACCTTATTGTAACTGTATTACTGTTACTGTTAATTTTCATTGTGGATGGACCTTTCACTAAAACGTTTTGAACAGCCAAAAACCTATGCATTAGAGATTTTTCCTACCAGAATGCATATAATCTCTTTTAAATGCCGTTTTATACCACTTTATTATATCCTCCAATAATTGTATTGTAAAATTTGGATAAGAGATTGTTATTCATGTAATCCATTTAGTTAAAAAACAAATAGACGCGACACATCAACCAATTATAAGTACATCAAGTTATGTCCACAGATTGACCACGTTAACTAAACTAACTTTCTATACGTTTGTAATTCACGGCCACTATAATCGTTGTGCGACTCAGCCTTGCGTTGATCACGGCCTCCTATGACTAAATGTCAAGCGTGCTGCCTATTATGGTTCTCTGGTTCACCTCGGGGTGAGATAATAGAAGCACTTCACCTGCAGCACCTCGATACAACACAAGGTGGTATTATTGAAATATGAGGGCGGGGACCCACAATTACTCAAGGTCCGTAAATTCCGGGTCTCATTCCTGTACATATTTTTAACCCTCCTTAACTCTCGCTAACCCCATGTTAAAATGACCCCGGGGTTAACGCCTACACAGGCTTCCCTGCATAATTCGGAGGCAAATATGACCCTGTCTGACAGTAGGGTTAAGAAGAGTTATCTCAATAATACTTCGAAATGCCGCCATTTTGTCAATGCCCGTGTGTATAGTTTCACAAATGTCACATTTCATTTCTTTATTGAGAATACCCTATTTTTTGGATACGTTACTTTATGTGTTTATTCAAGTTTATAAACAATTTTGTGTATTTATTGCACATTATATAGGTCCTACATATGTAAATATGTAGTTTTATTGAGTATTTTGTCGACGTTTTGAGGTTATTGGAATGTTTTTGTTTGTTATTGTTTTTATTTTGTCTCGTTTTTTCAACAATGCCTTCCTTCGATCGGCGTCCCAGTTGCTGACTCTGATTGGCTATTGACTAACACCGGGGTTAAGTTTGCAAATGTACAGGAATGAGGCCCTGGCGGGGGCTCGTCGAAGGTTTACCAGACCTCCGCCAGGGGATTGAGCCTAGACGCTAGAATCAGACTGGGCGCCCGTTGTTGCCAGGTAACAATTACATGCATGTTATTTCACATATAAAAAGCAAATCCGTAGCAACAACGGGCGCCCGTAGGGGTAGGGGCAAAGATATTATAATATTATGGGTAGGGGACGACATCGCCTCAAGCTTATATATAAAATTATACCTTGCAAAAAAATAAGAGTGTATATATGGGTTTATTTTTGTTTTATGTTGGCAATGATCGTCAATGTCGTCACCATCGGTTACGCTTTCGTTTTTACCCGAGCCCATCGAACAATTGAAAACTACGCACGTGACTTCTAATAAGTCTTGTCTACAACACTGGCTATACAGCCAAACACGTTCATATTCGCGAATTCAGTCACGATGTCTTCTCATTGGTATGATCGTAATTCAACCGTAAACCGTTAAGTTTGCGCATCATCGACAATCATCGGAGATCTAAAGGTATGAGGAGGGGGGGGGGGGGGCAGGGGGCAGGAGCAAACATACTACTGTAATAAATAACAAATAATAACATAGGTCATACTCATAGGCAAGTTTTGCCTAACTTTAATGGTATTGTACAGTATCACCATAAAAACGATTTAGTAAATATTTTGAAAAGGTAATACACAATATCGAAAAATTGATAGGGCATGTTGGCGTTTAGTAAGAACAACAAACTAAATTAAAAATGTACCAAACATTTGAATCATTACGTTTGTTATAAGTAATGTAAATTAATTAATTAATTAACTAATTACAAATAACACTATTTGAAACATTTCAAATACAGTTTTTAGTTCTTACAAAACCACATAATGGCCTAACTTGTCACGTTTTAGATATTGTGATAGCATTCTGATTTTATACCGCTGCGTTAAAAAGTATAACACAAAAATTATATGGATGGATGTGTAAATACATTTTCAGAAGCGTGTTATAAATAAGAGGATAAATCTTGGAAAGCACGTTGCCTACGCCTAGCAAAAATAACATTCTGGCCCCTTTACCAACACAAACCAAAGAGCATTTTGACAACCACTGGTAAACCTAGTCACCACTTCACTAGGGGAGTGATCACCCTCAGATCTGACCGTCGGTTTTCGCACGACTGATCGAATGATTCGATTAATCGAATCGAATCGAATCGAAACCCTCTGGTGAGTGTTGAACAAAGTAGTCTGATACAACACACGAACACGTGCGCCAAAGTAGGACTCGTCTCTGGTCTGCCACTTTCTCGGGTATGCTAATGTAATGCAGACTTAGCATGCTCCGAAAACAAGTAACACAGTTTAGAACGACGGTCAGGGGTCGATCTCGTTTCTATTGTGTTTCTATTGTGTTTCTATTGATTCACGAGATACAATATCAAATTGGAAATAATGAAACGTAAAAAAATAATACCACTGGAATTCCGCAGTGCGTTAATGTAATAACCAGCCCAATTGTATACGTCTTTCTTTCTTTCTTTCGTCCTTTTTTCTTTCTTTCTTTCTTTCTTTCTTTCTTTCTATCTTTCTTTCTGTCTTTCTGTCTTTCTTTCTTTCTTTCTTTCTTTCTTTCTTTCTTTCTTTCTTTCTTTCTTTCTTTCTTTCTTTCTTTCTTTCTTTCTTTCTTTCTTTCTTTCTTTCTTTCTTTCTTTCTTTCTTTCTTTCTTTCTTTCTTTCTTTCTTTCTTTCTTTCTTTCTTTCTTTCTTTCTTTCTTTCTTTCTTTCTTTCTTTCTTTCTTTCTTTCTCTCTCTTTTTCTCTCTATCTCTAGCACACAAACAATTAAGGTGGTTAATCATAATCGATGGACAGTGGTGGACTGTTGAAAATATACCAACAGAAAATGAAAACATGTTGTATAGTTCAATTAGTTGCCCTGGTCATATTAATTTAACTGATTTCAATGTAAATGTCATTAGTTTTGACATGTATTATTATTAACGTATATTAATCAATAACTCTAATCAATACCAACTATAATATACTAGTCTCATTATTGCAACCGTTCTTCGTATGGATAAAGAAGTAATTCATTTATTGTTCAATTAAAATATGAAATTTTACTTTACTATATAATTATATACAACGCATGAATGACCACAACTCCAATGCAAAAAGTGGACGACCATTTACAAAGTGTTGGCAAATTGTTTACACGGTGGAGGGGGATGAGAGGAGGGGGGGGGGGGGGGATACTCTCTGTCAGTGTCCTGATTCAAAGATGGCACTCGATCCCTACACGCCTGAAAATACTGTTCGTTAGAGAGTATAGAATAGGCCAACTAATCCATTAAATATATTAGCTAACTGTACATGAAAAAACGTCTTCATTCAACAATGAGCCGTTGAGATAAAAAAGACACGTACACAAACAACTAAGCGTATTTGCGTGATTGGTTTAATGACAATAAAAAGCGTGCAGCAAAAAATGTCACTTTAGTGAAACGAAAGGGAACTTCATAATAATATGAGACTAAACGCAAAAATGTGCGTGTTTGTTGTTTCAACTTTTACTTACTATAACACTCGGAGTATAAACACAACATAACGTTCTTTTTTCCTGTACGTTCGTAATGGATCATTTTCTCGCATACACATTTAATAATGACTTTGTAACGGGTAGAACATTATTTTGTTCAATGCGAACGAACCACCGCTTTGCAAACGGCAGAAACTTAATTAAAAACGGTTCGCGACTTCACTCAATTTTCCCTTTGATTAACACCCACGCATCAAGCTTGTAATTATAGCGATCACGGATACATTCTCAAAGGTCGGGCGCGCAAAATTAACTCTATAAATGAGTTTTCTCGTGTAATAACCAAAACAACACGGTCGTTCGAACATAGGGAAAGTGTCTTTTTTTTTTAAATGGATGACTAACTTTCTTTTTTAACAAATTCTCATCGTTCGTTGTGACGGGTCACTAAATAACTAACGTTGGTGTATGTCTGACCTGATTCCAACACCGACCACGCGGAGTTTGTTTGGTAATGTTAATGTGCGAGATTAGCCCAACGAAAGTGAGGAGAGACGAACAAACAATTGAATGTCGTAATAATGGGCATCGAATAGATGATTTTCAGAATGATGTGATTAGCTCTACCTAAGGGTCCTTGATATAAGACCTAGTAATTGGACTGTACACTGTTCCTTGTCACATGTAAAAACAATTGAGAAAACGCAATATTTCGAACCCTGATCAGAGCTCTTCAACAGGCGAAAACACTGCAAAACACAGAAATCACAGTGTGTTTTCGCCTGTTGAAGAACTCTGATCAGGGTTCGAAATTTTTCGTTTTAAATTGTTTTTATATGTGACAAGGAACCGTGTACAGTCCAATTACTAGGTCTTATAACGTTTTACCTGTTCTACTATGTTTCCGTTTTTACTGTTGTGCCATGGAGTTGTACCGTAGGCGTCCGTAGGTGCTATTATAAATCCATGGTTGTGCATTGTTGTCATTGAAGATCTGGAGGGTCGTGATTAGCTCTGTCTAAGGAAGGGTCCTAGATCAATCCTGAAAAAGGTATATTAGCGTCTGACCATGGAGTTGTACAGTACCGTAGGTACTATTATAAATCCATGATCCGACGTCGGACGGAAGATGAGAAAAGTGAAACCGGTGAAATATTACATCAGTTTGTCAGGTCGTTGGAAAAAAGAAAAAAAAAACAAGAACAATAATTTCCTATTTGGTGGTTTTGACGGATAAAATATGAAACAAGCTGGGTGATAAATCTTTCGCTGAGATCACGCGCGCCAACAGAAATCAATAATATTTAGTGTGGGAAAGTTTTATAGAGGTAACGAATCGATTATTTGTGGAGAATTGAGAAGTCAGTTCTCTGCTTGTAGTCTTCCACCGACGAAAAAAAATGAAGATTCGGAAGTTATATATAGTAAATCTAGTGAATATACACTATAACTTAACTTAGTTACACTATAACTTAATAACTTCTAGTTGTACATCGAGGATCATCTAGACGAGAAGGCATGAGTGAAATTCCCCAGAGCAACGTGAAACCTACATCTAATCCCTTGACTACAGCCCATCATAAAGTGTGATTAAGGGCTGGTTTCACCAAACTTCCTAAAAAAAGTCCGATTAGTCGATATTCTAAAAGTTGCTAAGAAGCAACATGGCGACTATCATGCATTTGAAATTAAATGTTCGTTGAAATCATGTTTACCAAACCGAGAACCCTCCACCATTTATTTATTTCCGTTTGTATTTAGTTAGTAAAACCGTCCTCATAAATTAATTAATTGATAACAATTCTAAATTTGTCAAAATACACAATAATACAAATTATTACAACACGTATCTCTGACGAAAACAAGTCGTAGGCCTATGTATGTGTGTGTGTGCGTGTGCGTGTACAAACAGCTCTGATACTCAATTACAGTCATCATTTAGCTAAGTAGGCCTAGGTCGAATAAACGCTGCTGATTTAAACCGTTTCTGTACTTAAACCACCTCGTAAAACATCATGACTTTGGCAAACTCTACAAAGAATAATAAAGCAGTCCCAAATAAGCAGTTTCACCAAACCTTGACAAAAACTAATCGCCAACAATTCGTAAGGTCTCATTATCATTAATCCAACACATCCACATTAATTACATCTAAATTAAGACTTAATCCATGCATCTGAAATTCAATGAAATATTACAAATTGGAATCTTTCCCAGTGAGTTAAGGGACTTCCTATTTGCAATCCAATTGCGCTTGAGTGTGTGTGTATGTGTGTGTGTGTGTGTGTGTGTGTGTGTGTGTGTGTGTGTGTGTGTGTGTGTGTGTGTGTGTGTGTGTGTGTGTGTGTGTGTGTGTGTGTGTGTGTGTGTGTGTGTGTGTGTGTGTGTGTGTGTGTGTGTGTGTGTGTGTGTGTGTGTGTGTGTGTGTGTGTGTGTGTGTGTGTGTGTGTGTGTGTGTGTGTGGCCAGCCCGTATGGTGTGTTGGCCAATGGACTCAGTGCGCTGTGCGGCGATGGCCATGAACATGCTACTAGTGACTTTGACTTACTTTTGCGAGTCTGCGACGAGAGTTTTTGGCGAGTATGTAGGTCACCTACATTCTCTTGAACAGCATAACACTTGACCCCGAGGACGGTCCGGGCTCGAGGTAGGTATGAACGAAAAGAAAGTGTCTGTCTGTCTGTCTCACTCTGTCTGTCTGTCTGTCTGTCTGTAGGTTCCACGCACGTAGGTGGGTAGGAAGGTGGGTAGGTGGGTAGGTGGGTAGGTGGGTAGCAGCCCGCAATGAGAGAGTACACACGGTAACCTGTGAACAGAACGATACAATACGTTTGAGAAGTATAAACATTTATGATTTTTGGTATTTATGAGTCAAGAATAGTGTATTTGGAAACACGCTTCAAGACATTGTAAAAGCGATTCATATACCAGAGATTTGGGTTTGTCTGAACAAGTATTTAAAAACAAACTATTATAATAGTTACGATTGCTATGTCTGTAATTATTTAATTTATTAATTAATTTAATCATAAGAAATAATTTAACTCATTACAGAAGTAGCAATTATATCAATTACAATATTTAAATGTTGTTAAACTCATTGGTAAGCTGATACAAAACGAAAGCCTGGGTATGAATCACTATCGTGATGAGCTCTCAAGATGACAATAACATTAAAAATACCATTAATTTGGCTTGGTTTAATATTGGAGCTACCCTTTGCCATTCAATTGTGCTTTCACATAAAAGTACACAGATTTTCATAACGAGGCGTTGCCGAAATGAATGGTGAATAAATAAATGTAATTAAAAACGGTGACGATAAAATAAAACTGAAGTTAAAGCATTAATTACTTCATATCCTTATACTTGTGTATAATGTAGCAGACGACAGAGATGGCTCAGCAGTAACACGCGAGACTGATTCAGGACGTCACCGGTTCGATTCCGGTCACCGGCAATCCTGAACGAAGCTTTCTTCAAAACATGTTTTCAGTCACAACACAAGGCGAATGCTGGGATAGAGTCCTATAAGATAGCCCTAGGAAAATCGTTCCTTACTATCCAAACACCATAATACACCTAGTTAAAGTCCCTAGGAGGGGTACATCGGGTCATGCAAACTGGTGTGCCCCGTACTGCAGTGATTCCCACGAAAAAGTATTATTATTATTATTATTATTATTATTATTATTATTATTATTATTATTATTATTATTATTATTATTATTATTATTATATTGTAGTATATATGAACGTGACTATATTGTAAGTGATACAGAAAACTAACTGATGTTTTCTTAGTCAACAATATGCTTACCAATCAATATTATGGCAGCTGATAGCAGAAATCGAGCTCACAGACTTGGAGAAGGTCATTTAATTTATAATTAGAACTTTGTAAAATAAATATTCAAGTTTATTTTCACAACATTTATTTTCTGATAGTAGAACTTACAATCTATCAATGTTGATGTATATAGACGGATGCCTTGAGCCGTAGGCGATACTGATTCATAGTTACTGATTATGTATAACTCTTCTTCGAATGTGTACACGCTAAAAATTAATACAATTGTAGCTTATATATACCTTTTTAACGTGTCTAATCAATTATTTATACGAAGAAAAATCATGTGATAGTTCAGTTTCAGAGAGATTTGTTCACAATGGCTACTGCTATGCTCAGTTTAGTTGTAAAACTCAAGTATACTAGAGTTTTACAGCTAAACTGAGCACACTGCGCTTTATAAAGGGGAAATTAGTCAAAAAAGTATATTTTCATTTTAACAAACAAAAGTAGGCTAATCAGCTACGAATGTTATCGTCAAATACGCTTTGGGTACAAGACAATTTTGTAGGAAATGTCTACTTAACATTGTTCAACTTTAAACCAAAAAGTATTTACTCAAACTAAACATTTCTATTTTCTACGCACCAATTACATAAGAACATAATTTATAATTAGTGTAAAACTTCTGAATTAGTTGTCGAAGAACAAAAAATCGGTCACGGCGTTTTTATCCGTCTGGTTGGGTTTACCAGGAGCAAAAAAAAAAAAAAAAACACCAGAGAAAGTTGTATAAAAATGATAAGTTTTCCAAGGTCTGTAGTTTCTTAACTGAAATTGTAATACCTTTTCTCTTATTGCCCACAAAAAATCAAATGCCGATATACATTTCTACGATTTCAGGGTTACGCACAAAGAAGCTCACGAGGAACGGGGGGGGGGGGGGGGTACGTTATATTGATAAACCCTTCAATTAACTGCGAAACAAACTAAGTCTAGTTCCAAGGTATGAATTCTCCAAAATTTGTCTAAATCTCCGATTAAATAATCTCGGATTGGTAACCATATAGTTCCAACAAACATTACATACTCAAAATGTCTTTCAAAATTTCTAATGGGCTGTGAGCACCATGTCTGTTTCTATCAATATATCCGAATTATGGCTAAAATCTTAGGACTGGACTAGTAAGATAATTTACATAATCGATTAGTCAAATTTGTAAAGAATATCAAAATTGGGCGCCCAGCCCCGGTACCTACTCAAAATCGATTGCTCGAACATCGATACGTAGGCAATGAACCGTCGCGATACTTCTCAACGATAAGTACATAAATTATTAGATATACACATTGACAAGGTCATCCATTCATGGTCGAGCAGGTAAATAACTCTAACAAGTAAATAACACCTAACAGTATAAGAAAAACCATTTCATAAAATAGTTTAGTATTTAGTATAACAGAAATTTATTGCTAACTACCAACACTAATAAATGTAAGAGAGAATTGAGAAAATATTTGCGAAACATGACCTTATAGATGAAATTTCTTTGAAGGCTTGTGGATAAGAAAGCAAGGCTCTATGGGAGTCCTTGTGAATATGTTACAATAACATGGGGTTCCAGTGTCGAGTGATACTTACATCAACATTGCCAACATGTCGCAACATGTTACACACGCCGATTAGTACCAATTACCTATATAGATGAAACGGTCCTAAGTTTAAAACACGGTTAGAAGTGACTCGGTGGTTGTGTCATACAACACAATCTATTTGGGTAGGAATTGCGTGATTGAATTCTAATACAATGTGTTTGTGTTGCTTATACTCTATTAATATTATATAATTTATATTTTAATTTATATATTCATAATAAATAATACGAACGCTTAAATTGAGGTTTTAGCTATTAACATAGTAATTG
The DNA here is from genome assembly GCA_945910005.1 of Isoperla grammatica. NCBI lineage: Eukaryota > Metazoa > Arthropoda > Insecta > Plecoptera > Perlodidae > Isoperla > Isoperla grammatica. The sequence goes on from OX246741.1 coordinate 28,961,852, forward strand.
AAAATGTCTTCAAAAATACAAAAATATTGTATTGTATTGTATTGTAAAATATTGTAATACATGACACGTAGCGGGGCACACAGTACGAAGATGCGTTTTGTGATACAATGAAGCGTTTACCCTACAATTTAATTACTATTGAAATGTAAAACATGTACATCGTGTTCTTACAAAGCTTTATGCGTGCGAGTAAAACGCAAATTGTATCTCTGCTGTGTTTACCACATACATCAAAATGGAACCGAATAATCTGCAGCTGACACGTTATTCTCTTCTTTGTTTATCTATTTGATGCATATTTATGACACTGGCTACGAAAGGAAGACAGCCAACAAGTGAACTATTATTTTATTGATGGTACAGATTCAATTCGCATGGCCAAGAGAAGAAGAAGAAGAAGAACACGTACAAGAATGTGTATTGATTATGACAAAGAACATCTAGGCCACTGGGAGTTTTCAAAAAAACAAAAAGGACAAGAAAACAAAACGCAGCGAATATTTTCCAATCATGTACAGTCACGATACAACGCGGATGCAGCACGTAAATTGAATACAACGATTGAGGCGCTGAACGATGACGTACGGAACTCTTGATCCGAAGTGTTGCGGTTCGATTCCCACCACTAATAATCATCTGAAGAAGATGATGATCAAGATTTTAATCAATAGCAAGTCAATATGGTTCGTTACACAAGTGGGTGTGTTGTGTTCCTACTTCCATTGCTAGGGTCCTGGGCTAGATTACCGTCACCGGTAATCGTCTCATGAAAATGCTAATCGAGGATTTTCAATCCAATTCCGCTCCCGATTTTTCTAAGAATTAATTTAGCGCGTGAAATTCACGAAATTTCCTCAACTTCATAAACTTAAAACCAATGGATCATTTTGTCGCTTCTTTACTACAACAAAAGCAACCAAGGTTAGTTTTAATTATTAAAAGTCATTAACTTGGGGGGCACGACTCATGACACTGGGTCATTTGGACAGCGTGAAACAACGTGTTTGTCTAAACGACGTGGACGAGATATGGCAACGCAGCATTCTCGCACGCACACGGACAAAATGTTTCGTAAGACGTCGTCGGCATTTATTTTTGGCAGCAGGAACCCTCAAGTTGAAGTTTATGAACTCGTTGACTGAGTCACGGACAGATCCAGTTCGAAAGAAGAAGAAGAAAAAGGAAGAAAAAGAAATGGAGGGCGCGCAGTGTTTTGGGGATTGACCGATGTTGGTTGGGGTCATCTCCGAGACGCCACTTGTCAGCGTAGAGCGTCGTCCCCCCCCTTCCCCTCTCTCCCCCCTCCTACTCTCCCGGACTACCAGACAAATTGGCACGCCCGCTGTTTGTCGTGGGAGACCGACGGTTATTGTTAGAACCACCAGTTCGGCCAGGTAATAAAGATTGGCAACAGTGTAATGGCGCGTAATGTACACTAGACATGTAAAGTTCACAGCTTCCTTAGTTTCAAATTGAAACATGTCCATTAGTAGTGTTCATTTATTAACTTTTCGGAATTGGTTACCTGGAACGGTGGGCGTGACCAATGAGGCTTGTGCATTCTACTTGGCGGAAGAATACATTTACGAATGTGTGAAACAACGCCAAGAATCTGATGACTATCGTTGAATACGCGTGCGTGATGGGGGCGGTAGATAAGCATCACTGGTCGACTATTTACGTTGGGACTAATGTGTACACTCATACATATTCTATAAATGAAGTAGACCTACAGGAAACATCCTTTATCAACAATTGGCCGGTATCAACTTCGGGGTATAGTTCGTGCGTTTCCGGTTGTGTTCGGGTGGCGGCCATCTTGGTGATATGTTTATGTTGCCATGGAGACAGAAAAACAGTTGAAGCAGATAATAGGGAAGGCTCACACATTTTTTTTATTTGCTTACTGGTTACCTCAAGTTAAAATAAACGGGAACTAATTGGTTTCGGCTCGAAAAGTGCATTAACATCGCTTTAACAGCAAGTCTAAGATATTGCTGTCAAAACACGCACAGAAACGGACCTGCGCCATCTTGCTCGTGATTAAAAGGATCTGACGTCATAACTCTGTAAACAATCATTTTATATCATACAAATAGTACTGAAATCCCACAATATAGTAGATTATTGCTCTCATAAGACTTTAACTGAATCAATGTTTATATCTAGTTAGTAAATGAACACTGCTCAACATTAATTAACAACAATATGTTAAATAATTGCATTATTTTAAACACGTTTTGGTAAATAGTGTATCAAAATGTATTTTCTGAAGAAAAAAGTGGCATAAAAGACATTGTTGTGAAGTCACTGCATCCTAGATATTGTAAAATGTCCAACTTAATATCTTTGATATTATTAAGAATACTTCAAGGAGGCAGTTGTTGACAAGAGTTATGACGTCAAGAGCCGTTTTTCAATTACGGAGCGGGTTGTTCCAAATTTCAAACTTAAAATGCTAATAGAATTGGAAATATACACTTCTCAGATATAAAAATTATATAGTCCGTATTTTTAGATAATGGCCTTTCGTTTTTAGGTACTTCGAGGAGTATTTATTTTTCATGAGCCTTCCGTATTGTAGTACAAACAAAACATCCCGTTCGTTAAGACTGGTCTCGTTTTTTAATTAAAACAGATTTTTTTGTTGATTGGTTATTTGTGATTTTTACCTTGTCCGAATTCACCAATCTTTTTAATCGGCCGATTTACTAATCTCGGATTGGTTACCATGGTTTCAACAAACATTAACATACAAAATTCACGGTGGTTCTACCGGGCGCCATTTTATCTCCGATTAATAGAAAATCGCCGGATTAAAGTTTGATGTAACTGGCCCTAATTTGTATATGTGTTTTTAATTTGAACACCAAACGTTGACTTTATGCGATGTTATTTAAAAATCATACTTCATACACACCCACACCCACACCCACACACACACACGCACACGCACACGCACACCTGCTCCCGCATAGACCCAACGTTCCTATCTACGTCGTTGTCGTGTCTTGTATGTCACGACCTGGGTTACCCAACACGACGCCGGTCTATCAATATTACAGGGAGGGAAATAAGCGGGCGACCTACTTAGAGCGTCGCGACGTCTGTCGTCGGCCCGACGGTCTAGTACTACGAGACTCAAGACATGTTGATCAGGTATATAGCAATCTTGATTTACTCTACGTACGCTTTATTGACTTATGTGATTGACACAGGTAATGAGGCGACCTATGGCGCGGTTTATGATCATCATTCATCAGTATCGCAGAGCAGACGACGCCATCTTGTTATTTGACGCTAGTCGACTAGCCTAGTGGACTAATGTTACAATTAGTGACAATTAATTACAACAATCATTGATGGTTGTATTAGTGCACTAGGCTAGTCGACTAGCGTCAAAATAGAGCATTGAGATACGCCAGGGCGTGTTCCAACTTGACGTTTTAAGTCGACTAGCTTCCCTAGCAGACTAACGCAACAATTAGTAACAATAAATTACCACAGTTGTTAATTGTTGTGTTAGTCGGCGAAGTAGGCGAAGCAGGCCAAAATAGAGAAGTTGGAACATATCCAGCCCAGTAGTGAGCCCTACTTCGCCGACGAACACAACAATTAACAATGTTGTAATTAATTGTTACTAATTGTTGCGTTAGGTCTTGCTAACCCGATGTGTCCCTCTTCCAGGTGACTAACTAGGCCTATATAGGATATATTTGAGTGTGTGAGTAGTAAAGAAGGAATGTCCGAAGGCTATAATAGTATGGCTCAACCCCAGCATCCACATTTATGACTGAGGAAAATCTCGGAATAATCTTCAGTCAGGTTTGCCGATGCCGGAATCGAACCGGTGACCCACTGAATGAGTGTCGCTTCGCGTCTTACCGCTGTCAGTCACGAATAGTGTAAATTGTAAAACGTTTTTCATGTGAGTTGAATGGCCTATTAACGGGAACAATACTTATATATCACTATATAGTGTTATCACTAGCACTAACATTGACATTTATATTGCTATTTGAGTTCTGTGCTAGAATCGTCCACGTTAACTTACTGGGTAAAACATTGACATTAATATTGCTATGTGAGTTCTGTGTTAGAATCGTCCACGTATACTTACTGGGTAAAACATTGACATTAATATTGCTATGCGAGTTTTGTGTTAGAATCGTCCACCTATACTTACTGGGTAAAACATTGACATTAATATTGCTATGCGAGTTCTGTGTTAGAATCGTCCACCTACTTACTGGGTAAAACATTGACATTAATATTGCTATGCGAGTTCTGTGTTAGAATCGTCCACCTATACTTACTGGGTAAAACATTGACATTAATATTGCTATGAGAGTTATGAGTTAGAATCGGTCACCTATACTTACTGGGTAAAACATTGACATTAATATTGCTATGCGAGTTCTGTGTTAGAATCGTCCACCTATACTTACTGGGTAAAACATTGACATTAATATTGCTATGCGAGTTCTGTGTTAGAAATTAGAATCGTCCACCTATACTTACTGGGTAAAACATTGACATTAATATTGCTATGTGAGTTCTGTGTTAGAATCGTCCACCTACAGTTACTGGGTAAAACATTGACATTAATATTGCTATGTGAGTTCTGTGCTAGAATCGTTCATCACAAGTTTTGGTTTGCTGCGTTTTTCTCCAAGCTTATAAAAATCACATTGCCAATGTTAGGATGTTTTTCCGTTGAAGTTCATTCATGCCTTATTGATTGAGGGTGTATTTGGTTTTCTTTGCCAGGTTCCTGAAAACTAATAAGCAATGCAAAAAGTCCCAAGGCAGCTTTTTAAGAAGAATTCCCTTTAGAATCAGGGGAGAAAGTTTCGGGTGGTTGGTCTGGACGCATTCTAAGAAATAAGGTTCTGAAAATGGGGGAAGATACGTTGATTCCCAGAAGGAAATGTAATATGGTATTTCATTTTGGTGATTTCAAACTTTTTTCATTACCAGGTTGTTGGAATAGCATTATGAAAACTTGAAAAGTGTGTGAGAAACATGATTTCACTGTGTATCGTACGGTTAAGACCTCACAGAAAACGGGTTCGAATCCCGTATCAGACATGAAATTTTCCTTCAATACTTCATCTATAATTCACTCATAGTGTAACAATATAGTAATTTGAATTTTTTCTACTTTGAAATTATGTGCAATCGTCAGTGAAATATGATGTTTTTCTTACTAGTTAGAAATTATGTTTTTTAAACGTTAAAAAAGATCACGTTTTGTTTTGATTTTTTTTCATCGGTAATTTACATCAGTTATTAATTTTTATAAATAATAACTGATGGGTAGCAAATGGGTGTTTTTGAGACATTATGTTATTTACAGGTAATAACGTACAGTGAAAACATCTCGTATAAAAAAATGCTAGTGAAAGATAATCTTGTGTCAGTTTGGCTAGGCGAGGTGTTCCAGTTAAGATGTCCGCAGATAATTTGATTTGTCGGTAAGCCGCGTTGTTGAAGGTCGCATCGCGGGTCTTCCGGTCAGGGCTAGCAACCACGCAAGGCCGCCAACCTTGCTCAACAAACACCGCTAACCACGCTGCCCTGCCGGATTATATCACAGCTTCGGTTCTATTCGCACAAAAACGGAAGTTTCGAACATTCTAATGGCGACCTCTAGTTTTTACGTGTCCAACTAATTGGAAGCTCTTATTTTATGAACAGCGTAGTACTTTTGTCATGGAATAGAATAGAATGCTTTATTGTATAAATGAATCAAATATAGCACAGTTTTGTGGGACAGAAATTTCTAAACAACATAGCTCTTTCTTTACTTTCAGAAACTTGAAAATCTATTTCTTTCAGAGAAACTAAAAAAAAATAACAGCTTAAAAGACATATAAATGAGGGTTTTGGAAATAAATTATTTTTTGGGGAATAAAGAAAATGACACGTATAGTAATTTTACATTGATTTAGTATGTCGTAGACAAATGCACTAGATTTTGTGTTTGTGTATAGAGAAGGGTTAACTTCACAATTTCTCCCTTTTCGTGATTTAATCCTATAGTGTTTTGTTTTCCGGAGGGAGATTGGCGGTGGAGGGGTGGGGGGTCAGATTGCTATTTATTATTATTGTTATAGTTTAATTTTTAAAATATATATAGGAAATACTACTTTTTGGTTTATTAGATATAGGTAATAAATTTTGATTTTGACGTTAACAGAAGAAACAACTCAAATAACAATCGTCTAAAAGCAGTTTCACAGTTTCTTAGTGAATTGTTATAGTATCTCGCAATAGTATCTCTAGAGTTTACCAAAGTTGAAACTTATCAACGCATTTAAACGCGCTTGAAGGAACACTTTTACAATTGTGTGCGTTTAATGTGAAATAATAGACTGGCAGTTTTCCGCAGAACCAACAAGAACAATGCTCAACAAATTAAACAATTATGTGAAATTAAGGTTCGTGCATTTGGTTTATGCCTGTCTTATCTTTTTTGTGTGTAAACGCATGAAAAACCTTGATGGAACATTTTGATAATTCATTTTTAATTGTTGAACATTAAAACAATGGCCATTTGTTTGTACGTTTACTTGATCGGTTCGCAAATGTGATTTAGCGTTGATAAGAAAAGGGCCTGTGACAAAACAGGTCGGACCAACTATCAGTTGCTATAAGTAGTTTGATTGTATTGTCTTTCTTTGATTCGTTTGTCTAAAACAAAACATTGTGGAGTGACTACGCTATTACACGCTATTAAACGCTATATTAAATACCAATTTTGACATACAATTTGTACGTGGCACAATATTATTATTTCTACAATTCTACGGTACGAGATACATTACTTTGCAACTTCTCCAAGTGTACGAGATACATTACTTTGCAACTTCTCCAAGTATACGAGCTACAAGCTTAAGTTCATGTTCACCACTCCTTGAGTGACTTCTGAATGAGTTACAAGCTAAAGTTCATGTTCCCCACTCCTTGAGTGACTTCTGAACGAGCTTCAAGCTAAAGTTCATGTTCACCACTCCTTGTGTGACTTCTGAACGAGCTACAAGCTAAAGTTCATGTTCACCACTCCTTGAGTTCATAACAAATTCGAATACAAACCAGTGTTAATTATAAATAATTATAGTTCTCTGAAACCACACTTTATAAAAGGAGTTGCTATTTGTCTCACGACTGAGCAACAGGAATGAACCCGAAACCGTCTGTATTGAGAACACACATAGTCAATACAAATAGTATTTCATAACTCAATCACACGTTCACACCGTGTACATGTATGCACTATATATAAACCAAAATACCCCAATGAATGAATGAATGAATGAAGCAATGAATAGGGCACGGACGGTCGAGTATTTTCCTCGAATAGTTTTCATTTCATTGAGAAAATAAACACGGCGAGTTTCCGCGCACGCAAGGCCCATACCATAGCTACCGCGGTGGAGTGCAACGCACCTCAAGTCCCCACTACGCAGGCGTCAAGTCGGGACACAGGCGGAAATAGCGGAAGTGTTTGTGAATGACAGCTAAATGACGTCACAGCTCTTTTTAACAGCCAATTACAATGCTCTATTGTTGAAATTCGGCAGTTAGAAACCTTAGACTCCTATCTATTATGGTGGTGGACCATTAATTTTATTTTATGTGCGTACGATAGCGTATATGTACCCGTCATCGCACCCACACACCCTTAAGCATTGCGAAAAGAGGAAATCTTTCCTGGTTGTCAATCAACGGATCATCACTCATGCAAGTATGAAACAAAAGCGCTCTAGGATCTCACAGGCCAATTTCAAAACCGAAAATAAACTTATAGAGTGTGGAAGTACAAGAAGGTCTTATCCAATGTTCAAAACAAGTTTAATATTTCTTTTGTGGTAGCGCATAATACTCTCGATATTGCATTGTTCAGTCAAAGTCAAATTGTGTCGTAACAACTTCTGGAACCAAAATCAAAGTATGAAGACTAAATTTGTTTATGCGGTAAATTAAGAAGTAGAAACAATTTCTATAATAGGTTTTGCTGTACCGATGTTTTCGTCCGCAGGTACAAGGCACATATATTTGTACCGACAGATGTAAAGGAAAAGTCTATACACCAATAACTAGCATAGATACATTTTTCCAAACTTCGTAATAATATTAATAAAGGTGAATTTGCTTTGCATGAACAAATTCAGTCTTCACAGTTCATTTTTGGTTCCATAGATGTTATGACACAATTTGATATTTGACTTTTCAACGCCAAAACAAACGTTCAACGCCGCACAAAAAGTTAGAAATTTGTTTTGAACATTTTGTAAGATCTTCTTTTAGTTCCTCACTCTATATAATAAGTTAATTTCTAATTTTCTATGGGCATTTAATAAATTTGAATCTCCTCTAAGTGGCAGAAAACTAGAGTTTATTTTAACAGGACCAACCATCGACCATCACCCATCATTATTATCAGCATCATGCATTACTGGCAGGGGTGCCTCCTAATGTTGGATAGTAACAAGAATTTAAAGTGTAGTTTAGGAAGTTTTTGGAACAAATAAAAAAAATAACTGACAGTTAGATAAATATAACTGACGCTTAACATTTGCTGGAACCCGGCCGGCCCAGGTAGTGTTTGCCTACTCGGCCCCTCCACCATTAATTTTCAATTATTTTCAAAGCGAAAGTTAATACAACTTTTTCTCCCTGTAGTGTTGCTAAGATGATACAAAACCCAAATGTGTGTTTTCAATAACTACAATTCACACACTGAATACTGAGCATTGCGAATGAACATTGAACATTGAATAATACCTACTCGGCACCTCCACCATTTGGATTATTTTTAAGCGAAAGCTTTAATAAACCTTTTTCTCTCCATTCCTCTCTGTTGTGTTGTTAAGATGATACAAAACACAAATGTGTGTTTTAATAATTAGAATTTTTAAATTGAATAACAAGCATGACGTTGTCGCATACAAAAAAAGAATATGTATATTATCGTTGAGGGAGTAATATAGGGTAGAGTCGCAACGCAATCGGCAGTTTGTCTACCGCCTTATGCTGCCCAACATATTTTAGTCGGGTAGTAGAAGTTCGCCAAGCGACGCGATGACAAAGTTTTCGGCTGTCTTCGCATATCTTCGGTGAAGTAGCCGACCAATCACGCTCCGTCATCGCGTCGCTTGGCGAACTTCTACTACCCGACTAAAGTATTTTGGGCAGTAAAAGGCGGTAGACAAACTGCCGATGGCGTGGGGCCTCTACCCTATATTACTCACTCAACGATATTCTGTCCTAAGTACATTTCTTCGCAGCCTAAAAACTTTACTGGCTCATTTCTTGTTAGAGAATGGTGATTATAAAAGTTAAGAGTCCACAGATTTGATATGCATGCAATGAAGCATGATGATATAAGAGTCTTAAATGGGGGGGAAATAGGAGGGATGTCTCCAAAGTAAATTAACAATTTATGTGTAAATATGAAGTAGGACAAGTTGACAATTGTGTAGGCCTATACTTTTATACGATTATAAAAATTATTGTGTCTAAATTAATTAATTAATAAAATTATTTTTAGATAATTTTAATTCGTAAATCCACTTTTCGAAGCAAATTACTTTTCTCTCTTTGAACATTGTTTTAAACTCATCTATTCTATCTTTGTGAGTATATATTTACATACAAAGTCAAAAAAAGAGAGAAAAAAAACACACACACTCATCACACTTGAAAAGCACTTCCTCAAACAAAGGGATGTCAACCCGACCGGCCCGACGACAGATTACATATTAGTTTTCCTGGATGTCTCTATTAATGTATCTTGAAGACGCAGGTGAGGCGGGGACACGTCACGAGCATACCACAACTGAGAGGCCAGTGACGCACATGCACAGAGACATATACTCTTCACGTGGGGCACTCACGTTGTCCCCATGGCCGACCGAACACGGTAGCTCGGCCGGCAACAGCCGAACATCCCAGTCAAATCCTCTACAAACGAGGAAGAGAAATTAATAGACCCTTTCTTTGTAAATAATATACGTTATAAGTAGTTAAAAAAAAAAAAAAAAAAAGGCTGTTTTTACAGGAAAAATTATTTTAGAAAAATTTGCTGCACAACAAGACGTGAAAATAATTATGGAACTTAAATAATACAATGAATAGACCTACGACCCTTACATAGATAGAGCGTATCACGGCTCTTTAGATCACTTCTGAAAATCATCTATTAACAGTCAGTAACAGTAAGGTTTTAACCAATCCTATTGGCTGATGTGGGCCCATTGTTGCTCATCAGCCAATAGGATTGGTTAAAGCTTTCGTGTTACTGTTATTGTTCATTGTGGTTAGGGCCTTTACACAACATTTAAAAATGATTTTTCAAATGTTATATCAGGGTTCATGGATGTTTACGAGATCGTCATCTATTAACTTCTATGATACATTTGTAATTGTTCTGTATTTTTGTACATGAAGATTTAGTTAGAGGACCGTAGCCTATGACAATCATACAAAGGATTCTAGATAGCAACAACAAAAGCAAAAGTAGAAATAGATAATATTAATTTAGTGTTCGGTGTTTTACGACGTACTAGACAGGTAGGTCCTATGAAGTCGGCCAAATCAGATCCATTGCATATCGCCGGGGTCGTCATAAGGGAATTCAAGATAAGGGGAGGGAGGGGGGGCAGGGTTAAGATGTTTTAGGGGGCGTGGGGGGATTGGTGGGCGTTTGGATCGCAAAGAGCGCTGGCATTGGCAAGTATGAAGAAGAAGTGAGACAGTAGGAAGAGGAAAAATGATGAAAGGAGATGAATAAAGCATAATGATAAGAGAGATAAACGAGGGCCCTCATTTAAGAATTCTAAAAATGCCTTGTTTACATTTATACGTCACATAAGTTTGTACACATTAATCGTTTGTTTAGTCATTTAGTTACATTTAAACCGCAAAATAATACCGTCCAAGGTGAGCAAATGACTTTTCATTAGAATTTGGAAGATGTCTGTTTTCGCACGTCTTATTTAGCGGCGCAATAACAAACCAAGGAAACATAAATCTATCAAGTCGAATACAACTCTTGCTCGCTCATAAAATTTGATAAGCCGCGCATCGCATCCCGATAACCTGCGGATATATAAAACACACACGAGAGAACATTTCGGTTATAGGCCTAGGTTTTATCGAACCGACATTGTGTTATCAGCTTGCAGGCAAGGCAATGACCTTAGGGCCACCCCCGCGCGGGACGGTCATCATCGCCCCCCCCCCCCACCCCCCTCCACGCCGACACCTCGCTGGATGCATCGTGAGTCACTAGCGGAAGAGATGGTCGCGTCCCTGATACAAATATGATTCTCTACTAACACAATGTGTGTTGCTTATCTATAGGTCTGTGTGTTTGTGTTGTGTGAGAGAGCTGATATGTGTAAAAACTAAAAAGCAATCAAGTTATATCTTGTAGGCCTACTCTCTGCGTGTGTCATCGAACAAGGAAATGAATTTTTTAAGCCTGATGAGTTGATCGAGGCTTATCATGATGCAAGTATAGAGGTGCGCATAAAGGATGGATGTCACCAGCAGCGCAGGTTGTTTTCTTTTCTTTTTGCGCAAACAAACAATTATTTCGACTTTTGACCTTCACACACATTGCATGGTTACATGAACATAATTTTGATATGTATCAATGTATTTTATATGTTTCCCCTATTAAATTATAAAATTAATTTACAAAGGAGAGGAAATACAATTACAATTAAACAATATTAAAAACAATGTGTACAAAATAACATAAAATAACGATCAAAATAACACAACAAGAACATTCAATAAGAATCGCAAAGAATTCCTCGTTATTTCAGTCAAATTCCTAAATTACATTAAATTAAATTAAATTCCTGTTCAGTATTGTAAATATGAATAGGAATATTTAATAAATAACAAAATATAAATAAACTATGTTGTCACTTGTCAGCTAAACGTCAGCAATGTACGAACAAAAGTCGGTTTAGAAATAATTCTTGTCTGAGCATCTACTAATGCGGAAGATTACTGAAGCTGAAATGTTTGAGGTGGCAATGCTTATTTGTATAACACGTTTACGAATGGCTGTGATTACAGAACGGTCGGTTACGTGCTTGTGATACTTTGATAAATACAAGACTTTTTCATTATTTATTTATTAAATCGCTATTTTCGGTATTTTTAATGTTCGCGAGCCATCTAACTTCAAAATACTTCGCTATAGAAACTATAGCCGGTAAAAGTCATGTCATTCAGGTGCATTGCAATGAACAATGATATTGTTCAAATATATTTGAATTTTTTTACAGCTGTGTCCAGTTCCAGTAAAAGCTTGCCTTGTTTTTATAGGCTAAACTATTATACAAAGAAAATAATTCCAATTCGAAAATAGAGGCATTATATTATATTATAGTGTAGGGCTTATCTAAATTAACATATTCACATTATTTAGAGGCACTTGTTTATTCAATATCTATCTATACTGTTACGTTATAAAACTGATTTACAATGGATGAGGGCAATAAATACAACTTAAAACCATAATAGCAACAACATACACAAATTTTAGATACTTTTATATTGTTTGTCGTATTTTAAGAATATTCATAAAATTATTAGTTGGTTTGCAGTGACCGATTTGGCATTTCTTTGAGATTTTTGTGGATAATAATTTTAAGAATTTCACACTTTTATTACAAAATATGCGCATAATGTAAAAAAAAAGAAAACAATAATGTTTTTTCTAGCGA
>OX246741.1:28977103-29069794 GCA_945910005.1 Isoperla grammatica
TATCGCCCTAATCTTGAATGGCAACAGTGCACAACAGTCGCATTAGTTACAATTGAGAGCGCTGTGACATTGTACAGTCTAGACTTTAGAGAGCCTACATATTATATTGTTGATAAGAGAGTGGCCGCCATGTCTTTATCATGTTTATTGCAGATTTGGTAAAATCATGGTTGCCGAAACCATAGAAACAGGGTTTGTGCATGAATTTTCTACAGCTCTGGAAGTGTGTGGAATATTGAGACCTCATCGCGATTCTGTAAGGATAACAAGACTCCTGTTATCGAGATATCAATCATATATCCCGTGGTTAGGGGATACAACAATTAACATAACAAGGGTCTGATATTCTTACAGAATCCCAGAGCAGAAAGTTTTTTTTTAACTAACTAATTATATTTTTTATATAAAGTTTCAGTTTTCGATTTTTTGTTTCCCGTTCAAACGGCATGTAACGTCAGACGTTGTCAAGTCTTCTTTAAACAACAACGACTATAGTGGTCAAATCTTCAGAAAATGAATAACAACGCCCAATATGTACTGATTTCTATGAAAATATATTACTTATTTTAATTGTAATACTACTTGGGTTCCAAAATTAATTATAAGGCGAACTAGACATAAATCTGATTTCATATAATATATGCTTCTGGGTAAGATAATCTGCAAAGAAGAGTCATTATATGATTGGTTGACAAGTGAAACATGGGGTGTGAGACGTATGCCCCGTTTTTCCCGCCATAAATATGTGCAGCTCGTTTTCGTACATGAAAATTTATTCTAAGTCATCGAAATGGAATATTTTTGTGTTCAGAAAGTTAATCCTAATCTAGTAAATTGATTGAAAAATTACGCACATAGCCTATTATACGGCTGAAACCACTTGACTCGGAGCATAGGAAGCAGGAATAACGCCACAGGACCAACGACTCACTTATTATATTTGTTTCGACCTTGAAAATAATATCATTCGTATTTACGTATTTACATGGAATACAACAAACAAGAGTGTGCACATTATTTCATCATTTTGCCCCATATTCGGTATCAATAGTTTGTAGTCTATGAGACTGCATCGTTGGTTGGGTTGGTGGAGGAACTGAGACTGAGGGTGTCTACCAAACTTTAATCCGGCGATTTTCTGTTAATCAGAGATCAAAAATGGCGCTTGGGGGAAGGGGGGGGGGGGGGAGTAATGAATTTTGTATGTAATGTTTGTTGAAACCGTGGTAACGAATCCGAGATAGTAAATCAGCCGATTCAAAACTTTGGTGAATTCGGACCTGAGTGGTTACACCACACCATTCTCGACAGGAGTATAATAATAATAATATGTTACCTGGATTTCATCTCGTGCATTCTTGTCACAGAAATTCACGCTATAAAAATATATAGAATTGAATAAAAGAGCAAAACAAATTCGTCTGCCAGCACGCAGACATTACTTTAGTTAGGTGCTCACGAACCGTTCTATTCTGCTTTTACACTAATTGGATCGACTGTCGCAAAGAAAAGGGATGTGTTAGTGTGAAATGCAGACAGTCTTCGTACATGTGTACTCACACAGTCACACGGCCTACTCACCGGGGTTCGATTTTTTTTTTTCAGAAATGATCTAGGACCCTTAGATAGAGCTAATCACGGCCCTCTAGATCTTCAATGACAACAATGCACAACAGTGAAAAATGCGCCTTTAGATAACTATCAAGGACCCTTAGATATAGAGCAAATCACGGCTTTCTAGATCAACTCTGAAAATCATCTATAGACGATTTTCATAATTGATCTAGAGGGCCGTGAAAATACTTCTATCTAAGGGTCCTTGATAGATCAATGACAACATGCTCAATGGCAACAATGCTCAACAATAACTAGTTTTCCAAATATGTTATGCTATACGTTTTATAAAGGGCTTGGGCCCCCCGCATACGGCTCCAAATTTAAATGACAAATTGTTTTGTTCTGTTCTTCTGCTCCTTAGTAGGAATCGAAAGAACACTTTTACGTGTCTTCGATTCGCAGTCCAGGTAAGGGGATACGCGCGAACACGCTGAGCAAACAGTATCCAATATCAAGGACACAACTCTTTGTACTAAATAAATAAATTTACAAGAAGGCGAGATCTACAAAAATAAACTGAAGCTCTAAAAAAAAAAAAAACTCTGAGTTTGGAAACGGGATATCATGTTACGGCATAGGTAGGTGTGAGAGAATGGAGATTCTGAAAATCAAGTAACTATTAAAAACCTTACTTGTTTTGCAGCTGCCTAGTCTACAATATATAGTTATAGTAGTCTTATTACACATCACAGAACACAGAATACGAAAATGCAAAATTAGGAAATTTCAACACCTAACCACGCGCATAAACCTACAAGAAGCACAGAAGCACCCATCAACAAGCACAGATGTCAGCGTTCCGCTGTATATTGTAATCGCAATATGCATTAAGAAGCTAGAATGTAATTTATAGCAATAGTGATGCTGGTTGCTGAATCTTCATGTCAATATTGGGATGGTAGATCATTAAATGCTGTCGACTGTGCTTCTTGATATAGAAATCCGTAACGCTCTACATGTTATTATCCAGTAGGACACAAGCTTATTACTGCAGTGGTGTATTCCTAAAATATAAGGTGCCTGGGCGGTCGAATTTACGTGTGTACGAAGGGGGGGGGGGGGGGGGGGGTAATTTAAATGGGTGGAAAACGATGTTACAGAAATTGAACGGGGTTCAAGAACTTGAAGGGACGTTTTTGAGCAAAAATTCAGCGGCCATTCATGTATCTAGAATTTTCTTTGGGATTTTCGATGTTAATTAGCCCCATAGTGAAGCCTGTCAGATAGAACAATGAAATCGGACGTTTTTAATTATCCACAAGGAGTCCTAACAACTGTCAAATTTGATACCTGCAACAAAAACCTATTTCTTCTGTCCATCGTTTCGAAGCTATGTATATATGTATATTTGGTAATGCGCATTTTTGCTACGCCAATTATTGAACACTGTTTTTATTATGCCTGGCTGTTCTTTGTTTAGCAATGTAGGACTTCGTGTATGTATTGCAATGATATAATATGGGCTGCTGACTGTTAAAAAGCGCCTGGGCTAGCCCAGCCTCCAAATAAAAGTGCCTGGGCGGCGCCGGCCCGCCCAGGCTCGAATACACCACTGCGGGTACATTGCACGTAGAGAATAGAGAACGCATACGTAACATCGTTTGGTTTTTGGGTTTATTGGAAGTTGGAACCCCCCCCCCCCCCAGGATCAACAATGCGTAGGCCTATACCATTGTTGTAATGCTAATCGATAGACGAATGGATGACAGTCGTGATATAATAATGAACTGGGCAATAACAAAAACACGGGATTCGAACTCATGTCCCTTGCACTTTGGTTCAGAATATGAGACTGTAAGTCAGTCATGGATCTTCACCAATCAGAAGAAACCAATCACAGTCTAGGAACCTTTACACACCTCGAATTATTAAATGTAATGTTATTTACTTTTTCAAAAATTATTCTTTGTCATCCAGATATTATAACTGTTCCTAAATTGGGTTGAAAGGTGAAACATAACACTGCATGTTCTCCAATTAAGATATTGAACAAAAAACCGTATGCTCGCTCATCAACGCGTCACACAGAGCGTTTTCCTAGTTAATAACAAATTTTAAGTGCATGAACTGCTTACTGGGTACTTCCCCTCCGGTTGCTACCTGTCATTTTTACTAGTGCCCCCTCATCAATGTAAATACTATAATATCGACTCGATCAACAGCCGGTTATAGCTAAGTAAAAAAGTGATAATGTCTGGTCGTACTGAAACAAAACACCAAACGAACTCGTATCTTGGATAGGTATGCCGATGCGGATTGGGGACTGGGGTCACGCTATGTATGTAGTGGGGACGGTGGGGGGGGGGGGGGGGGGGGGGGTATCAGACCGGCGGTACAACAACATGTGACGAATGAGAAGTTTCGCCATCCATTCCCCTCTCCGCAAATGATGGGGGTCAAAGTCAAGAGAGAGCTTGCCCCCGAAAGATTTGTGTATTTTCATATATTTTGTACCTATGTACCGGGATCATTTCGAGAAAAAAGTTTCAACATTTTTTCGCAATGGAAAAACCTTTGTAGATGAAACAAAATGTATCCAACCAAGGTCATTAGGTTGTAAGTCGACGCGTGAAAGGGACGGTACGTATCACCCGAAATAACCCACAGAAAGTTAATAACGTAGGTAGGTCAGTGTTCAATCAAATTCATATTCTAAATTATCATCAAGCAACTTCCACGTGGGTCAATGAGTGGGGTTACTTTCCGTTACTCCAAGGGTTGAGGGGGGGGGGGGGGGGGCGCTAGTCACAAGACGCGATAGGCTCATGAGTTGCATGTTGAGTGTGGACCTTGTCCAATCCTCAATCTAAGCCGCTGAATTCATCTATCCATCTATCTAGATCTATGCATCTATGCACTGAACACCTGGCCAATACCTACGAGGTATTCAGATGCGTATCTTACGTTTATTGTATATTGTTTCAGTTTAGATCTCCTTGAAATATTTATATCTGTTTATGGTTCCTACGTTTTGAGACCCAACCAGACTCATGACATTTATAAATAGGGATCCAGGGCTAGCTAGTAGTATGGTCGGTTTTTAGGGCGCGACAGCGGCCTTATAAGTTTGCACCAGATTTATGTATGTATGTATGTATGTATGTATGTATGTATGTATCCGTTCGCATTTCACGCGCGACAAGAAAGATGTATTTATTTGAAGTAGAAGATATTAACGAATATAAATGAAACTTGTCAATAATGATCTCAGTAGAATGTCGTATGTGTTTTGTAAATCTCAATATTTTGAGCCGGGCGTAAATACCACTAAGTGCAAGTTTTGTAAGACAACAAAATTTGTTACTTTGCACATCGCTACGGTTTTTTAAAAAATGTCTGCTATCAATTTTGCGTTATCATTATGAAACTCAAACTTGACCTGTAGTAATCCTTTGCCTTTAGAATGGCGTAACATTTACGTTTCTGACATTTGTATTTGAGACGCTACGTGTTACAGAAAATTCATTCAATTTTAAATTGTGTTTTTGGTTTTACACTTTATGGCCAATCTGAAGTAATGTTTATGCATTGTTACGAAAAATACGCATTCATGTTGTAAATCCAGTCGTATGTGATAGAAAAAAACAAAATAATACATAAAATATTATCCAGGGGTGACTAAACAGGTCAAGTTTTGGCCCGCATTTTGGGCTCGGCAAGATAAATGAATTTATTTCTGGTTGAAGATTGCAACCCATATTACTGATTTTTTGCATGGCATTTGTCACTAAAGGAATGTAATAGTATGTAAATTAGCAATGCTATTGGTTGAAGGATAGATGAATAATTCTAGTTTGAACGATCCTCAGCTCAGCCTCGCGCTATAAAGAACGACAAGTGGAATGCTCGTGTTTACATGTGCGTGGACAAAATGTGGAATGACTGTTGTAGTACACTTACGCAAATGAGTCTTCCATTGTTAGATGCCCAATTACTATTATGGCAATGCAAAAACCGAGGATTTGTCCGGTGATACAAAAACAATGTCTGGCCCAGACCGTATGTCGCCATGCTTCAAAGCCGGATTATATGTTAGTTACTCAACGATGCTACCCTTGCAAAATGCATATGGCTGTTATTGAAAAAAAAACGTGAAAGTTGTAATACGGAAAACAATAAAACATGATATTAATATTACACAGATTATGTATTTATTTGGTGTAGGCCTACACTTGTAGGCCTACACTGTAAAGTGTAGGCCTATATTACATACTAAGATTTTATGAAGTGTGTACAGTGTATCATTTTTTCTTTCTAATATTTGCGGGATGTACCCGATAGCGCAATTAGCAAGAGATTTGTATGTACGGCCGGAGTTAGAGCAGTTGCAACTTTGTGGTATACTTTCGACTTTCGTATGATACGACAGCGATTATCAAATTGGTTGTATTACGTTGAATATATTTATTCGTATGTATCACTGATTAATATTCGCAAGAAACCATGCACATACCTCTCGTAACCAGAACATCAAACGACTTGATGATAGTAGAACCTTCATTAACAATATCGGTCTCTACAGCCAAAGCTCTTGCCATTCGACACGGAACAATAACAAAACATTTATTAAAAACAAAAATTGAAATTGAAGCAATTAACACTTAATGTATGTTTTAAAAAGCTAATAAGAAAGTGATGTCTAAAAATAGAAATAGATGAACGTAAAATGCATAAAAAATATCTTCGGTGAAGCTTGCACTCAGCTTGAATAATTTTCGAAACGTCTCGAAAAACAAGGTTCTTGTTCACCTATCAACTATCATAAGACCTATTACTCTGATATCTGTAAGATTGTAATAGGTCGTATAGTAGGAAATAGTCGAGTTATAGGTATGCTTCTTCATACGGTCCACTTTCTCCGCTTGTTCCATGTGATCCTCAAACCGGACAGTTGGATATAAAATAAACCCTTCCGACTTCCCCCTGTATGTATTTAATTAATTGAAGTTAATTGATATGTTGTGTGACGAAACGTCAGTATAAACTGTGGCTTCACTGTAAAAGCACGCTGCCAGCTTATTGGTTAATGGCATCATGTTTAGTGGCAAGTGAATTATGAGGGTCTGTTTCATATCGGGGTCAGACACAGGAGGCGAAGAGGGAGGGGGAATCTTACCATGTGTTTGTACAAAAAACGGAACATGCACCTAAATTATCGTATAGCTCGCAGTTTTGACTGTGTCGCCGTGATAGAATTCATTTTGCCTATCTGGACACTGTTCGTCACTATGTTCTAATGCCACAACAGTATGTAGAAACATTATCAGATTATAAATTTCAGCCCTTACATGACATGCATAAAGAAATTAATATATTCATATAGTAGAAATAGCATTCATTCTCCTTTTTGCAAGTCCAATTTACAGGTAAAAAATCATTATCCTAATGATGTCGGGATTGTTTTATGGGAGTTGTGTCTCAGGATTCTAATTATTTTATTTTTAATATTATTGGTTCACCAATAATAATTATTATTTTCATAATTTTGGTATGTAGTACGTGTCTTGCCCAAAAGTCAAAGTATCAAAGCATTACGTTTTACTGAATTCAAATTGTTTTATCGCACTACGAAATCTGTTATATTTATTGTTTCATGAAGTTTATGATCATTGTGCAATATGATATGTATTGTATGATTTTTTTGATGCACTCGTTAGGCCTACCGATTTCTATGTTTCCTGGTATATCGTTTACGGATTATTGCCATGTCCTAATTTCCCCCATTTGTGTGGAATTTCTTGTGCTGTGAAAACAGATGCCTTGTGGTCCGCGTAATGGTTTGGTCATGCTATAATCGGTGGGGCTGACTGTAAGGATCAAATTTCATCTGGAAAGTGTCACAGAATTTGTGCCTGGCCGTGGCCGTTATGGTTTCCGATATTTATGTGGCGTGAGGGGGGTTGTTTCTTAAAATCAGTATGAGAACAAAATCCGTCCACATATGCAGTAGTCTTCACAGCGAGTGCATGGGTGCGTGTTGACTTGTCCATGTGATTTGTATAATCGACGATCTATGAGTGTGCTATCAACATTAATGAAGTGATTATTGGATATTGCGTTTAAGGTGTTCACTTCACCCTTGTGTGTGTTATATTTATTTGTCTTTGTTTGTGCACGTTGTATAACACATGTGTTACAGAAAATTCATACAATTTTAGAGTGTGTTTTTGGTTTTACACTTTATGGCCAATCTGAAGTAATGTTTATG
The DNA here is from genome assembly GCA_945910005.1 of Isoperla grammatica. NCBI lineage: Eukaryota > Metazoa > Arthropoda > Insecta > Plecoptera > Perlodidae > Isoperla > Isoperla grammatica. The sequence continues at coordinate 28,984,929 of OX246741.1, forward strand.
CATTGTTACGAAAAATACACATTCATATTGTAAATCCAGTCGTGTGTGATAGAAAAAACTAAACAATACGTACAATTATTATTCAGGGGTGACTAAACGGGGTTTAAAAAAATTGTTTGTTTTTTTTTTGATCGCGATAGCGGTCGAACGAAAAGTCCGATCAATTTGAAATTTGGACCATCTACAAGCCTCGATGTGGATTTAACGTCATTAGTTTTGTGGACAAATCTGTTGAAAAGTTACAAAGTTACAATTTAATTATTACAAAGTTATTCCCAAACACAATGGCGGCAAAATGTGAGATAGCCATTTTTTAGTAAATTTCTAGCCGGTCACGAATATACAAATTTCAACGCGATCCGATGAGAATTGTAGGTACAAATTACAATTTTGTATTGCTGAATTGTATAGTGAAGTAACTATGACAACGAAACATCCAAGCTATAATTTATATGGACAATCGATCTTTTATTGAACAATGGCAGGAAGTGTAATAACTATAACAGTAAAAACTCAAATCTTTCCACATTTTTGTCACTTTCATTGAACAATGACGATGGCTTTGAGAACTTTTCGCCAGAAAGTTCGTGGACATATGGACGCGCTCGTTTATCAACGCGTCAAACAGAGCGTTTTCCTAGTGTGAGTAGTCCATAAGTGCAGTATGTAGTTGAGACAGGGACTTACAAAGCCTGTCTGGAGGACTGGAGTTATAAGTAGTTCGGTAAATGAAATGGTGTACAATTCAATTTTATCCTTACATTTTGTCAATATGCGTAAACATTTATAATGATTATCTTATCACACTTTTTAGTTTTTATTATTGGTTAAATGGCAATTTAAAATCATAGCAGAAGACCGTTTTAATATTTTAAAATATGATTCATTTTTAAGAAATGATGGGTCCTATTTACGTTTGGGGAAAATGAGCTTCTATTGTTTATACGTTCCAATTCCATTATATATATTTTTTTTAAATTGATCGCGCCCTACAGTAAATGGCATAAGTCCATTTACAGATAAATCCATAATCCTAATGTTGTCGATATAGTGTTGTAAGAGTTGTGTATCACGATTTTAATTAATGTAATCGAATCATCGTATCAGCAGATTATTTTTAATCTCGTGGATGTTCTTTTAGAGCTAATATTACATCACCCTGGTATCTCGGAGGGCGAAATGTGTTTCTTTCAACTATTAATTTTTTTAAATATTTATTAACTTCACGTCGTTTTATAAATTATAACAAGTGACACTGTCAGTATTTCATTAGTTTGTAACATATGCCCCGGAAATGACTGGGCCGCGGACCAAGGTCGCGCCAGCGACCTTGTTGTTTTGAATAATGCTCGGAAAAATGTTACCTTATGTTTGTACCTAATCATTTTAAAATTTCAAAACATGTTTTAGAAATGTTTTTTGCGACAGTTAAACACAACATTTTATTGAACACGTGTTCATAATATGTTGGATATACACAACTGCATTTGCTCTGTGATTTTCCGGCTACTGAACAGAATAACATAATATATTATTTTATTTCATGTTGTTTAAACCTTTTATAACCAAGTACCTAACGTAATTAAAGAAACGAACACAATCGTCTGTTTTGTATGATTTTTTTTATATTTTCGCGATCCCCTAGAAACAAATATCATTTTTCTTTTCGCAAAAATATGTTTCCAATTCACGTATGTAATTTTCTTCAAAGATTTTCGCTAAATCCCTAATAATGAAATACAAACAAACAATGTATTCGCACGAAACGTAAATAAAGACGAAGTAGGTAATGCCAAGGAATGTGTGGAATTAAACTACTCGTTTCCAAACATTTTTATTTTTAGATCGAACCACTTTACGTCCTTTGTTGTAGCCTATTTTAATTAAATTAGTACAACTTTCATTTATAATTATTGGAGAGTAAATGCAGTTTGACTGACGGACAGACAGACAGACAGACAGACAGACATACATACAGACAGACAGACAGACAGAGACAGACAGACAGACAGACAGACAGACAGACAGACAGACAGACAGACAGACAGACAGACAGACAGACAGACAGACACACAGAAAAGACAGACAGACAGACAGACAGACAGACAGACACACAGAAAAGACAGACAGACAGACAGACATGCAGTAATTGATAATAAACTTGAAGTACTCCCTCAAAGAGAAAGTGATAATGCACGAGACGCGAGCATTGCCCGAATATGGCATTACGAGTTACGGCGGTAAAACAACCTACTGTATTTACCATGCCCAAAGTCAAAGTTTTCGAAACTTTAAAAAAGTGGCGTGTACAATTTTTTACGTGCTTTGGTAAAAGTGAAAGAATTTGGCTTATTTTCTGTCACGGTTAGTAAAAATAAATATCATCATTGTTATAAAAAGACATTGTTGCAATTTATAATAATTAAATAAGAAATCAGTATTAGGCTACACTTTAGTTGACAGTGTGTGAAAGTATTCGATGTGTGATAACAGGTAGAACGGACCAGCGGCACCTTTGAAAAAATATTCGATTCACCTTAACGGGCAAGGTCATTGACTTGACAACAACACTGATACGTGGTTTGTACTTACACGTTACTTTTCTATAGTTGGACACTTCAATTGTTGACGAGAAAAATCCACAGCATCCACAAACACGTACACTAACCCTACACCAAGTTGTCACTTTTCTATGACAAAGTTTTAACACGGTAAAATAAATTCGAAAAGGAAAACACGGAAATTCACGTCCACCGCACGACGTTCTACACCAAGCGGCATGTAGGATCACTGGCCGTACATCGGGACCGACATTCGAAGCCTGCGCGGACTCGAACGTAGCCGAACGTAAACGAATGGCGTAACGATGACGTCACGAGAATTATTCCCGCTAATCATTTGATTCCATTTTCAATAGCGACACTTTCGAATGATACGACACTTTAAATAGTACATGTTACTAACAAATTACGAATAGAACAATTTCGAATTCAAACGAATACGTTGCGTCGGTCGGTTGCGCGATACAAGGATGCCGAGTTTTTCGGTCGCGGGGAATCTATGTGACGTCACACGCCGTTGACACTCAGTCATTCACCTCGGCTCTCGCGAATACAGCGAGGTTGCTAACCGAGCTACTGCTCAGCTGTTTTGGGACTTTAGATCGATCTGGCAAGTTGGTTGCCTACCGGCTGAGGGGGCGAGTGCAATGACTGTTCCCGCGCTTAAGTGTTCACTAACCGGCGTTTGAAAAGACTGTTGACCGTACGAGGTGGGTCACATACCTACCCTGTCCCTACCTAGTACGGCATGAATTAGAAGCATGAAAACAGGGCGCAGACGTAATATAATAAATAAAAATGCTCACTTTGTAAGGAGTTGTGTTTACAAACCCCTATTTAAAAAAAATACTTATGACAATAACTTATAAAAATTACAATTGCAAAAACAGGATAAACCGCTAATAAAAATAATCATAATAATAATAAAATAATAATAATAATACAAATAATAATATAATAATTAATAATATTAATATAAATGATTGGGGATTTTAGGAATACAATAATATAATAATAAAACACTTAAATTCAATAATGGTTTTATTCGTAATGATACTTACGATATACGTAATGATATAAACATACCATAACAAAGAAAACAAAACAACAAAAATTGCAAAATACATCTACGTAAAAATTATTGTTGCAATTACGTAGCCAAATAAATAACAAGACAACAAATACGAATATTCCCAGATCATTTTCATGTGGATACAATACAATATGTGGTGAATTTAGGATTATTTGGTGTTAAAATGAAGTTACGTACTTGACAGCTAGGTCAGTCATGTGACATCGGAGAGTGATTGGAGAACAAGTAAGAGAATGGCTTACGTTGAAACGATTAAGGGGAGATAAGGGGAATGAGGAAAACCTCATTTTGCCGGCTCTTAGGACTGGGCCAGAAGTAGGATATTATTAGGAATGTCAACGATAGTCGCATAGCCATATCGCGATAATTGTACCATATTAAATTCTGTGCGATATCCCGATAATCGCAGCGACTTGATTTCATAATTGAATTTGGCGCCTGCTCAACGTTAGCCGAGCGACCACCGATCAGCCGCCGAGTGCCCTCCTTCGATGAAGTCGCAAGAAAACTATTCGCCACTACCCTCCCCGCCCCCACATGTGACGCAATGTTAAAAAATAGTATTAGTGCTTATTTCATATCGTGGCGATATATCGCGATAAAAATTGAAAATGCAATATCGAGGCGATATTTTTTTGCGCCGATTTTTATTGACATTCCTAGATATTATAGTGAATGCTTTGAAGTAAATAAATCATCATAAATTATGTATTTATGTATGTATTCTCTCCAGCAGTAAAACACAACAAGAAGGATACTCTCACCTTTATTCTGCTACCTGGTTGGTGTCCTCCAAGATTGTATGCAGCAGTGTCATCATGAAATAGTTCACGACTGACTGCCTTCGGTCTTTCCAGGAAAGAGTGCATGCTTTGGTACCCATGTTAAGGTACCCCACCAGTGAAGTGCTGGAGCTTAAAGCACCATAATTTTTTTATTGCAATTGTTGGTACTTAACGTGTTTTGAGAGTGATTTTGTACAGTGCTTACCAAGCGTTATTCGTGGCAAACTAGCGAGCCCAAATTTCATATATCAATCGCTGGTTTCAACCACGAATCACTCGTCTTAATATGAAGACTATTGGTTAGTTTGCTTCGTAACAACCACGATGACACAATTTGACTATTGATCTTAGTATAAATGTACTAAGTACTATCTACTTCGGATAAATAAAATGAGTATTCAAAACCTGGTGATAAAAACCACTCTTGCCGTCAGCTATCACAGCATATACAGATAGCCATTATTACTATAGCATATTTATATATTTTGTGGTGTGCACATGTCATTATTGGGCTGGGCTCACAAGACTATTTAATATTTAGCTAGTGTATGATAACCATTTGTACCCCTGTAAATAACTTTGTAATTAAATTGCAATCTACATTTTTAAATATCATAGATATTTCAATTCACGAGCACTCAATATATGTGAACTGCATCAGAATGCATAGTGTCCGAAAACTCTCACGCATACACACACACACAGAACCAAGAACAGACACAAGTGTGCCCCAAAGTGAGCTGGTAAACTGGAAATGTCAATGACAATTTATTGAACATTGAACAAATTAATTCACAATTTGTCAGCAATTGGAACGTGGGTAAGGAATCGTCATGCATCGACTGTCTGCTTTTCATTGGAGTTGTACCGCCGGCTCCAGACGGTCTCGTGAAATACAACAAACAAAACACAGTTGTGTAGGACGTACTGCAGGCTGCGGTCGGAGAGGCTCATTAAATACGCAGAAAAAGAAAGAAAATAAAAAATATTTCTCATTTTCTACAGGAAACCCGCAACAGACACATCTAAATTGAACGGATGGATAAACAACTTATTAAAATTGCAGATAATAAATATTATTATTTGCAAGGTAACCCAGTGTAGCGGTAGACCTAGTAACTAGGTAACAATGTTTTGAACGTTTGATTTCCGTCAGAACATTTTATTTTCTACTTATTAATGTTTGAGTCCATCAGTTCAATTCAATTAATTTGTTTCATTGTATGTTGGTGTTGCTGCGCAGCTCTTCATTTGTAAACATGCAATGATAAATAATTTTTAAATGGTAATGAATGTCCAAATATATGATTTATTTGTCAAATGTACAGTACCTACCTACTAACATGTTTAACCTAATTTTGTTTAAAGCAGGCTACTAGAAAGGTTGAATAAAAGAGATGTTACAGTTTGTAAAAACTAAAAACCATCTACAATGCCTGCTTTTTCTCAGAAACAATGAAAGCATTTATTATTGGACCAATAAGCATTAGGTATAGACTAGTTGAAATACCACAAGTCATGCCCTCTATTGAATCTAGGCATATCAGGCAATCAAGTCTATAGTAAACTTTGAACATAAGCTGGTAATTTTAAGTTTAAAAAAATGGTTGGGAGAAAATGAGGCTAACAAAACAGGCCCGGTTTTTCATTCCGTCATTAACGGGGCCGTTAGCTGACGGTCCGTTATCTGCATCAGGCTTGTTGGGTTGCAGATTACGGATCGTCAGCTAACGGCCCCGTTAATAAGTCGTTGATCGATTGAAAAACCAGGCCTAAATTACATAGCAAAAGACTGTGGTGCAAAACGTTAACAAGATAGTTTTTTTTTTTTAGCCAGAAGTGTATTAATATAAAACTCATAGGCCTAGGCCTAATTTAGATATCTATTGCCACCAAAGTACAACCTGCAATAAAAAGTATATAGGAATTATAGATAGCGAAACCAATACTGACTCTACATAACGTAACACAGGTAGACAGGTAGAACGAGAACCACAACCACAACATGCACATTGTCCTTGTCAGGCATGTTTGTGGACCAGTAGCGTAGAATTAGATAGGTAAGTCAAAACCGAGGAAACGAAAGAAGAGTCCGGCGCTGTGCGCTGGCAAGTCAACAGTCACGGGTGAATCATCGAACGCCATGGCTCGAGCCCGATCCAATCCTAATGTTGACATCGACTGGCGAATCTCTTTCGTAAGACACTTCCATGTCCAATTCTTCGTCGTCTTCATCGTCGTGACTGTCTGTATCGTCATCGTTGTCGTCTTCCTCTTCATCATCCTCCTCCTCTTCTTCCAGATGCTACAAAACAAATGTAATCATTTAGTAACAAACTATATGAATTATGCCACGTAGTTTCACTCTCAAAGTTAGACTTTACTACTAAAGTACACATTTCGGTGGTATTTCCACTAACGTATGTATCCATAAAACATCCTAGTTTAAGAATATAAGAAATTTAAACCACAAATCAAATTCTTCTGTAGGCTAGGCTATTAAAGCTGGCTCAACGAGAGAATTCTCATGCTTACGACATATAACAGAGTCCATTGGACCCACCTTCATTTTCTACTTAATCTCTGGTTACCATCTAATTGAAAGAGATCCATTAGGGCTACCTATTTAAGGAACACTACCTGGAACACTGCCGACTAATTAGTAGTGGGTTCATTTAATTGCCAGCAAAATGCATATTATAGTATTTTATTGATGTAAAATGAGCAGTGACTTAATAACAAAGGTGGCCATGCAAAAGTTTTGAGATTCCTTACATTTAGCCCACCACACATACATTTAAGTTCAAACAAGCTTGGCGTATTCAACAGCTGGGTTGGCCGGCTCGGTGTCTAAACCGAGCTAAACTCAGTTCGTACTAACGTTGTCACCAGGCAAATCTAGTCCGAACTAACGCACTGGCTAGGCCCTAGACCTAGTTCGTACTCTTCTAGATCTAGGTCAATTACACGCCAAGTACCCTACAAAATAGTGAAATAAGTAGCTCTAGGGTAGGCCCTAGGCCCAGGATATTTTGTCGGCCTAGGCCTAGGGCCCCAGCCTAGGCCCAGACTACCTGAAATTGTTTGAATATTTGCAGGTTGAGGCAAATGTGTGTACTGCTAGGGTTTACCCCAATACTCGGCTAGGCCTAGGCCAAACCCAATGGCTAGGCCTAGGCCTAGGTTGGGTCTACCGAGCAGCAATTAGGTCTAGGCCTAGGCCATTGTGTTTAAAATCCCTTTAAACTCAATGCCTAGGCCTAGCCCTACCTAGGCCTAGGCCTAGGCCTACCCAATCCATAAATTATTTCAGAAACTAGGCTAGCCTAGGCCTAGGTCCTACACTTACCTCTGCCGCTGTTTTACCAATCGGGGTAAGATCTAGATCTTGCTGTTGAATACAGTTTATCTGAAATCACAAAAAATCGAGCTAAATGAGTACAATAACTAAGGTTAGGATATGCTAGGCTTAAGCCTAGCCTAGGCTTGGTTAGGTTTAATACTAAACGCACCCATGCCTGATGCTCTTGTTCCAGTTGAAGCAACTCATTTTCATCGTCACAAGGCTTGTCAACACAAAACCACAAAGCATCGACTATCTTTGGTGTTAAATTAGGAAATAACGGGAACGGCATTATCGGAATGATGACAGAAGCTGAACCCAAAATAAGCAAATGTCAAAACAAAAGTCCATCTGGCACGAGTCACCGCCTTAGTTATAAATGTGTGCAGTGGGTTTGAGTTGTTTGGTTGTTGCTGTTGTTGTGCTCCATCGTGGCTCCATCTACGGTCTCTTGCGTGCTCTTGCCAAAGATTTTTAGAGTTCTAATATGTTTGATTTTTGTGTACGTTCCGAAAGTTGACCGAAAGTTTATCACGTCATTGTAGCGGGAAAATGCAAGAATGGGGAAAATGAGAAATGAGAGGATCATATTTTCTTTTCGATAATGCTACGTTTACAGCTATCCGTTGCGAGCGAAGCGAGGGCGCGAGCTCCAATCAGCGGCCGAGTTTGTAACTTCTTTGCATGAAACTCGGCCGCTGATTGGAGCTCGCGCCCTCGCTTCGCTCGCAACGCGTAGCTGTAAACCCACCATAAGTGTATCAGTCCCTATTGGTTGAGACCTGCACAGGTCAGAAAAATGCTATCCGCAACCGGCCCGCAACCGCAAAGTTAAAACTCAACCCGCATCCGCATTTTTTAAAAATGCTGATCCGCACCCGCGCGATCAAAACCGCAACCGCAACCCGGTTTTTTGTCTAAGTTTCTATATGTTCTACATTGTTGTCGTTATTCCTTTTAAGAGGGTAAAGGGGGATTTATCAAACAATAAGTAAGCTTAAATCAATAAATAAATTCAGCCGCCTGTCTCATCATTCATCAACCCTGCCGTGTCCGGTCGACTTGACCTATGGACTTGACATAAATTGTTGTTTACATCGAAAAGTACAGTTCTCAACATTAGTACAAGAAACGTAAAATCAACAAATTCACTTTTAATTTTTAATTTGGACTTTTACCAACTTTTACCAACACCCCGCGGGTACACTGTATACAAGCGTACCCGCGAGGTAGGTAACCCGCACCCGCAGCCGAAATTACTCTTTTTATCCGCAACCCGCCATGATTGAGCGGATATCCGCAGATAACCCGCGGATATGCAGGTCTCTACCTATTGGTCCCTATCACCATTGATGGTGTCACGTGTCACCATATCACCATGGATTATTCATATAATGGATTAATCATGGATTAGTCATAATATAATCACCATGGAAAATAGTACTTACTGTAGTGCAGGGTGCGTACTGCGTGCGTATTGAACGCTTGGCAGAGGAACACCCCCTCTCTGCGTCAGAGGGGGGATGTCCGCGTGGGCAGTAAGGGGTCCCAGCCCCAAGCGCCGGAGTCCAACAATTTTTTGGGGTTCAAATTACCAGAGGGGGTCGTGGGGATCCCCCCATCACCCCCGTCAATTCGCACTCTGCTGCAGTGGCTTGTAGACCTATCAAATTTTGGGGCCAGGCACTGATCACTTTCAGTTTTCAGTTTCCTGCTACTAAAATTGTCAAACATAGCAGTACACTCACCAAATTATTAACGATTCTTTAAATAAGTTACTACTTGGCATCTTTTCGGTTAATTTAAAAACTTTTTTTGAAAAGTGGGAACCCAAAAAGCCCAATTTTGGTTATTAAAAGACCCGAATTTTGAGTCAGTAAAACTACCCAAAACTTCCCGAAATTTCGGGCATCACAGACCCCTACACCAAATTCCCTCATGTAAAAAGAACTAACAACAAAAAATTTGTTTCATGTTTTCATATAAAAGTGCCTTCAAAAGCAGAGATTTCATTTGTATGGCCTTTCGAATTTAGATTTTAAGTCGAGGACATAAATCATAAAACAATGTTTTTGTACAATTAGTGATGATTTTAGATTCATGTTGTTCTCTTTTTTTAGCCAGTGCATTCCATCACACAAAAATCCCTGTGTACAACATATACATTATAATATTAGAAAAAATGTTAGCAGGATAATCATCAATAAATCAGACATTAAATTGACAATAAGTGATATATTTTACCATTAAGATAATTTGATACAGTAACAGTTGCTACATGCAAATAAATGCAAACAAAAAACGAACAATGTCAATACAGTGTATTATTATATATATACACATTTAGACCCTATTCAACTTAATTCTGCATATATAAAACACACCACACATGCACATTTACTAAACTTAGATTTCAAGATCTGCAATAGAATAAGAACACAATTTTAATTGTATGTACTGTACATGTTACGATAAGTGCTAGACAGGTTAAGTACCGGTATCCTAAATTTCAATTAGCTGCAGAAGTAAAGCTCAAAGGATTTACCTGTAAAGTACTTTGTTATTAGAAAAGTTACACAAAAAATAACACCAACATTCAGAAAATAAAGACAAACTTGAAAGTTTGAATTGTACTAAAATATAATAAAAGCTTTATTTCTGTTTTTCGACTTCCAATTACGGTTTCTATGCCATAACGGATCTGGCACTAAAATAGGATAAAAATAATGTTAATGACAATTGACACTAGAAACAATTGCTATGAGAAATTATCATTTGAAAGTACGGTACTGTGAAACAAGAATATATAAAGGTACACTAAAATATAGATATGTAGATAGATATATGTAATACTAAAGAAATAAAACTTCTATAGAAACTATCATCTCTATCATGGGGCTACATCATTGTTAGACTAATAATCTCATTGGAAATCTATGCCATTGATAAGAAAGAAAAATTGCAGTCTAAAGCAAGTGAAAAAATACATTGATACATTATTTGCATTCCAAAATTTAGCAACAATCAGTTGCTATAAGAGTTAAAAATCCATCCCATAGATATACGTAGCAATTTTTAATCTTTGGCCATCTTTGGGAAAAGATATCACAAATCTAAGTCGCACCAGAGCATTAAGTGACTCAGCGACAGCAATTGAAGCTAGAAAATAGACACACATAGCCAGTGTACAATTCCATTGACAGTAAAAAAAGGAACGTTTGTCGTTTAGCAATGCACTCAAAATGGTGTTGGCTCTTTTGGTCACCTCATACAACGTACATCTACCATGAGCTTATTCCAAAGGGGTCATTCTATGTATGTGTCCAATCCGTGCGATGCGATCCGTACGATACAAACAATGTAAAATACGTCTCTTAATATTCTCTAAAACAAGACAGCTCACCACGTTCTAATGTTCCCTCTCATAACACCATCTGATTCCGATGCGTGAAAAGTTCAAACATTTTCAACTCTTGTCGCATACAACGGATCACACGCACCATGGTATAAGTTACATTAGATATGGGCTGTGATTGGATGAACCGAAAAAACGATCGCATCGCATGGATCGAACGCATACATCGGACGAAGCCTATAGAAGCATTTATACTTTTTTTAAATATTTTTGTAGATGATTATTTTATTATTAGTGTGTCAAATATAGGCCTACACTTTTTTTTTGTAAACAGTTTGTTGACATTCCTAATTTATTCCTCAATAAAAACATGAGAATGATAAGGAATTAGGATACAATTATGTATTTTAAAACTTGATTAATTTGTTCCTCCTATTTTATCTGACATGTCTATATAGTATATTATTACTATATATTATAGTCAAGCCTTCTTAAAAAATACCCTTTAACAAAATTCCTTTTTTTTTTAGCAAAGTTGGTTTACCATCAATGAATAAACTTCTAGCATATAAAATCAGTCCACATAAAATAATATATTCTCCTACAGCTGTGTTACAAATGGGCTGGAGAATACATAATATAGACATAACAAAGTTGAATAAATGCCATAATCATTTAGATGTACGTGCCTATAATATACTATTACAATAAAAAATAAATAACAATGGTGGGGAACAGTCTCAAACTACCAACATGTCAATGATCCATATGAATTTGCTTAACAATTGTATGCAAGTAAGTAATTTCAATAAAAATGTACACAGTTTTACCTTTTTACAGTGTCATTATCTACTGGTACTACTACTACTACTACTACTCTCCTACAAAGTATACTATTATTATTAAGTTACTCTATTTATCCTACGTGATTGCACAAATAATTATTACACTACAAGTTTATAAACAAATATCACATGGGAAAGTATTTCATAAAGAAATGGAAAGCTAAAAAAATATCTACCACCCTGTATTGTGATTAAGGCTGATGTTATCACCGTCTAAAATATAAGTAACATACAAATTTGTATGGTCGGTTAAAATTATGATAATCAAAATAACGTTAAACATAATGTCTGCAACATAACTGCAACATAATAAACACTACATTCATAGACTGTAGTCCAAAGTACGTTATTGAATCGCAATACAAATTGTTGCTCACCATCAGGTATTTTTTACAAAACTTAGTTTGACGTGAAGTGGATTAAAGTATTAGAAATATTACCGGTACCAATGTCTGAAAAATTAAGAATACAATAATTTTGGTACTTTCAGAGGTCAACGTTTCAATTTCAAAATTAAACTTTTGTATGTTAAGTATATTATTCTAGAAAACTGAATCGGTGATATGATCAGCCTTAACTAGCATGCCTTGAAATGGAATGATTGAACATTTATTTGTTAGCAACAAAACATACTGTAGACATGTTGAAGAAATCATATCCAAACATAAAGCTGGAAATTGCCATTTTACTTTGAGATAATGAAATTGTGATTTCAATTACATAGCTGCATTATATTGTACAGTATATATAGAGTTGTATAAACATGTAATATGATTGAACTTTTAATTGGTAATAATACTGTAGCTCTGACATTTACCTATAGTAAGCCTACTATCTATGATTTGGAGCATTATGACAATCTAAAATTTCTCTAAAAGTAAAATCACACAAACACTAAGCATGTACACACACATATAGCAACAAGTCTTTCAATATTGTAGTTAAAATAAGCTGCAGTAGTTAAAATAAGCTGCATACATTAACTCAACAGCTACTTGTACACAGGAAATAAGCATTTTATCTTAATTGTCTAGTTCTAAGATCACTAAGCCTATGTTTGTAAAATCCATACAATTGCTCAAGAAATTAAGGTCAGGCCTTACTTAAAATAGGCTGCAGTCATTTTCATTACATCTTTACACACGTACATACGTAAAATAATTGTGCTATACTTCCTCAACAGGCAATTTTATGTGTTTTGAGTTTGATAGGGAACGTCAATAACAATTATCCTTACTATTACCGGGATTTGGGCGGTTGAACTAATAGACCTAGGGCTTATTGATTGTATGCTACATTTGTAATTCGAGGTTAAAAGTTGCAATGCGCGCTCGTGCGGTAGAAACGGGAACTATTGAATCGAGTCAAGTTGTTGTTGTGCCAGCCCTCGGTGAATTTGCTCATGTGGTAGAAACGGGAACTATCGAATCGAGTCAAGTTTATGTTGTGCCAGCGCACTCCCTTGGTGAATTTAATGTCGAATATTGGGATGAGCGTGTATATGTCTATTGTCCGGGTGCTGCTTTTTCCATGAAGTCAGAATCAAACATGGTAACGATGCACAGTCGTGTAATATGATCAATACAAGCTCGTTGGTGACCCTCTCAACCACTGTTAGTGCTAACTATTGCCGTGGACCTGTCATCTTCCACATGTTCACTACATATTTTCAACACTCGTCTCTCGACAACATGAAATTAGTGTGACAAAGGTGACCGGTGGAACATCTTATATTTGCGTTGGCAATAAAATCAAGACCAAACTGAAAACAAATTTGCGTTTCATTCAGTCTCTTTTGTGTACTGTCTCGATACAAATTTACCTGCACCATGTCGGCGTGATTTTTTTGGTAATAAAATAGGAATTTCTATGTCGACATTCCTGATTTGAATACTCTGGTTTTACCAAGCTGTAACTACCACACTACTCCTTTATGATGTACTACACTCTAGACAAACATCAACTCATGTGCTGCCCATCATCTCAGGAATCAGCACGCCTACTATATTTTGTTTGCACCCTTCTAATAGCACAAACATCATTTTCAAGCAGAAAATTATGTTATCATAGGATTACAATGTATTATATAAAAGGCAAGTAATATGTGTACATTTTGTTGTTTAGTTTACAAGATTATGTTTTAAATAAGGCAGGTTGTAATATATATACAACATCATTGACTAGTGCAATGCCAACATCTGAAAAGTGGCAACAAACTAGTAGTGGTCCAGAAGGAACCAAAAATAAGTTGAATCATAATTCATACATAACCTAATACGTAGTACATAAGCATTCACAATTCATATTACAACAAACTTTTTAATCCTAACTAGAGGATATATATACATATTAAAGCAGAATGCAGTAGCACAATATTCTAGGTCATTAATCCCTTCATGTTTAGACACCAGTGGTGGCGATAGTTTGGTCCGGTTAGGGAGGAGGGTGCTTACAGACTAAAATTGGTCAGTAAGAAGAAATAACCGAGGCATTAAGCACTAAGGAGACAATGCATTTTACTATTAGCGTGTGTAATTGCAATTTTTACCTTTATCTTTATGTAGTAAAGGAACGAACGAAAGCTAGTATAAGAATAAAGAAACGTTTAAAATTGACGCTGCAGCCAATTATAAATTTAAGAAAATCTGGTAATATAAAAATATGGTACCATGCAGTGTAATTGTTTCAAATAACTTAACTTGGTAAATATTGATAATGTTGATCAAATTGCAAAAGTTGGGTGCAAAATCTGTTAGTTTGATAGCTACTATTACTTTTGAAAAGATCATTTGAGGGTTGGTTAATAATGCTTGGCACACATAGTTGTGCATACTTTTCACAAATTAGGTTCAACAAATTTAAACTATGGTATCCACTATGTAGTCTAGATACATGTCTACAATGTACTAGGGATGACATCGGGTATCCGGGTATCCGGGTTACCCGAATCCAAAAATTACCCGAATCCGCTCTAAGGATTCGAATCTTGTTCTGGTACATTTTTAGTTGAATTGTTGTGTGCTTCAACAATGCGCCAACAATGGTGATAACAAAATTACTTGTTTCCATTCAATAAAATACTTTCCCGCTCCGTTATGTACCCATTATCGGCTTGATTAAAAATAGAATAAGCCTATTTTATGTGGTGTGATTGCTGCAGGCGAGTTCTGGTTTGCTTGTGCTCCCACTGGCTCTCGGCCTACCCCTACCCCTTCCCAACCGTCATCACTGGCTGACAGAATGCACGCTGGCAGCTTCTGCCACGGGCGGTCAATGGCCTTCAAATAACATGTTGAGTAACGTCTTCTAGGATTCGGGTTACCCGAATCCTTGAGGGGCTGGAATCGAATCCAGATTTCACTACCCGATGTCATCCCTACAATGTACTGGTAATAGAAAACCCTTCTCCCTACACACAATTTAAATAACATGTTCAGTGTTCACATTAAAATTAGGAATGACTTCGGGTATCCGGAAACCGGTTATATTTCGAACCGGTCCACATTTTGAAAACCGGTTCAATTTGTTTACACATTTTTTTACCAATCATCCAAAAATCATTGGAAAATGAGTCAGTCTCACGATCCTGCAGTCAATACTTACCTCCAGGCAGCGGAGCTTACGTGTTTTCAAGGACACACGGCAGGCATTTTTCAAACTTCAAAGAGAAGTTGATCCCCTTCTTTTTATTTTTGAATGGCAAATAATCAATTTTATGATTTTGATTTAAAACAAAAGAAAAAACCGGTTCTGAACCGGATTTTGGATTTTTAGATCCGAAGTAATTCCTTATTAAAATGACATGTACACTAGTTGGTTGTAGAAAATGGTAAAATGATCCGTTTTCAAGGAAAATGAACCTACTAATAACATATGCTACTGCAGTTAATAAGTTATAAAATCGAGCCAAACCAACGAATTAGTAGCCTATTCGGAACCGCCTCCCGAATAAAGACAACACGACGTTCTTTGTTCGGGTTGCTGCTTCCTGAGATCTACGGTATCTCCAAACCTCAATACCCTCTCTTGTCTGTCGAGATTCTCTTCCTGTCGTGACCACGTTTCGACAGCCAACGTGAAGGCCTGTTCTACGTTTGTCGCATCTTTAGCGCTGGTCTCGACCAATGGAGAGTTTCCGTTTTCCAAACACCACGCCTTCGCGTCATTGGTGGATACCTCTCTCTTCTCCTCCGGTATGTCGACCTTGTTTCCGACCACGAGGAAGGGAAACGACGAGCCCTCCTTCACGTCTGCGTAGTATAGGAACTCGTTGCGCCACAATGCCAAGTTCTTAAAGCTGGTACGGTCGTCTATGGAATACGTCAATAGACATATGTCTGAGCCTCGGAAAAATGGCGTTCGCAGGCTCTTGAACCTCTCCTGTCCTGCGGTGTCCCAAATCTAAAGACAATGATAGCATTCATGTGACACTAGGGATTGAAGCACTGATAGATTGCAGTAGGACCTATAGCCAACGGTATACCAGTCACAGCCAAGTGTTGCTCAACTAACAAGGTTGTAGGCCTATTACATAAAAATTATCTCCTCTATACTATTTCTTTTATTTAGCTGTCTATCATGTAATACAGCATGTTACAGAAAAACTGGCTACTGCAGGGGTGGTCCCAGCCATTAGTGAATTTTCACATTTTTTCACATTTGAAAAATGGCAATTTTTCACAATTTTTCACATGTGGGTTTTCTTTAATTTCACACATTTTTCTCTCGTTTATTAGTAATTATACCTTAATTTATTACATAGTTATTGGAAGGCGGGAGTTGGCAGACCAATATTAAGTATAATAAGAAATTGTTATTGGAAATACCAGCACGTAGATCAAA
Source organism: Isoperla grammatica (assembly GCA_945910005.1). Taxonomy (NCBI): domain Eukaryota; kingdom Metazoa; phylum Arthropoda; class Insecta; order Plecoptera; family Perlodidae; genus Isoperla; species Isoperla grammatica. The sequence goes on from OX246741.1 coordinate 29,001,753, forward strand.
CATTATCCTAATTATGTAATTAAGTGCATTTTAGTATGATTTCGACACACTACAATACAATACTGGTAACCATTTAAATAATAATAATAATTGATTCATTGTAATTTACTAAAGTCTGTTCAGAATGTAGAATTGCAAACGTTTTGATCTAAAAACTTTGCTTGAAAGGATATCATGTGTTAATTATAATTATATATTTGGATTTTGTAGTCGACTGTTAATTGAAAAAATAACTACATTTAAATGCAAAATATGAAACAAAAAACTTAATTATTTCCAATCTAGCTTATTGCACGACAGATATATGCTGTGTAAAATATGAAACATGTTTAAGTAAACGTACGAAAACACTAAGGTTGGTATAAACAGCACTTGTTTCTTTCTTTAATTCAGCTGGCAACGCGTTGCCAGATTTTTTTTTTTTTTTTAGTAAATCAAACAAATCATTTGCATATCATATTAGGCCTACTCTTACAAAAAAAAAAAAATACCATTGTAATAAACATATGATTTTTTTACAAGATGGCGGTTCCAGTTACAACCTTAGAATTTGTGTATATTATTTCTCGATATGTTGCTAATAATTGCACAAAATATTATTTAAATCCGTCAAGAAGTTCAAGTTGATTTTTCAATGGATTTTCGCACAATTGCATTTTTTCATATTTTCTTTCCTCTTTTTTTTTCATAATTTCAATAGGCTCTAATTCATAAACTAGCCTATTAAACTTACCTGTGTATAGAAAGTTGCATAATGTAGATACAGGCTAGTCCTAAAACGTGATATTGTTCAATCATACAATAAGCGCATGTAAACCATAATAAATGCTATTTAAATCGTCGACAAAGTTCGTTAATTAACTTTTGCTTGTTTGCCGAAAAAGTCATCAAACCTACCACGCCATTGATGCCATTCTATTACAGTTATCAAAATTACAAAAGTAGTTTGAAAGGCCTCTTTGTACACACAATTTTCCATGCATAGATGTGCATCTAACTTCAATAGTCCTCAAATGAGAATCATTTAAGAGCGAAGGGTAGTCTCTACGTCAAAAACCGCAGAAAATGTTCATTTTTAAATCATATCTCAAGATTGCAACAAGAAATCGAAAATCTAAATCAGCAACTGTACTTTGGTAAGCCCTACAGGCTGAATAAAATATTATAAGTCCATTAGCATAGTATTTTGATTATAATTCGATAATTAGTAATAAAATTAATTATTTAAAAAAAAACATAGGTCTACTGATTATAATATGTCACAACTTAGAGCATTCAATGTGTAGGGCTTACTAAACCACAGTGCGCTGTTTTCGATTTTCGATTTCGAAGCCCATTCTTGTGATATAATTTAAAAATGAAAATTTTGTGCGGTTTTCAACGTAGAGGTATGCTTCCCTGTTAAGTGGAACACTGTAAAGAAATTAATGTAAATTCCCGTAAATAGAAACTAAATATTCTTTTACAAAATGGCGGTTAAAGTTACAATTCCAAAACTGTTATCAAGTGTCGACATTGTTGGTGTAGATAGAAATGCAAACAATTATTTAAATCTGTCCATAAGTTTTAATAAAAAAATAAAAGAAAACAATACGCGAGTGAGACCATCATTGAAACCACGTGATGTGGGGACAAAGCCTTCTCAACGGGTTAGCGAGAAGTTCGCAGGTTTGCCGCTAGATGGTGTTAAGTGCGCGGCAAATACGTTTGACATTTGACATAGGATGTATTATTATTTGTATTTCCTCAAAAATGATTAGTGAAGGTACTGTTAATCTTAGTTAACATATTTTTAATTTGCACTAATTGAAAATGATCATTTTTCTTTACACAATGATGTAGGCCTACTGTTCATACGCAGACGCTTTAAATTGCCGCGCATCCTGTCCCCACATCACGTGGTCTCAATGTTGGTCTCACTCGCGGCCGGTCGCTAGCATCGGCTTGCTCCATCTACCTATATTACTGGTCTAAGAGCTTGACGGATTTTGCTGATTATGTGAACAGCATCTAGTTTAGTGGTCACGAGTGTAGACTTAAAATTTCAGCCAAATACGTCAAGCTGTTTGATCTGTGCGCGACGAACAAAATTTAGCGCACACACACACAGAACAAGCGCCGATTGAGTGGGATAAGCAACTGAAGATGTTCAGAGCTTCTGATTAGGTAGGGCCTACTGGGCTTGCCATGGCATGATGAAAACAAGTTATGCAGAGAAATAGTTAATAGTTAAGGCTCATTCATGATCAAACTTGGTCGGTAACTTACAATGGTTTATGGATGTTTGAGCTTTCGTTCATGAATCATGACAAAACATAGCAACATTCACCGCAGAATACTTCTGCAGAAATGGTCCAGAAAAATCAAACTTAAAAATGTTTTTCACCTAGCTTGCAGATGGTATGTTAAAATTTGCTTTAAAATGTTTTTCAATTGCCCCAAAAATACATCATAATAGGCCTAGGCGGGCCTATGTCATTCTCTAACAAATATTTGAATATTTTTTTTTTTTATCATATGCCCACATTTGGCTTAATCAGGCCATCATGTAAGATCTGGAATATAGCCTAGACCTTACTTTTACTTTTTTTCAAAATGCAACCTTTTAACTTCTAATGTGGATTCAATTCCATTACTTCTTGGCTTAGGAATAAGTAAACGGTGACTTTGGAGCCGTCCTAGCGACGAAGCACTCAATAAATTCAAAGTTGTTCTGAATCGGCCTTGTTGATTCTGACATCTGTCCGCAGGTGTTCGCACTGTCCAATCACTGATTCATCTGTTTCATATTTGAAATATCGATCTTTGATTGGTTATCGCTCACTCGTCGATGGTGTTCGAAGCCTACAGGGTTGGTTTAGTCACTTTAAATTAAAGTCCCCCACTGCAAATCAGTTAAATTACTGAGTGGGTAGACTCTAAATGTGAATTTATTTTTTTATTTTTATTTTACTAAACGGGCATGATTGTACGATCAGGGATAAGAATCGTAAATAGCCTAGGCCTACTTTTAAACAAAAATAAACTCTAAGCTATGCTTAATAAGACAAGTAGTGCTAGGCTTATCAGATAGTACGTAATGGGGAACTGCTAGCTTCAGCAGGTAGGCCTACATGGCAGATAGCACCAAATGTTGCTGGGTCACATTGGCCTTACAGTCCAGAAAAAATAAATTTTGACCTGTACCATACATTTGATATTAATAAACAAAAATTTGAGGATACGTTCACACAATGTTGAAAAAGGTGGCACATTCTGCATGATTATGGTGGAACTGCCAACGCTATCCGCCTTGCAAGAGATCTAGCCTGAAATGAAGACAATTATTGGTGACTGCCTTACCTGTAAGGTGTACGTCTGACCAGCAATTTCAATATCTTTGTTTAAAAACTCAACTCCTATAGTATGAAAGGAGTGTTCGTCGAAATGATTGCTGACAAACCTATTCATTAAGCATGACTTCCCCACTCCTCCATCTCCCAGAATTACTACTTTCAGTAGAGCATTCTGACTCGACTGGTTACGTCCCTGATAAGCTGCTTTAGTTACAGTTGCTGCCATTGTTTGTTTATGATCCAGGTAGAAGCATCTAGGGCCTCTGGTCTACTATTTGTATAGGTTAGGTTGGCCGAAAGGATTCATTACACATTACAAACAGTCATGTCAAACAGTCAGGCCTAGTTCTGTACAACCTGAAAATAAAGTATAGGTATAATTACTAATGATTGTTCTTTTAACACACTGAGGAGTGAGGGCAGATGGCTAGACCTAGGATCCTAGGTCTAGGCCTAGGCCTAGGCCTATAATACCTAGGCCCTAAATCTATCTAGGGCCTAGCCTAGGCTAAATCTTGCTCGTATAGCCACATTTTAGGACGAGAACTGTCTCACTTGGCTCCAGAACTTGGGGTCCTGATTACAAGTCTCGTCCGAGCCTAGGGGCCTAGGCCCCCTAGGCCTAGGAAGAGAGCCTTTAGACAGGGCCTAGGCCCATAAAAAAACCTTTAGTCTAGAGGAGGGTTAGGGCCTAGGCCTAGACGAAATCTACGGCAATATTGCGATTTCCACTTAAGTCTTTTGCGGAATACGCCTACTTACCCACTCACGTAATTTCGCAATAAGAAGTAAATTATTGAAGACAAATTTCAACACTGTCATTACCTACTAGGCCGGACCGGCGTGACTGTGGCGACGATATCTCGAAGTCGAACATGGCCGCCGCTCGCGTTGCCAACATAAAGTCTTGATGTAATAAATCCGGTAGTAAAATAATGGCATCTATGTAGCCCGTAATAATGAACAATGCAATGCATTAGTAAACTAAACCCAATATAATGAATTTCACTAAACCAGAGATGTTACGGCAAACCCATGGTATATTATAAATGTGTTTTTGTTTTGCTATTGGCTACACGAACGGCGGCCATTTCCGACTTGAAAGAGATATCGCGAGATATCGCCTCTATCGTCACGCAAGTCTAGGCCGGGCCTACAGCTGTAATGACGACACCTTGAAGCATGCATGAATCATCCAATCAACGCGAAACCTTCAAAAGTAGACTAATCTAATCAGCATAGCCAATGATGTGGAAAAGAGAGTAAAATAGCCCCAGATTTCAACTGTATTGTAGTTTGTTATCCATTCCCCTTTATAAGTACATTTTTTTACGATGGAAAATTTGAAAAATTATTAAGAATAAAATAAAAAAGGGAATAAGCTATTATGAATTGGCTACCAAAAGGACATAAAGTTAAAAGTGACCTCACTAGGGATTTGTGAGATGCAGTTGGTACTGGGAAAGAATGTCAGAAGTTCTGCGCAGACATTTTTGGCAACATGGCTGCTAAGGGGGATTGGTGACAGCTGCTGTCATCGCTAAAGTAGACCTACATTTTACAATTATTTTACTGACACAATTAACTAGCAACGGTACTCAGATATCTCAATAATATAGTGTTACACTAATGTAGCTCCTAGCTATAGGTATACTCAAAATTACTACTTTTGGGGTCTATAGTGTACTTTGGCCTAGGGCATAGGCCTGGTTTCTGCACTATGGAGTCCTAGGCTAGACGCTAGACCTAGGCAAACCCAGATTTTTATACTTCATGTCAATGATTTGGTTGTAGGGTAGGCCTAGCTAAATATCGAAAAAAAGAACGAACAAGTATGGTAAGCTTAGCTCCATTTGGGATCGAAGGCTGAAGTGTAGGCTAGCTTACTAGGGTCTAGGATGCGGAGACCTTAGCTGCTAGGCCTAGGATGCCTAGGGCCTAGGTAGGGTAGCCTAGTCGAAAACACTGAAAAATATATAGGCCCTAGCCTAGCTTAGGTTAGGCCTGCGTAGCTAGTAAGCCAAATTTCGACAATGGATATGTTAATAACTATTCTCTTGATGCTGGTATCGTTGATCATTGGTGTTTTGACTACACTTGTAATACAGTGGTATCTATTCAATACATGGATGAGGCATAAACCAATTGTTGGACCACCAGAGAAACCTGTATCCAGCCAGTTTCGTCTTCCACAAGTTTGTATTATCTTTTACGTTTTGTTACGACTAGTGTTAAGTGGTAGCCCTAGTACTGTTTGTTCATTAGATTTTGTCTATTTTATAGAACCTTATCGAGGCTTTGCAGAGCAGTGATGTTCCTAAGAAAGAAAGTTGCCTTGCTCTCAATCTTCTCTTCCAGTTTCTATTCAAAGAACTTCGAAATACAGAAAAAGTACGGCAATGGTTTCTTCGCAAATTAAGCCAGGAGTTCGAAGAGCTTCTTACTCGGACAACGACTGGAAAATTATTTGACAAAGTAACCGTAAGTATTAGGTCTAAAATGTGAAACTTGTATATTCTTGTAACACATCCTGAGTGTATTTACCAAGGCTTATCCTTCCAGCTGAGTTGGGAGGAGTGAGGCCCAATTCAAAACACTTCTGCCTAGTGCCAACCCCCCAACTAGCAAACCAGCATAGGAATATGAATCTAGGTACCCTAAAACGCTCCCTGGCAGCAGTGCAGTGGTGTGACCCAATACAGAACACCTGTCAACCCCCCCTTTGAAATCATCTGTTTTAACTTGTGGCCAAGAAATGCGACAGCTCGACAACCCCTGTGGTGGAAGTGTGACCTACAACAGAACACTGCTTACAATCCCCCTTTGAAATCATCTTTTTTAACATGTGGCCAAGGAATGTGATGCCCTGGCAACCCTTTAGGCACCAGTCCAAGCCTTAATGGGGGTTGGCAGCAGTGCTCTGTAGTAGCTATCGCACTGCTGCCACGGGTTGTCTTCTTCTTCTTTTCCTATGCCCGCATTTTTGGCTTACTGGGCCATCATGCATTTTCTGGTTTTCCATTAGAGACAGGCTTTCTTTTCCTCATAGCTCATGCCAGGTAGAAGCCAGGTGGATCTTTAAGACTTGGACATCTCATCAGATGCTTGCTCTCTGTATTGTTCCTCCCTCCCACATAGACTGCACATACTGCTGTTGGCGATTCCTATTTGATGTAGGTGCTTTCCAAGCAGATCATGTCCTGTGTGAAGTCTAAACTGTGCAGTAGCTGTTCGTCTATTTTCGAGCTGTCACATTCCTTAGCCGCATGTTAAAACAGCTGATTTCAAAGGGAGATTGGCAGCAGTGTTCTGTAGTAGGTCATACTTCCGCCACAGGGGTTGTCGAACTGTCACATTCCTTGGCCACATGTTAAAACAGCTGATTTCAAAGGGGGGTTGGCAGTCGTGTTCTGTATTGGTCATACTTCTACCAGAGTTTTTTTTATTGTAGTTCCACATTCCTAAAATCCTGTTGAATTAACTTAGAAGGTGGTGTCGTCATGGATTATGTTGGCCTGTGAAGGGACACACGTGAATAAATACCAACGAGGGGTGGGGGGAGTTAAGTAGGGGGGTTGACGGAGCCAGCTACATGGGAAGGGGGGATCATCAGTGGAAGATAAAAAGAAGGTTATGGAGGACGGATGTGGGTAAGTTCTCCTTCCTGGGAAGGGCGACCGTTGGAGTGGAACCAGCTAGACGGGGAAGCCCTGCAGGACCTAATAGTGAAGTGACACAATATGTGACCACTACCAACCTACATCTAGTTGCATCTCGTTCTCATGCCTCGGGTTTTTATTTATTTATTTATTCATTTTTTTATTTTTTTTTATATATTTTATTTATTTATTTGTTTCCTTTCTTTCTTTCTTTCTTTCTTTTTTTCTCTCTTTTTTCTTTCTCTATTTATTTATTTATTCATTCATTCATTCATTCATTCATTCATTCATTCATTCATTCATTCATTTATTTATTTTTCTATTTATTTATTTATTTATGTATTTATTCATTTATTTATTTGTTTGTTTGTTTTATTTCATTCGTGATTGGTGCAGTCAATGCAGTGGACAACAAGAAGCAGGTATGGAGAAATCTTGCGGCAATACCGTTGAGATAGGCCGCCTCTTCTGAGAATTCAGAATTATAAGGTCCACCTTGTTTCTTATGGCATGGCCATTACACACTAGGTTTGCTAGTTGGGGGGTCGGCAAAGTGTTCCATATTGGGCCACACTCCTACAAACTCATTTGGTATTATGTAGGCCTATATAGGCTAGGCCTACGATGGCCAATATTTACCCAAATATAAAATGCCGTAACAAATGTAATATACATTTTAATGTTGATAGATCCGTGACCTACACCTTGGCAAACAGTTTCCTGCAATCAAAAGCATCACTATTAAAGATGTTGTCATCGATCCGGATCAGCAACATATTGATTGTTTAGACCTGTGCCTGGATTTAGAGTACTCTGGAGGATTTGAACTATCTATAGATGCCAATATGCTCTTGGGAAAAGCAGCCTTCCTTGCAGTGAAAGGTACGTATATATGCAGACCTGGTTAGTAACGTAACGGAAGTGATGCGTTACCTAAACGAAATTTTTTTTTTAGTAACGTGCAATTTTGCTTACAAAATTCTCAGTGTAACCGAACAGTAATTTCATAATTTTTCGTTGTAATTTGGTGTTGATGACGCGTTACCGTGAGCCGTGCCCGATGCCTTTCTTTCCGTCAGCATTCCGTAGCCAAATTGAACATTAATGTTTGGAATGCAAAAGAAAATAATATTATGAAATTAAATTTATAATTTTTAAAACTGGAACTAAACAAAGCTTAATTTAACTCAGTTTCGATTTGCTTTTCAAACACCTTATTGAACTTTCCTCCCAATTTCTCTGATAACTTCAAATCAAAAAGAGACAAGTTTTAATTTTATAACAAATTTTTTAAAGTAGGCTAATTTAATTACTTTTTAACTTTTTTTTTCATAACATAGGTAATATAATTCAATTACATTTTTGGAAAAGTAAGTAGGCCTACATAGTAATAATTGTATTACATTTCTAAGGCTGAATTATGCCTAGTAAGTAGGCCTAGGCCTAATGTAAAATTTCACTAGGTAGCCTACTTTTAAATTTAAGTAATTTACCAAGATCTGTTAACTGTATGGAATGTTGGTTGAAGCTAGATCCTAAATTACTTTTAACATAGTCCATTAGACCCAACTTAACAAAAAATGATTCATTTTAGTGAACCACTTATCTGGACTGGGTCGACTGCAGTTTACTAGACATCCGTACACTCATTGGTCATTTACTTTCTACAACGAACCAGTCCTTGAACTTCAAGTGGAGTCCCAATTCCAGGGAAGACAACTCTCTCACATCACCTCGCTAATTTCCAGCCAGGTAGGATCAAGTAGGCCCTATATTAAGTAGGCTATGGTGAAATCCAGTCGGTCCAAATACAAATATTTTTAGAGTTTTCTGTATCAAAATAAACAAGCCCTGTCTCATTTTTGAACTCATGACCCAATACCTCATCAACCTCATGATATATGCAGCTGTCTCACTTTTAGAAACACGTACGTCTCATTTTTAGATTTTAGCTGTTAAAAAAATGAGATCATTTTTACGAATAATATTCTTCTTGCCCAAATACACATTTCATGTCTAATAAATTTGTCTGTTAAGTGAAAATGTAAGCGTAGGAGGCAAAGATTAAAAAGTGTTTAATTTTTACCCCCCACCCACTGTTGGATTTTTACCCCTAATTTAAGGGAAGCTGAAATAAATATATCATCTTGCCTTATGTAGGCCCTAGGCCTGCTGTCCCACTAAATTAAATTGATTTGTATATTTCTTTAGATTCGTAAAGCTGTTAAGAAGAAACACACTTTGCCGAATTACAAACTACGCTATAAGCCTTTCTTTACTCTATCGGAGCCAGGAGAAGACGATTCATCATATCATCCTGTAAATCCAGGAACGTTGGAAGTCACAGTTGTTGAAGTAACTCGGCTTATGGAAAGTCTAACATCAGGCGACATATATTGCTCTCTAGCCGTCGGTATGTAACAAAGAAAATTACCACCAAAAACATAATCTAGGCTAGATACCTAATAGTAATATGTAATAAGCATTATTATTTATTTCTTTAAAATATATATTTATGTTCATTCATGTTTGTTTCAAGTCGCGTTTCCGTGAAGCTTTCTGGACAAATAAGTAGGCCTATAAGTACATTTGCACACTGTACAGTTTACACTTCGAAATTTTGTATTGTAAACTCTTCTATAATATTTTCCATTTCAACTTACACAGTTGTAAAATCAAACCTCAAAAGAAGTCGTTGGTGTTATTAGAGACCATAAATGTCAATCATGCCTTTCTTCCGCAAAGTACTCACCATCCCTCGTAGTACAGGCAGCTCCAAGCCATATTGACCTCCAACGAAAGCGCAAAAAATACCTTACTACCCCCACTGTATCAACAATTAAACACAAATATTAGTTTTAATTATTAACTTTAGCGATCCTCAAATTCAGTACGTGATGTTAACTTAGATTTTAGGTTATTTATTTCGAAGACAAAATAATCGGAGGTTTACTTGATTTTAAAAGCTACGCATCTACCCTTCTTGCTGGTCGGAGAAACTGTCAACGTGATTGAAGTTTACAACCTCGTACAAAGAGAGCAATAAACCAGCCGCGATTGAACCCAACATTTGCCGCTGTGCTAGTTGATATGGAAAATACAGTAGTGCTACATATAGGCTATACACTTTTTTTAAACTTGATTCGAAACTTGACGTTTATGTTTTTAGATTCTACTGCGTGGGTGGAAATGGTCCAATCAGAAACGTCCTCGTCCATGACCTTAGATCTAGTTGTATCCAAGCCGACGGTTCAGCAACTCGGTATCGTTTTCAAGCAGGAATTCATTGCCGAGCGGTACGCGGCCTGCGTCGTCGTGGAAACTGTCGTGCCTCAGTCTCCGGCCAGCGCGGCTGACGTCCGCAGGGCCGACATCCTGCTGGCGGTCGACGGCAAGAAGGTGACCTCCATGTCCCAGACCGCACGACTCATCAAGGGGGCGGGAGATAGGTTTACACTGAGAGTCGAAAGGAAATCGAATTACAAGTTGCAGACCGACGAGAGCAACTCGGAGAGGGAACACTGTCTCGAAAAGGTTGGTATTATCAATATTTATCGATGTACAATTATCGTCGACATTCCTAAATAAAATTGACAGAATGAACATGAAAGTAAAAATGTGGTTCTATTTTTGTAGGATAACGAATTTGTGGCAGGAACCAGTAGTGGTGAACTCCGAATAGACCCAATGGATGGTTTGAGGCAACGTCACGGATCATTTGGGGAGAAGACTGAGAGTGACAGCAGTAATTCAAACCCAGCCTCCGTTCCAGGTTAAAGAACTTACATTGTATTGTCCTAAAAGCATCCAAATGAAATTAACGGCTCTAGAACAAAGAATTGACTTCACTAAGCTCTGTAGGCTAACTAACACATAGAATAGCACTGAATTTGCATGTATAGTTTTAAATTGATCTCCCCCTCTCTACTACTACATGTAACGTTTAGTATAGTTTGGTTTGTTTGAAGTGGTTGTCATTTCGTGAAAATTGTTACGCTCTAGTTACTAAAATGTTCACAGTTCGAAACATTTTTGTTACATTGGTACCGTACCTACATTGTTTGTGTAGGCTTATGTGTAAAATGTAATTATACGAGATCCAAGTAGCCGACAATACAAAAGCAAGAAAGAAAAATTATGACAACTTGACAAGTGTGCATACCAAATATCTCTTGCCACTTTAATGTACAGTATTTACTCGGAACGTAAGTTGCACGTGAATGTAGTTCGCACCCCAGTTTTTTCACTTTCAATTTTTAATTTTTTGTGTGACCTACAACTGAGTAAATAGGTACTAATGAAGATCATAATCAATAATGTATATTAATTGAATATGTTACACAAATTGTACTTAGTTCGTACCCGTACCTGGCTTTCCGCTGTGTAATTACCGGCAGACGGGCTCCGTCTCGTGATAATTGTATTGTATTGTATTGTATTGTATTGTATTGTATTGTATTTGAGCTCGAGTTGAAACTATCTGTCCTTGCTTGCAGGATCGCCGGCCAGGAATCAGGTTGGGTCTACGCGGTCGAGCCAGTCCAGTCCCGAACACGCTCTCAAGGTCAACATGTCGCAACAGAACAGCTTCGCTTCCGTCGACGGAGACGCAGAAGACTCGGTTGACTATCTACAGATACACAAGACGAAGCGCATAGCCTTCAATCAAGTAAGCAGTGTTATCCATGCGACGTAACGATACTGGCATGTACGTTATCCTATATGTTAATGACAAGAAGAAAGTTATTTAGAATTTTCTTTGTGACATCTGTTGGCCACCTGTCCTCATAAGTCATAATCCAATCGTTTTCTTAATGTCTTTGTGTAGGGCTGTGACCAATATTGCCATTCTGTATGAACATTTCAGATTGCTTTGGAAGTAATACTAGTTAATTAATTATGTATGTTATCTTATCTGTTGTGGCTGGTTAAAGTTATTTTTGAAAGTTACCAGTTTCTAGACAAAAATATTCATGTAATTTTTTCAAAAAATTTAATTATAAAATTATAATAAAATAATCAAATTCAGGTTATGTTGATAATGCCAATCGGCTTGTGTAGTTGAGCATTGGGATATGATCCAACAGCTTAGTAAGCTTATCTTTCAAGTGCAATGGTGGAGGATAACAAATTTGAGTGATGAAGACCGTAACATTGATCACCTTGGAAATAAAAGAAATGACAAAGTTGTAATTATAATTATAATATCAAAATCCAAATATAAGCACCGTAGCGTAGCCTATCTGTTTTTTCAATAAATGTGTGCCTGCTGGTTATACAGTAATACACAACCCTCCTACTATGTTGCAGTATTAATCATTTTGTTGCGTAATTAAAAACTTCTCTATGTCTCTAAAATAACCTACTCAAAAACACTCTGAAAATGAAATAATTTTGTTTGACATAAAAAATTTTTATGGTTATTTAAGACTTCCCCACAACCCACAATTTATTTTATTTATTTTTTACACGTTATTTTCATTGTGATTTTTAAAGTAAAATGGTATGGTAGGTGTTGCCCTCAAGATTTGATAGAATTGCTTTCCATTGAAATATACATCTTGTCGTAGACGCTTCCGTTCAAAGAGGCGCTGACGTTCCGGCTCGAGCCGAAACACCGCTACCTGAACGTCAGCGTGTGGAGCAAGGTCGCGGACGCGTCAAGGTCGAGGGACAAACTGGTCGGCCACGTCAGCGTTCCGCTCGGCCCAGTGACGACGCAGTGCGCCACGTCGACACTAGGCCACCATATCAAGAGCTTCAACCTGTTGCCGCCCGACTCGCAGACCGACGTCAAGTACGTGTTTAATATCCTTGCGTTTGCGGTAGGGATGTTCGACAATATCGATATCGCAATAATACTTGAAAATAGCATTTTCAATTGTCATTTTATAGCATTTTATAGCATCTATTTTTTTGCCAAGCTTAAAAAACTTAAGAATGAAGTTTTCTCAAATTTCTATTTTTAAATCGTGTCATAGGCCTACTATTAAAATTAAAATCAACCAAATTGCATTTATCATAAACAAAGTATAATTACTATGTTAAATATAATAAAATAGGAACAGAAAAACCTTAGTTTCTACTGAAAAATAGCCTTTTGTAGCATCTATACACAAAACGCTATTTTCACGTATCTCTACGCATCATCATTATATATAGGAAATTATAGAGATATCGATATCACGTCATTATAGGGATGGGACGTTTAAACGTTTAAACGTGGGAGTGGCTTTAAACTAAGGCTGGGCGTCAACATCGATTAATCGATTAATAATCGATGTCGGTGACGATTTTCGACGTCGATTTTTTTGGTTTTAATCGATTTTCTCGTCAATTAATTAAATAACTGATCACTTGTCAATTCACGCGAGAAATGGGAACTTTCAACTATAGGGCGGCATAGTTATTCGTCCACGGCCGCTTTTTGTCCAAACTGACCCGTATCAAAGGATACCGCACACTCTCAAGCCCCCCCCCCCCCTAAGTATTTGCAGATCGCGCGTACTAAAGCGCGAGCCATCCCTTGGTTCAGCCGGCACTCGACAAGTGAGAACAGATGCGGCCGAACGAGAAAGAGCGAGAGAACAATGGTCTGAGGGAGACGCGACGAAGTAGTTCGCCGTGTCGGCTGCTATCGGCCGCCGTGAGAGAGAGAGAGAGAAAGCGCTAGTCGCAGGACGCGTGAGTGGAAGCGAGATCGCGATAGACGCAGGCGAGTGGAATGCAAGCGGCCGCCTGTTGACAGTTCACTACGCAGCAAGTAATCAAGAACGGATTAATGAAAAACGACTTGAATAAGCCTCTACAATCGGATATTGCGTTAAAATAAATTGAAATCAATATCCACAATTGTGTTTATGACGACAAAAATAAGCAGACCGGGCCCGCATGGCCGTCACGTAGGCCTAGAAGGCCTAGCCTAGGCCTAGGTCAGTTATCTCCCGTTGCAGACGAAAACTGAGTTTTGTTGCCGTTACTAACTGATAAAAACCGGTTCGATTAACCGGTTAGTGAAATGCTTAACCGTCGTCATCCCTACATTTAACAGGTGACAAAGTTTTTTTTATTAATAATTGATTAATTATCAATTTAAAAAAAAACGATGTCGATTATTTTCGTTTCGATGTCGATGTCGAAAATATTCCGACATCGCGATTCGACATCGATTATTTGTCGTCGATGTCGATGTTGTCGATTTACATCGATGCCCAGCCTTACTTTAAACGTTTGTACTTTTTACGCCTCGTTCAAACGTGTGTACCGAAGTGTTTGTATATCAGATAAGAATCAAATATTTTACAACGGAGCGTACTGCAGTACTAGTCTTCTATTATAGTTTTTTCTAGCTACAAATTGTAATTTTACCCAACGTTTCGGAACTTTTCGGTAATTTACTGCAAAGGTCATTTTATTCACCTCGCGGCAGGAGATAGAGCGAATAAAACGTTTAAACGCGAGTTTTAAAAACGGTTAAACGCTTATGCTATTCAACGTATTTGCCCATCCCTATTATATATACAGGGGTTGAATTAACGCTCGCCCGAGGCTAGTGAAACTTGGATCGGGCTAGTAAAAATCTCATTTCACTAGCCTGACAGGTCAGTGGAGCCAGATTGTATTCAAGTCATATAGGCCTACTAATTTTTACAAAGGTGTTTCCAGGCGACAGTATAGCCTATATCTTTCTAATTCCATTTAGTATGTAACAAAGTAAACATCTCTTTATTCAGGTTAATCATTTTACTTTTATGTTGAAAAATAGTTTCCTGTCACTCCCCTAGTCCTCCACCCCCACACGTTAAACCCGGCGAATATCGTGACTTAAAACATTCACATATAATCGTTTTACAATTACATCAATGTAAACTTATAAACTATTTGATTGCGGGCTAGTAAATAATATGCTCTTGGACTAGATGACTATTGTTGCCACTAGCCAAAAATAGTTAATTTCGACCACTATCTATATAGTATGTACATATATGTGATATATATTATATAAGATATTATATAACATATCAATTAAAGAACTAAAGTGATTGTACCCCCTAATTAACATTTTTTAACCTACTTTTGCTAATAACTCATACCTAAATAAATAAATCAACATCCATGCCAGTCAGTTTTGATGACAAGAACCTTCTGTGTCTTCTCTCTTCAACATCCCTCATTTGAACACCTCTCTTCTGCAGGTCTCTGTAGGTGTGTTCTTCTTTCATGTCTTCCATTGTCTTTCTTTGCACCGTATTCTTGCCGCTCTCATCTCATGTCATATGTTTTGCTCTGCAGTCTTTCCGTTCCCTTCCTATCAACGTGTCCAAGCTGTCGCGGTCTTACCTTAACTTCTTCTTCTTTCGAACACCCAGAGTTGGAACTTATGCCATTCTCTGCCTAGTTGCCCAATAAAGGTTTGCCACATATTTCCTTCTTGCTATATTTTGCCCCTCCATTAGATCCCTTTCTGCCTTAACTTAACCTCCCAATTACCTATCCATTTAACGTGACTACAAGTATAATTCAAGTTGTTAAATAGAAACTACGTAGAACAGGTAATACAATATGATTGAAAAAACTGTTGGACTATACACTGTTTCTTGTCAGAATGTTAAATAAAGGGCAATAGTTTGATCAGCACTTGTCAACTGGCAGTCTACAACAACATTCTAACAAGAAACGGTGTGTAGTCCAACAGTTTTCTCTTATTAATAATTCAAGTTGATTGACGCGTCTCGTCACTTTCAGTCGCAGCCACAAATTGTGGGGCCACTCGGGTTTCGAGCCATGTCTGTGCTACGGAGACATCCTGCTGTCGTTTCTATACACGAGCTCTGGAAGCTCGGTAGAGCCGGCGGCTTCCACCCCCTCCGAGCTGCCTCAGACCCCGCAGCTCGGGGTCCTGTCGTCTCCCGACTCTCAGGAACCGGGGAATCGACACGACTTCATACGTACGCACTTCCACCGGACGACGCAATGCGACTTTTGCGGGAAAAAGGTTTGGCGAAACGTCCATATATCCGTATACTACTTGCCTCAGGTTTCATACTATATCTACTCTAATGCGTGCCCGCTGCATATGTTCTGTTTATGGGTTCATTGCTTGGAGGTATAGTATATTGGTATATATTGGAGGTATATGTAAAAATAGTTTTATTTTAAAGTGAAATTAGTTAGACCTATTGAATTTTCAAATATCTGGTTTATTAAGTAAAAGCTGTATTTCACCGGTTTCAGCCATTTCCTGTATTTTCACGTGCGTTGCTATTAATTTATGACTTGCACTTGTGGTCTGCAATGGTTTGAAGTGAAATTTTTTCAATTAAATTTAAACAAACATTTACAATTTTTCATGCTTTTTCCCGTTAAAAACATGACTGATATCTAGAGATCCTTGTAAATAGTTTTATTTTTTAGCATACTGTATTTCGTTTTATTAAATCCAAATTTCGCTGTTGAGCAGTAATTTTAGCTTTTTGGCGGTGTTTCAATTTTAATTTACCAAATCTAATTTGTATCTAGTATTCTAACGTATGGCATGCCTACATTGTCGCGAAAGAAAAGAAGAAAAAAATGCTAGGAATGCGGAATGCAGTCGACGCACAAGCTACGATAAAAATCTGTTGCGAGCCGGTTTGGCAGGGGTGGAAGGGTCACTGCAGTCACTGCAGAAAATGTTGAAAATTACGTTTTTGACAGAAATTCGGCGATTTCGCGTCAATTCAACAGCTTCATTTTCGTTTTTATAACAGCAACTTATGCTATTTCGCGTATACGCGGGATTTCGTTTTATTTCGCGATTCAAAAAGACTATTTTTGGACTCACAACAGACTGTCATGCCAACATATTTCAATTGCTGCACGTTTCAAGTGATTTCGCGCTATCGCGCATAGCGAAATACAAGGATCTCTACTGATATCATAATACGAATTGTGGGGTTAGGCCTATTTACCGACTTACTCATTTCGGTATTTGATGGCGGTGATTCAAGTTTTGCATTTTCTGGTTGAAAATTTACCAATTCTTGCCCACATTGTTAACTTAAATAATTCTTACATATTTGGGTGTATCGTCTTTCGAGAAATTTGTGATATCTTTAAAATGTTTTAAATTTTGAATATGCTATAATGTGGATTGGGGCCTGTTGATTTTCATAAGCACTGGATTTTATTTTTATTTATCTAGTGTCTAGGCCTACCCTATTCACTATTCAGTTATTAAACTGGTTGTGAAAGGAGGACAATAAATAACTATACATGTAGGCCTGCAATACAACTATGCATATTTAAATATAGAGGACTCAAAACTAACATAGATAGCGCTGCTAAGCAACCTCCTTTCAGCGCCATTGATGAATAATAACAATACAACAACAATGAAAATTGACAGCTAGACCACTCCTAATAGAAGTTTATTTTCTTGCCACCAGAATGCGTCTAGTGTATTTTGAGTGCTCTATAATAGGCACCGAGATTGGCCACTGATGGCGCTAGTGAAAACGAATGAAGCGCTCCAAGTGGCAAAGTCGCGCAACAACCTGCTGAAGCAGCGTCGTTCTTCCTACGTCAATAAAGGGAAATTGTGAAAATTGTTTAATTAAATACGGGTTTTAAAATTTTCGTGCAGATTATGAATCCCATCAGTAAATCTTAAAAAGGCAAGCCACCATTTTAATCAGGACACGTTTTAGACGTAAAAACAACAGATAACACACAACAAACACAAACAAAACAAGACAATAAAATCCAAAACAAAAGCACAAAACAAAACAACAATACAAAATAAATACACATCAACAATAAAAAACAAAACAAACACCAAACAAAAACAAGATATATCACAATAATATCCAGCACTATTTTCAACCGCGGAATGAAATCTTCAGCAGTTTGTTGCTAAATTTGGCCACATATAGCGCTGTATGTACTAACACACGGTGCCTATAAAAGGAAAAATTAAATATAGCATAGACAAACAAAACAACAAAACGAACTAGGCCTACTATTGAATAAAGCGCAATAAAAATGAATTCCACAAAATTGCTACTTAAATTAAAAATGCTTCATAGTAATAATATAAGAAAAAATGTGTATAATAAAAGTAATAGGAAATACAATATTTACTTATTTAATAAATAATTGTTGGTGTAGATCTGGCTGAAGGACGCGGTGCAGTGTCGCGACTGTGCCATGACGTGCCACAAGAAGTGCGTGAGCAAGTGCCAACAGGGCACGGTGTGCGGGGCCGTCCGCCGGCTGTCGGCCCCTCCGTTTGACTCGCCCTCGGTCGACAGCAGCCCGCGCAGGGTGTCGATACAGCCCGAGATCGTCACGACGGCGGCGGCAGACGACGAGCCTCAGGTGGGTGGGGCTCGTTGCGACTCTGGTCCGGTCATGTTGTTGTCGTGTCGGTGTTGACTTGGTGCGCTCTCCCCCTTCTCGGCCCGGGGTGACTCTGCCGGTTGTAAGTGGTGACGAAATGAGGTCTTCCAACTTATCCTATCAGTATCACCCATTAATTAGGTATTTTAAGGTAATTTTTTCCTTGTCCATTTATTTATTATAATAACAACAATAATAATAATAATAATAATAATATATATATATCTCTGGCTCCTGTTTTCAACTTAAGTTAATAATTTTTTTTATATCTGCTCCCTGTGTCCAACAATGAAGTCGGGTAGGGGATAGGAAATTAATCCCATCATATTCTGGCCCCTAGGTACATCGAAGCCGGCTGGCCATGCCTGACGCTTCCCTCATGTTAACTTCCTCCGGCTCCTCCTCTTCACTTTCTTCTTCCTCTGCTCTTTCTACAAATTCTGTCTATACTTTTCTATCTTCCCACCATCGTTCCTGATTGACCTCTTCCCAAGTTGCATTTCTTCTTTCCACGTCCATTGCTATCACTTCTTCCCACCTCAGTCTTGGTCTTCCCCTCTTTCTTTTCTTTTTCCCTGCTTCTTTCTCAAACTCAATTTTAATTTTAATAATAATTTAATTAATAGTAATAATAATAATAATAATAATAATAATCTAACACCCGGTTCCAACATGCGCCAGGTCAGAAGATGATGCCTTACCATGTTGGGCTGTGGATTCTTTAGTGCTTGCTAGCCAGGCTGAGCACATCCTCTTCTTCTTCTTTGCTCTCTTCTAAGACGGGTGGTTCCAATAGTTCTTTCCACTTTCGTTCTGTCCTCCCATACGCGTTCTGCTTCCACGTCTTTCCATGCTATTCCTGTCTTTCTTCTATACTTTGTTTTATCCGGTCGCTTCATCTATCTCTTGGGACTTACTCTTTGTGCCTACCATGTTTTCTGCCCTTCTGGTTGGAATTCTGGCTAGGCAGAACGAATATGTATTTCACCACAAGACTAATTCTATCCCAGGCCCAGATGGGGAGAGTGCAGCTTATATGAATGTTTCCTATTTACGTTTAATTTGACATGTACAAAATTACAATTTTACATGCCAAGAATAGATTGTGAGCTAAGTACTAACCTTTAACAGTACACCAATACTAATAGCTTGTGCATAATATATATATTACTCCGTATATTGTGGTGTGTTCCATGTGTATGTTTGTAGTAAAAATGTCTATTGTATGTTAACGTGTTAAGTGTCCGTTTGTGCAACTGTAAACAGAAACTCTACTTCATTTAAGCTAGGCGTTGATCATCACTTTTTTAAGGTAAGCTGTAGGATTTTATCTTTCAACAAATTATAAATATGTATTTATTTATTTGTCGTCATATTGTGATGGTTTACATATTACAGGAGCTATACGTCATGCTATACAAGTCCATATATACCATCATGTTTAGGCTACTAGAACTAGGCCTAAGTAAGAATCATACATTTTTTCACAAAGATAATCACTAGACATAATTATATTGACTGCTTTACTTTCATTATTCATATCATATCATTTTGGTCTAACATAAAAATTCCAACATATACACATAACCCCTCTCCCCCCCCCCCCCAAAACCCTCTCAAAATCGCTTTTTTCAGAAAGATTTTTATAAAATTATATGTACATGCAGTAGTCCCAAGTTAATTCAAACTCGGTTACTTTAAAATTATGTATAATTCAAACTATTGATAGAGTCCCAGCAGAAGATTTAGGTATGATGCTTAGGGTTAAAGTTCTTTTAATTCAAAATTTTGTAATTCAAATTGGAGTTTTTAGGGTCCCGTGAAATTTGAATTAAAGGGGGATTTCTGTATTGTAATTGGAAATTGACTTATATCCAAAATTTGAAGAAAATTGATAGTAAGTACTAAGTATAGAAGTGGGTAAAAATCGATTGCAAAATTTGACAACATAGATCCTGAGTTGAATAAAATGATGTCAGTATTTATTAATAAAATTCCATGTAATACCTTTTTTTTACCTTCTTATCTTAAGATGGCTTCTTCAGCCATTCTTTTGTTAACTATCCAATATAAAATGGCTTTGTTTTCTGGCCTGCTCATATCATTGGGCAGGGAGTCTATACAAAACTTTAGGGTAGCACATCTAAACAGTCTTGGGTTCGCTACTTTTAATTAGTAGCATGCTACAACTACCGCTACTTGGCAAAAAAAAGTAGCGTCACTACTTTTTCGCTACTTTATTTTAAATGTAGCGTCGCTACATCGGCGCTACGAAAAAAATGCAGCGCGCTACTTTGACGCTACATTTGTTTTTATTGACGTTTTAACGATTTTGTCGATCTTTGTGTCTCAAAACGTGCCGTTCTCGTTTTATATGCCACCACGCAGCGCGTACTTGCTTTCGTAACCTAGCATTTGATTTGCTGTGAATAATAGGTACTCTGGAACCTTCAGACAAATGAAGTATGTATAATTATGTGTCTGGAAGCTGTATCCCTACTCCCTTCTCGTTACCTCTTTCCTCTTACGCTACGTCAGACAATAAACAACTCCAGCGATGACCCAGAGCTGTATAGGACAGGGGGGGCTGGGGGCTGAAATAGGCTACTCGACCAACTTTATTTCGTATCGGTTTGTACATTGCCATACCCCCCTGCCCCCTTATTTACTCCGTCCACCCTCCGCCCATTTACAAAATATCTATACCCACGTGTTACACTACTGGAGCCATGTGGAATTTACAGTTTTACTATTATTCATTCACCACGCACATTGATTACAATGGGTCCCGGTCAACCACCTTACATTTTTTTAATCGCACTCGTAATCGCTAATGTTGAAGAGCCTGATATCATGCATCTTCTTCTCTTCAAGAACAACGATTATTCAAGCAATTCATTTTGTACTTTAACCGTCCTTTCACAAATTATTTAAAATAACTGGAAAATAATAAATAATTACAACATAAGATGATAGGCTTCATTATTCTTTACCTTGTATTGCAGCTGTAGACGTCTGGGAAATGTTGACATATTTTGCCAATAAGTCGAGTAGGCCTATACCTTTTCAACACACATCTCGGACATATTAATATTATACAACGATGACTTCCTAATTAATAATTAACGATATGTCACAAATTTCAGTCACTATAAATATTTTTTCCGATATTCGGTATTCCGATGCACTACGACAGAAACGCACCACAAACCAACACTGTCCAGTGTCCACCTCCAATACACGAACAAGACTATTCAAGATGGCAATTAGTCGCAGGTTTACCCGATCCAACACCTCATACGTGCCCGAAGTCGGAAACGTGGGATTAGAGGGTTGACAAGTGTTATTGTCCATCCATTCCTCGTGGGCTAGTGTGAGGAGGAGGGCATAGACCTTCGGAGAAACGGTTCAATGTGAAATAGGATGCAAAAAAAAATTATGAACAGTGTTATTCCCACTGATATTCGTGATGGTGAAAATGGAAAAATATCGGCTCGGAACAGTAGAATAATTGGCACAAACGTTTCTAAAAGTAGTGACAAAAGTCGCGCTACTTTTATCGCTAAAGCTACAAAAAATGTAGCATGCTACAACTACATTTAGCGTTATAAAAAAGTAGCGCACTACAGGGCTCGCTACACGAAAAATGTAGCATGCTACAAGTAGCGCGCTATAGCGCGCTAGGTACTACCCAAGACTGACTATGTAGAACTAGGCCTAATTAAGAATCATATACATTTTTCCACAAAGATAATCACTACATAGTTATATTGACTGCTTTACTTTCATTATTCATATCATTTTGGTATAACATCAAAATTCCAACACATACATAGCCCCCCTCCCCCCCCCCAAAAAAAAAACCTCCCAAAAAAGCTTTTTTTAGAAAAATTCTTATAAAAATATATGTATTGTTATTGAAAATGGACTTATATGCAAAATTTGAAGAAAATTAATAATTAAGTATAGAAGTGGGTAAAAATCGATTGAAAATTTCAAATTTGACAACATAGATCCTGAGTAGGGCTGTGCGAGTACTCGAAAAGTCGAGTTCGGTCGAGTAGTTACTACTCGACTCGAGGTGATCGAGTTTTTCATGAAAAACGAGTCGAGTTCGAGTAGCTTTGATCGACTGAGCCGCCGTATTCAACTGGTTAAAAATGCCGCCAATAGGTAGCGCTAGTATCCTAAAATAGCTTGAATATCGATTTTACAATCGACTTTGAAGAAAAAGTGACCTATCGATCATTATTGAGCAGATCGATAGTCGATACACGCAGACCGCGCAGACGACGCTTATTAGGCATCCAGCTGCGGAGTGAGCTGCCTATACTTCTGCAAATTCGCAAAAAGTGTCTGCGGTTTTTGTGAACTAATTGATGAAAGTGTGGATGATGTAGAAGTGGCAGCCAAACAAATGGAAGGGAATCTTCGAGAACCTAGGCCTAGACCTGGGCCTACTATGTTCAAAGAGCCTAGGGGCCCTAGGCCTAGACCCTGGTCCTAGGCTAGGTACCTAATCATCAAAGATATTATATTACTATATTCCCTACTGATCATCATGTATTTGAAACCATTTTTAAAACGTTCCATACAACTTAAGTTCAAAATGTAATCTTTGCATTATTAACCTCAAATGGGGAAACACTCGCCAACATGGTCGCACAAAAACAAAAGTGGCCATCCGACAACCCATTTGCAAAACAGATTACACTGTAGTTCTATTGTTTCTCTTAAAGTCCTTCTCCTGTGCCAGGTCCCTGTGTACAGTGTAGGCCTAGGCCTAGCATTTGGCCATGCTTCAAGCATAGGGCCTAGCCTAGGCCCTATCCCAAGACCTAGGGCAAGCCTTAGTACTTTCCTTGTCTAGATCACATAGGCCTAGACCCAGTTGGCAGAATTTAGCATCTATTGAGCCTTAGGCCTAGGGAGACAATAATATTGAACAAATTACAGTATATGGTTTTAGGCCTGGCCCCAGATAGGCTTAGGCCTCAGGGACAGCTTTTAGGCCTAGCCTAAGTGAACTTGGCGGTAACTTAGATGGGGTCCTAGGTCTAGTCTGCCTAGTCCTCTACCGGTAGTTATTCCTTTCCTGTATCTTTTTATTATATATTCAGGCACTACTCGAAACTCGACTCGACTCGAAACTCGCGAGTTATTTACTACTCGAACTCGAACTCGACTCGATTTGGAAAAGTGCTACTCGCACACCCCTAATCCTGAGTTGAATAAAATAATGCAACTATTTTTTTAAAGAAATTCCATGTACATGGAATTTCTTGTAATACCTTTTTTTACCTTCTTATCTTAAGATGGCTTCTTCAGCCATTCTTTTATCTAACTATCCAATATAAAATGGCTTTCTTTTCTGGCCTGCTCATATCATTGAGTAGGGAGTCAATATAAAACTTAAGGGCGGCACCATTGAGTTTATTAGTGTAGGGTTAGAGACCCAGCGGCCATTGGCGGCTATCTACCAGTAAATTTCCCGTGGACTCTAGTAGTACGATCCCGTACCGCTAGAAAGCGCTACACGTACCCACTGATGTCAGCGTTCCTGTGGAAAGAAGAGATACTACGTAGTACGATCACGTGGCTTAGGTCTAGCCTAGGTCTAGGCCCAACTCTTTTAGTCTAGGCCATTACTAGGCTACAATAAGCCTAGGCCTACATTAATAGGCCTATATTTGTAACGTAGTACTACAGCCTAGCCTATATAATGTATGAAACCTTATATAATGTGTTGTAATAAAGTATTAGCTTACTTATTGTTAACTTCGTGCCCGTTTGACATGTTTATCAGAACAGATGATAATGCTTTAATAACAATATCCACCGCCATCTGGATACTACTACCTAACCGACTTCGCATCTGCGCGTACTACGTAGTATCCCTTTCTTTCCACAGGAACGCTGACATCAGTGGGTACGTGTAGCGCTTTCTAGCGGTACGGGATCGTACTACTAGAGTCCACGGGAAATTTATTGGTAGATAGCCGCCAATGGCCGCTGGGTCTCTAAATCTACACTAATAAACTCAATGGCGGCACATCTAAAGATATGAGCTCTGTCCTTGGTGTTCAAAACTACATTTATTATTTATATTTAAATATGTATACGATATCGATACGATGATAGCGATATTTACTAACATTGTCTAGTAAGTATTGTAGACTGTATTTGCTTGTACTAACGTAGGGACATCGCCGAGGGATCGGAGGTTTGCTGGCGTCTGTGACGGAAGCAGCGCACGCTCGGGGCTTGAAACGTGCGGGGTCGGCCAATAACCTGGCACCTCCGCTGTCTAATGACCCTAGCAACCAATCACGTAGTCTCCCCCAATCCCCACAACACTCGCCCGCTTGCAGTCGAAAGGTGCGTTGGTTTCGTAATGTTAGTTGAAGCTTGTTGGTGCACTGCTGCTAGTTCTCAAACTGTTTAATTACAAGACCTGTTCATGCATGCACTTTGTATAGACCTTGAGAACTACTGTATTAAAGTAACTATGTATTTTATCTAGTGTGTTTTTCTGTTCTTTTTGCACGTTTCCTTCCTCTCTGTTCTTGTTTGTTAACCTCTAGCGTACTTATGGCATGAAGTACGGGTTCAGTCAAAATATTTGCACTCTCTGTCTGTTTCCATTGTCTTTATGGTTCCACTTTTGAATTGAAATTAAATTGATCAATTTACCCAGCATTCAACGATTCAATGTAAATCACACTAAACTGAACAAAGATGCCTACATGCCTACATAACATGCTACATAACAATAATAACAATAATTATTTAATTTGCACATTCGTGACTATGGTGTGCATTAAAATATGTTTTTTGAAAGCAGAATGTACCATAATTTGAATGTTTGGAACAAACCCAAACAACTTGATACCAGATATCTCAAGCGATCCAGGCCAAGGACCATCATTGTCAAAGTCATGTCGTCACATCTATTTCTCAATGTTAAAAATCACATGTTATTCAAATGGGAGAATCTTCAGTAAAACAAATGAATTGATCTGATAAAACCAATTCTGGTTTGAAACATCAAAATACCAAACAGAAATACTTAAATTATTCTTGCATTCTATCTACATCTGTAGCCTATATATAGTTAATGTTCATAATCACAGCGTTTTCCGTCGCGGTGCTGCTGCGCGGCAAGAGTGGAGCCAAGTTCCGATTGGTCACCGCGCATCAGCTTGCCGTGCAGCAAGAGACATGGAAACCGGCCGAGAAGACTGTGTATTCAAGAATGGTTGCAATGGCGGCCGGAAGTTAAAAGATGACAAAAATATTATACCCTATATCAGAGTTGTTTTCTGCACCAGTAGGTCTTTTAAAAATATCACTGCCTTAGTCTATTATTATTAGTATTACACAATGCTCTACTGTAATGTGTTTTTTATTTTTAATTTTATGCACCACTATTTTCATTTGACTATTTAACTCTAAATAATAATTAATAATTAGGCCTAACAGTGTTTTTTTTTTTTTTTTTTAGCACGCTTTATTCAACTTCACATGTGATACAAAGTACATTGCATAGAAAAAATAAAAACATTGACTTATATAGGAAGGTGAATGCCCACATGAGCGAGGCTTGTGTGTGGGCGCATAATATTTTGTAGTGATTCATGATAAGATGGCAGTGACTATTCAATGATACAGTGGTATAAATGGTACAACTATAGTGGGTATCATGTAAAACTTATAAAACAGTTTCTTAATACTATTACATGTTGGCAATATAAACAACTTGCTTATCTAGGAACATTGTACAGCTTGTGCTTTAAATTATCAACTAGCATTATACTAATTTAACCTTAAACTTAGGAATACATAGTAGTAATCATTTTATCAGCTAACTAATTTAACATTTCCATAAGGCTTGATACATGTTATGCAACTTGTTAGAAATTTGATTCTAACGTACATCGCAAATACAAAAGTACTTTCATAATTAGATCTGGGTTATTTAAATTTAATGTTAAGAGGAAATAGTCCGAAATACTAAGTTGTGAATTTAAACTTGATGCTTTTATAATGAATTCATATCAAGAAATCAAGAATGCTTTACAGTATTGAATCTGCTGTTAACATATTCCATCTACATGTTTTCGTGAGACTTAACGACCGAGTTTTTACTAAATTATGATTGACAGGTAGCCTATGAAATGAGGAAAATAGAAATCAAATTCAATAACTAAATCTATGCTTCAAACAAAGGCAAACAAATAAATTAACTTAGATTTAATCCAATACGTAATTAGGACTTCTCTAAGCTTTGGTGGTAGTTTTTCAAAATATGTGGCTTAAACGTCTGATGAGCATTAATTTTGGGGCGTTTTAATGTTGTATTGGTAATTCTTTCTCTTGAAACCTCAATTTTATCAAATTTTCTGAATTGAACACAAATAGACTAATGCAAGTAAGTGCATATACGTAGTAGTTTCCAGTTATATTTCTAATACTGTGTATAACAACAATATACAACAGTGGTTGATAACTGTGTGGCTAACGGCCGCCACTGGGAGAGGTATGACAATTCTTGAAATTATATTATTTTGCTTTGCAATGCCATCTGTCTATGGTAGATAGATACCGTAGCCTTGTGGCCGTTAGAAACTCGTGGCTCTCCTCAACGCACTGTGTTATTTATCCGTCAGGCGTCGCTCGTGGGGAATCCCTTCCAGTTTGCACACTCGGTGTTGGAGGGAGAAGCGGCAGACGAGGTCACGGCCGTGCTAGACCATCTACTGCAGAACCCCAACGATGAGGACCTCATGTCCGTGGCAAAGTCGACGGGCAAGGAACTGTACGCCAGTCTTCCGTTACCCCAGCGCAAGGAAAAGATAAACGGAATGGTGAGTTGGTCCAAATGTCCAATGGGTTTTTTGAATTATCTGTTTGTTATTTATTTACTTAATGTATTCTATTCCATTATAAAACTGATTTACAAAGGAATACGGAAAATGGAATTACACAATTAAATTGAATTAGATTATTTAAGTTTAGTGACGTGCTCGACAACTATGATCATATGACGTGGGGCTATAGTAATTAAATAATTATAAAATTTAAAGATAGCAAACCAAGAGAGAGGAGAGGAAAGGAGAAAAAGTTACGAAAATTGGTTTGTCTGAATGGGTTTAATTAAATTAAAATGAGGCTGTAAAAATCTCTCGGGAAGGAAAACTTTCAAAACAATTTGTCACCGAATGAGGCAATTTAGTGTTCAATCTAATGCAATGTAGTATGTTTCAATAAAAATTGTAATCAATTACATACGTACAACACTCCTCCCTTTAATTCAAATTTCACGGGACCCTAACAACTTGAATTTCATCTACAAAATTTTGAATTAAAAGAACGTTAACGCTAAACTGTGTACCTACCTACCCAAACCTTCTGCAGGGACTTCATATTTTGTTTCAATGTGTACATAAATTTGAATTAACAGAGTTTTAATTAACAAGGACTACAGACTGTAGGATGGTCATGTTTCGTAAATAAATGTTTTTTTTCCTAAACGAGCCCTTATCTCGCCGACAGATCACGAAGCTGAAGAGCGCGATCGACGTGGAGACGACGTCGCGCATGTCTCTGGCGCGCGACGAGCAGACGACCAAAGATCCCACGCTGCGCGCGAAGCACGCGTTCCTCATCGGTAAGTCGGACGAGAAGGTTCAAGCTCTCGCCGTATTGATGCTGCACTTCTGCTCGGGACTTCAGCATATACAAGACCAAGAGGATATTATAAATGTATGTATGCATGCACGCAGTGGATCTCTGACATTATTTTTTTTTTTAGCTGTGATGTTACAGTAGTTTGATTTGATTGTACTTTTAAATGTACAATTTTGTTTTACATGGTGTTTTGGAAATTGACAAGAAATAAAGGCAAAAAGGCTCCATTCCAGATTCAATTCAAGTAAAAAAGATTGCTGACAAGGTTAATAAATCTGTTGTCCTGTACATGTCAGTAACCAAAGCAATAATAAATACATTTTATTAACAGATGTAGACTGCAATGTAAAATCTAGAGGTATAGTGTGTAATATTGTTATATATGAAAATCAATTAGGGGCCGGTCTTCCTAATCTCCTAATTCCTAATACAAAAGTTATTTGTAGCAATTAAGCTATTTGGAGGATTTCAAGGGTTTTGATTGGTGGTTGCCATGGAGACAACAAGCTATTTGATGAATAAATAGTTATTGGGACATTGTAAGACTGGTAAGGGCCGGTCTTACAATCTCCTAATAAGGAAGCAATTATGCTATTTGGAGGATTTCAAGGGTTTTGATTGGTGCTTGCCATGGAGACAACAAGCTATTTGACGATTAAGTAGTTATTGGGACATTGTAAGACTGGAGCTAAGTATTTTTTATCATGTATGTATTGTACTATAGGTACTAGTTTTGCAAAAGTGATGGTTACTCCTAGCATTGTTATTATAATCATATTGTCTCTTTACTCAGAATCTCTATTGCGTTGTATCTCTTGGTATATGACATTGGCATTTTAGTTTCTTTGTTCTATCTAGCAACTGTTCACATGCAGGCCCATCTGTAGTGTACTCTTACTTAGCATGGCCTATGGAAATAATGTGCATAAGCGTAGACTGGATACTTTTGTGATAAATTCAATGGTTTATTAATGACAAATTTTATATACCAACAAAGGAAACTAAAATACTAAAATAGTATGAACAGTTGTGTTTGTATGTCAACTCAGAATAAATATGGCCACGAAGAAACCCTCCACAAAATACTTGTACACTAATGTATACCCGTGTAGTGGGTTGTTTTGTGTGTACGCAATAAAACTCTCACGTTATGAGTGATTAATTAATCATGTGTTAACTGTTGAATTCACCTCCAATTTCAGAGGAAAGCGGTGCTGGGTTTGCTGGAGGATGAAGACTTGGCAATAGAACTATCGTAGAGGTGCAAGGAAGGAAGAAAGCAAACAATTGTATTAAATAGTATATTTATATTAGTTTATCGCTGATCGTAATGTGACCACTCTTGTGTGATATTCTTGTGTTATTTTGGGTTGTTGCTTGGTTGGTGATACTATATTGCTACATATTGATATTAATATTATTATAATAATATGTACTTGTAAACATTCCACCAAGAAATAGTGCTGTTACTGTAGGCCTATGCAGTGTGCACTTTCTTCCTACATGGAGAACACATAGTGAACATGTCCAAGGTCAGTGTCACTCAAACATGTTAGACTGCAAAAAGAAGCTAGGACTGCCACCTTCTTTGTAAACTAGACTAGTAGAAGCATACTCATGACAAAATGGTGAAATACCTACATTAAGAAAAAGTTTAAAGGTCTGGAATAAGATTGCTTGATCATAGTAGAACGTGCACTAAACAGCAATGCAAATTAAATTAATTGAAACCTTTATAAAAAGGGAGTTTGGATGTAAGAAATGATGGTAATTTCATTTTAGTAGAATTGTATTGTTGAAGCACAAGTAAAAAATATCACCAGAGAAGAAAATAATGGTAAAATAATTGAAAAAATGTAACTAAAGTGATATTTAGACTTTAGGAAGACTGGAATAATGTTTCTGTCTTCAAAACGACTGTGGTGAAAGCTTAGTAGGAAAAATGATTAAATGACAGTGTAAACTAAACAAAAGCAAAGTATGGAAAATACAAGAACGACCTTAAAAAAGTGGTAGTTTGAATGCTTTGAATATGTTGTTTGTTGTTGTTAAAGTGAGACTATAGTCCAAGTATGGTATGAAAAATGGAAACATTTCTGGTAGAAGAATTGGTTTTTGAGATGATTCAATTTTACCTGTTTTTAGTAGTACCTCGCATGTAGTAGAGTGCAGTACCTAAACAAAAATAACAATCCAAGCTGAACAATATTGTTGCATTAAACCCAAACAAACCATGGCAAAGAACACTACTTGTTTTTCAGGTGTTGTTGTTCAGGTGGTGCACCTTTAATATGATTGTATTCCTTAAATGTAGTACCGGTAGGTAGATATTTTGGGCGAGTTTTACCAGAATCGCTGGAAGGTCTGTGTAAAATCAAGACTGATTATTTATGAAATTATTTTAATGTAAATTGTAGCTATAGATTCAACACCAAGTTAGCACAAAGTACTTATTTTAAATTGTTTTATAATGTTGTGTACCTTACCTAATTGAGATTGTAGTCTATCCCCTGGAAGTAAAAGTGTCTTCAATAAACTGTGTGATGTTATTTACATACTCTTGTTACCTATTTCCTACTTCAGCTATACAAATTCATTTTCCTTGAGAATATGTAATTCTTAGTTTCTCTCTCTCTCTCCTATAATTAAGTGAGCGTCTCCACGAGACTCTTATGGCACTTCGTTCTGTTTTTTTGTTTTTTTTTGTTTTGTGTTTTGTTTTTATGTCTGTCGATAGCGGTCGAACGGAAAGTCCGATCAACTGGAAATTTGAACCATCCACAAGCCTCGATGTGGATTGAAGGTGTATAGTTTGGAGGCAAAATCGTTTGAAAAGTTACACCATAGTTACTGCAAAATATTTTTCTGAAACAAAATGGCGGCAAAATGTGAGATAGCCATATTTGTCTAAAGCTTTTTCCGGTCACGAATATGTTCATTTGAATGGCGATCTGATAAATATTGGCAAAGTTACACAAAAGTTACTCGAAAATATTTTTCTGAAACACAGTAACGGCAAAATGTGAGGTGGCTATGTTATAGTAAATTTTCGTCCGGTCATGAATATACTAATTTAAACACGATAATTACTTTTTTATTGCTGTCAATAAGTGTTAGTAAAGCCGCGTTCACATAAATGACTAGTGACTATTGACTATTGACTATTGACTATTGATTAGTGACTAAGCGAATTGAACCATAGGCGATACGTGCTGACGTTCACACAACTTTACTTTTGACTTATGACTATTGACTATTGACTAACGAATTGAAGATATCTGGAAGTCATAGTTACAACCAATCACAACGTTCGCGTTCAGCCAATGAATGTGGAGCAACGGAAGTCAATACCACTATTCAATTACTGTCAAGTGTATATTTGTTTTTGACTATTTCCGGCGAATATTATTTATTTATTATTTTTATGAAGCTGTCATACAATAAAATATTCTTATTTTGAAAACAAATCTTCAAAACAAACAAGAAACATACAAAACCTTCACAACTTGGTTAAGCCCATCATTAAACGTTTTAACTGGTGAACAGTTACTATCGCCATACCTCGTTTTCTTCATAATGTTGCAATTTTATTATTTTGACAGCTCGTTGTTTGTCAATCAGTTTGATTCATTTGTTCTAGGTGGCAGATCATACGTGTCAAAGAACTTAGTTGTGTAGTGTTCATATCTTTCTTTGGGTAGTCAATAATCACTAGTCAATAGTCAATAGTCAGTAATCAATAGTCATTTATGTGAATGCGGCTTAACGGTGGCGGACCGTGTTGAAAACATGACCACGAAAACTCTTAGCAACGCACATTGCACTGCATACAACAATGTCGGAAAGTGTAATAGCTATGGAAATAAGAACCATTTTTGCAATGCGCATTCTTGAATTGTTGTTAATTGTTGTTTGTATTAGCATTGAAAACTTTTCGCCAGAAAGTTCGTAGATATTGACGCGCTCGCTTATCAACGCGTCAAACAGAGCGTTTTCCTAGTTTAATGACATGAATATGTCAATTTGGCATAAAAGAAGAAAATAATGTAGGCCTATAGGCTAGGCCCTAGGCAATGGTGATGACATCAATAAATAATTTGTACAATCATTTGACATGAATACATATTTTCGTAGTACAGTAATAAAAATAATCTTTTCCAACTGTGTCAGGATAATTAATTCTTATTTATTTATTATGAACAAATAATTTTGTTAATCTTTTCATTTCTAAAATTCTACATACATTACAACAGATTACCTGGATTATCTTCTACTACTTTTCCCTTACACATCCACTTCCACTGTGAACTTAAATTCTTCTTTATTTTTATTTATTTATTTTTCATTCTTTCTTTTAATCCTTTTAACACTTCCGATCAACTTACTGTATTCCTACAGGTGCCGCCACCGAAATTAGTTTTTTTCTTGTTGGTGTGCCTGGCCGAGCGTTGGTGGCGTTGGTATGAGTGCACAAAATATCAAACGTCAACAAAAGTGAGGTTAGAATTAGAATAGGCCTAGCTTATGTCAATATCAAGAAGAAAATCATTCAATATAACTGTTTTCGCGCAATGGCTAACGATAGAGAAGTTTTGAGGGAAATATGGGAAGGAAGACTGCCTGTTTGTTTCCAATTAGATCCAAATGAGGTGTATGCTCTTCAAACTCCAGATCCGTTTTATTTGATGGTTCCCAGGCTAAGCTATTTTCCACTAGTCACTGATAAGGTAAGTTTGGTAAGCCGTTCAAGGCTAGGTCTAGGCCCTACCACTTAGCATTTGTAAGTGTTATATTGTCGGCCTAGGCCCTAGGTCACGTAATGTAGGTCTATGCCCTAGCCTAGCTTATGTGTGTATGTTGTTGCAGATTCGTAAACACTTTTGTCGACACATCCATCCTGACAAACTAGACGCGGAAATGTGGATTGATTTCAATGGACAGCCACTCAAATGGTAATGCATTTAACCCACATTAGGTCTATGCTAGGCCTAGGCCTAGCCATTGTGTGTAAGGGATTGGATACACAATGGCCTAGCTAGGGATACAGCCTAGGGCTTAGGCGTAGGCCTCACTCTATCGTTGCGAAGTCCATGTCCAAGTATGACGTATCAACAAGCAATGAAGGGAGGGTAGGCCTAGGCCTATACATTGTTGATTACGTCAAATCTGGACTTAGAAGTGGAGTTAGCAACAGACAACAGGCATTCGGACACGTCCCTAGAGGCCTAGGCCTAAGTTACTCACTTTGGACCTACAAATGTTCATGGGTGCATGTCACAGCTAGGCCTAGCCAAGGGAGGCCTACATATGCTATAGGCTAGTGTACGGCCTGTGTACAGTTATCAACCTTCTCAATCACGCTAGCGTCCCTGGTAATAATAAAGCATTTGTTTTATTTTCTTTATGTATTCGTTGCTAGCTTTTGCATTAGGCCTAGGCCTAGGCTTGTAGACTAGCCTAGCCTACCACACCCTGCATAGCATGGAAACTTGTTCCTGGTATATTTTAGACAGACTAGACTAGGCCTAGGCATATGTAACATTTTACTTAAGAGCGAAGGATACCTCTACATCAAAAACCACAGCAAATTTTCATTTTATAACTATATCTCGGGATTGAAATACAAAATCGAAGTACAACATTACGTATTCGTGGTTACAACTACTCGTATATAGTTAATTATATCTCGGGATTGAAGTACAAAATCAAAGTACAACATTACGTATTTGTTGTTACAACTAGTAGGCCTACTCGTATATAGTAGCGTGCTACTCGCTTGTGTGCTTTACCACATTTTCACATGTAGTACGCTACCACAAAGAAGTAACATGTTACAAGAAGTGCACTATTTAACAACACTGCTTAAACCTCTGGCCTTTAGTCTTTCCAATTTGCAAATTGCAATTGAGTAAATTTCTGTATTTTTTCAGGCACTATCCCATTGGTGTACTCTTCGATATGTACTCAGCAGATATACAACTTCCTTGGAATATAACCGTGCACTTTGATAAGTTTCCCGAATCGGAGCTACTTCACTGTCCATGCAGAGAAGCAGTGGAATCACATTTCATGTCTTGTGTCAAAGAAGCAGACGTACTTAAGCATCGTAGTCAAGTCGTGTCAAACATGCAAAAGAAAGACCACAACCAACTGTGGCTTGGTCTACAAAATGGTAAACACTTTGAAATTTATTATCAACTCATGAATCCCTGTAGGCCTAGGTACATGTGATTTCATTATTATTGTTATTTGTTGGTACCAATTGGTATAGTAGGTAGGCTTCAATTACAGTACTTAAATTCAATTCTGATTCAATCTGCTGCTATATTTGTTCGCTCCAATAGCAACCACTTCCCTCCGAACACATCAATACAATCCCATTTTACAACAAGAGCTAGCACCAACATCCACATGTCAGCATAACCTGTCCCTATTTGCTACAGTGGAGTTCCGTGGGAGTTTACACCAACCCTTTAGGTAGTTTTCTTGGTACACCCCTGGTGCAAAGTCCAGTCGAGCAATTATCTCCATTAAACTCGAGCAAAGGACGAGGAATTCAGATGACTGAATACACTCATCACATTCTTCAAGGCGATGAGGTCCGATCGTTCCAGGAAAACAAGAAATCCCGGGGTAGTTTATCTTTCAACGTATCTATGGGTGTACAAAACAGGGGGAAAATGGTGTGGCCATGGTGTAAACTCGCGCGAAACTCTACTGTAAGGGCCCTGTATATTGGGCCTCCACTATATTACATTACGGTTAGGCCTACAATAAACTTACTTCCCAATCAACATAAAAACCTCTCCCTCCCTGCTATCCTTCAAACACAATCTGAAATCCTTCCTTACAAAGAAGGCTTTTATTACTATCAAAGAGTAGTGGGCCTACCTATCTGAATAGGTAGGTACTTTAGTATAATAACAAGTTTCATACAATCCTTTGTATACCTGCATTTTATTAAATGTTTAAAATAATGTAGGGGTCTGCGAGTACCTGGACTTTTGTGTCGGGTAGTTGTGAATTACCCGAAATATGGGTTTTTTAATTACCAAAATCGGTCTTTTTCGGGTAATTTAAAAAAGTTATTTTCTGTAAAGTACCTAAAAAAAGTCCCAAAAAATGAATTATAAAATAATAATAGTAATATATGTAATTTATTGTACCGTAAGAATGGTTCTGTTGAAAAAAAAAAACAGTTAAAACATTGCTTACTACGTAGTGATGACAACTCTTAGATTAAAACTTTGTATATGCAATATGGATGTCTATTGTCTACACAATGTTAGTCCTGGTTGACACAGCCTAATACCTATGGCTATATTATTCTACTTAGGCCTACCCTTTCGTTTCAGACAAGTTTGATCAGTTTTGGGCAGTCAATAGGAAACTCATGGAAACAAGTGGGGACGAATCATTCAAATACATTCCATTCCGTTGCTATCGTGGTGATGACGTGTTCCTACAAAGGCTCGTGAAGCCCACAACAGAGGAAGGGCACCGGAAAACACTGCTGAACCTTATACAAGAAGTGTTTCCAACCGAATCTGAAAATGGTGAGAGCCAAACCCCTCTTCGCCCTGTGTTGAGTTGGCCAGTTCAACTTCAATATAGTATACATATGCATTTTATTTTGAGTCCAGCTTCTATAGTAGATAGATAAGAATGCTAAAAAAAAAAAGTGTAGATAACTTCTACAATTTGGGATTAGTTATAGCATTGAGTTTATTAGTGTAGGTTAGGGAGGTCCAACAGTCATTCATTGGCAACTGTCTACCCATAAATCGCCCGTGTACGCTAGTACAGTACTAGTACTGGGGGGGGAGTCGCTAGGTGAAGCCCCCACTGATTAGGCCGCACTGATGTGGCGGCACCTAGCCCCCAGTACTACTAGCGTACACGGGCGATTTATGGGTAGACAGTCGCCAATGCAATGGCCGCTGGGACTCTACCCTACACCTACACTAATGAACTTAATATTAAAAGTATGAATGTGAGACTGAGATGTGACAAGCCATGGCAAGCAAAGACCCATATTTATTGTATTAGTTATATATTAGGGATGGGAAAAAGCGTTTAGAATCCTGAACATTTAACCTCGCTTTTTTATTTCAATTTTATGTCTAAATTTGTTTTGTTTAGGATATTGAAATTATACCTTTAAAGAGGGTATACTGCTCGTAGTGGCTGATGACAGTAACGTCATTCATAAACAATAAATATATATGCCAATCATAATGTGGGATGTTTTAAAAATCTAGTATGGTACAATAAGTTAAGGTGCAGCTATGCAGTGCACCCCTTATGTATTTTATTATTAGTGTTGGGGTGGAACAAAAATCAAAACATTGTCTGCAGTGTTAGCTTTCTGGTTTAAAATTTGACTTGATGATTACCCAGATTGGCTCGTTTGAAAGCTGGCAATCCTAATTGCTATAGGGACAATTCCTCTTAAGTTTAATATTACATAGTTTGCACATTTATTCTTCAAGTCCGTGTAACTACCCATGGAATCGAGCCACCTGGAGAGACACCACTGCAATGGATGAGCGAACACCTAAGCTACCCGGACAATTTCCTACATCTCTGCGTTCAGACATGAATGGACCAACAACCGAATGACATGACATTCCCATTAAATGATAAGCTGAAGAATATTTAGTAGGTAGGCCCCTAGGTCTGCTGTAGGAAACATACAGCAGGGATAGGAATCGCAGATTGGCTTGCTTCTAGTTGGCATCGAACACCAATCAGCAAACAACTGTGGTCGTGGATAAGGTCTTGATTCCCATCCATGCATCAAATGTTGTTGGTGATGTTTAGTAATGTATACCGGTACTTTTGACTACTATTTCGATATGTGTTCAATGCCAACGAAAACATAGTCAACACATCGTTGACCATGTTTTTGCGATGTAACGACCTTTTTGTAATGTTTTGGCACTATTCAACATACATTATGACAGTGAAGATCTAATCTGAGTCAGTTGGACCTGGAAGAGTATATAAAGAAGTTTTTGATAGGGGGAAACTTGATTGACTCCGAGTTTAACTAGATCCGCTCCGCATGGGAGTATTTTTTTCGTGTCGCCGCCTTTATAATGCTAAAATCTGGTCGCAGTTTCCCGTCTGTTTTCCTCACCGTGCATCATCTAACCGCACGGCAAGAGACATGGAAGTAAGTTCCTTCCTTGGTTTTTCCATTGATATAATGATAATTAAAATATGATCTTATGATTTTCATAAAAAAGTCATCTTAATTAATGTCACTGCTTATTAGTTACTATTAGATCATATTTTATATAAATACATTAAATGTAAATGTGGATCACAATGACAATGAACTATGCTACCTGGGTACGAGAGATTCCGAGTATTGACATCCCTAATTGGTAGCCTTGTGCACAAGTTAGTATTACAGTATAGATGTTTTTGTAAATTGTACCTACTCGTCATGTAGTCATGTCTCGGAGATACTGTTATATTGAATAGATAAATATCTGTTATTAAATAATCATTGTTCATATGGGGATTCAGCTCAATGGTGCACATATTCATCATAAATTTAGTGAGCACATTGACCAAATGCAAATACAAATACCACTACACATTTTATAGAACTGTAAATTTATGACTTGGTGCAGTACTTGATTTTTGCACTAAGCTTATACCAAAGGATATTATTAATTATTATGTATGATCCATTACACTTGGTTTAGTATGAGCATTTAGTTTGTTAGCCCCTAACAAACTCAATGGTATGAGTATGATTGGGTTACTGGGCCCAGATTCACGAAGGTGCCTAAGTGCTAAGACGTCCTAGTTTAGGCAAATCTTAGTGATATAAATCACCAATATGTCGTTCTGCAATGTTATAAAGATAAAATATAGTAAAATATGAACAATTTAACTAACAATATTTGATTTGTGAATGTGTACTAATACCTAGACATGATTTATCTTGATTTATCTAGCTAGGATTTGCCTAACTTAGGACAAAGTTACGCATCTTTGTGAATCCAGGCCCAGGTTCTTGTAAATATTTCTTGTGAAACCATAAGTAATAGAATGAACCTTACAGTATCCCCTCCCCACCTCAAATCAAAAACTTTGTATGTACTAGTACGAATCTAGTTGTTATTTTTTAATTTCCTATTTCATACGATCTATTGATTGATCTATTGCCATTGTATCACTCAACACCGCAGCAGGCTCTGCTCTTATAACTAAATTCATCTGTTTATAAATAGTTTTCCAGTTTACTACTCATTCATTAGTCAGCTATTCTCATTATATTTCTGTTCCTTGACATCACCAACAATCTAGCTTTCTAGTTTCTAACTTTCCAGGTTTAGGCTTGCACATCCATGGCTATCCATCAGTTTGTGCACTTTCTTCTGTCTATCATTCTCTTTAGCACCTC
This sequence comes from Isoperla grammatica, assembly GCA_945910005.1. NCBI lineage: Eukaryota > Metazoa > Arthropoda > Insecta > Plecoptera > Perlodidae > Isoperla > Isoperla grammatica. The sequence goes on from OX246741.1 coordinate 29,040,239, forward strand.
TGTTTTAACTCAAACCTGAATGAGCTCATGACTCATGGTGCCATGTTACTCCTATGTTTATTTTCACATTTGCAGCTGTTGGATATGCATGTATCAGCTGTCTACGACAGCTAAAATCCGTTTATTTTTTGCCTGACTGCTTAAAATGTGTCCTTGTTTTGTGTTCGTACTTTGTAGGTCATCCGTTATTTCAGGTTAGCTCTTAGAATCCCAAGCTCAATAATAATAACAAAGTGTAACAGTATAATAACTAATAACATTCAAGTGTAATTCGTTCATGAAATGTAAGCACTAAGCAACAACATTTACATAACATTGAATCACTGTCTGGATATACACGTACCATGTAAAAACTTATTGAAACCTTCAAAATTATACAGACTTAACAAAGATGTTGATGTCAATTTCATTTATGTGCTAAGTGCCAGGTTTAAGTGCATTTGTAGAAAAAATGCTTAAGTAAGGGGGAAACTTGAGTGTAAGTGAGTGTATCATTTGGTCTTCTTTTCGGTGTAACAGGATCATATCATCACAGTATTGTTGTATGAGTAATTTGAAATTTGTAATGCTGTGTCGATAAGATAATAATATAATTCGATAAGGATACCGATTAGTGCTGAACGTCTAGTGTACCTCAACGGACCAATCAGAAGTAAGATGTGCAGAAGTTTATCAACATTCTTTTTTACTGCGTTTGACATCCTGCGATTGGCAAATACACCGGCTGTGATATATTCACATTTACTGCCCCCTGCAAACTTGCCAAAATATTAAGGGCAGTAAGCCTAATGTAAACAAACAAAACAACAGTTCGATAAATAAGGAAAAGAATATCTTGCAATGTTTTGATTGACGTAGGATGATATTCCATTGATATATATGATAGAAAGAATGTGAAGTAATGCATGATAAAGCTTGAACTTTTTACAGTAAATACAATTTACCGTTTTGTGTGGCTATGTGTACCGTTTGGTTGGAGCGGTAAACTGCTTAGTTATCACCATTAGGCTATCCATTGCCGTTTCCTGCTTCTGGCAGGGTCAGCTTGGGTTTCGCAACCAAATTTTTCCCATTTTTCCACCTCTTCCTATCTTCCCACAATCCTACTTCCTCTGCTTGCTCCCAGTTCTCTCCTCTCTTCTGTAAGTCTTCAGCAATCTTTTCCGTCCATCTCTTCCATGGTCTTCCCCGTCTTCTTCTTCCTTTGATCTTTTTTCATATATTCTCCTGGGCATCCTCTCTTCCGTCATCTGTTTCATGTGTCCAAACCATCTCAGCCTTGTCCTTCCCATTCTGTCCCCTAGCTTCTCCACACCAAGCATTTCTCTAATGTTTGTATTTCTAATCCTGTCTCTTCTTGTCTTTCCCACCGTGCTCCTCAGGAATCTCATCTCCGCCGCCTGTATTTGACTTTCTTCTCTATCCCCCATATTCCAGGTTTCTGTCGCATATGTGAGAATTGGTATGAAATAGGTCTTGTACAATGTCGTCTTGACCTGTAGAATTGGTATTTCCCTGTCCCACACCAAACCTTTTACACATTGATAGAAGTAACTGGCCTTTTGTATCCTGTTGTTGGTTTCCATTCTTATCTTCCCGCTTGACATTATTTCACTTCCTAGGTAGGCAAAGCTCTCCACCACCTCCAGGGTTTCACCTCCAAACTGCTTAGTATCTGTGCTAAAATTTCGATTTCAATGCTATGCATTCTGTGCTTTTTGGCGTCGTATGTTGCTATACCCAACATGCCAACTCACAAATAAGAAGCCATTGCACAACCCTGTAACTTTAGTTCCGAGGTTGGCCATCCTTCCTTTTACTTTTAGCATGATTGTGATCTGATTCCAGTCTCGCTTATTGGTATTTAGGCCTACTGGTGTACTATTAGTATTACATACATAGAGCTAAAAGTAAGACACCTATAATAAAGTAGTACATATAACTGTATATGTTATTTACTTCTCAAGTCTAATGTACATTCACATAATGTATTTTATTGTAGTTTTAATATGGATGCTTCTAACTAAATAAATATGTAACTGTGTTCACTGTTCATATGTGTTGTTCAACTGCAGTGGGTTATAGGGCAATGATTTTCAACATCTATAGTAGGCTAGATCGCCAGTCCCCCAACCTTCCACTCAGTAGCAAGCGTAGCAATTTGAAGCCATCTTGAAACTGGCAATTTACATGCTAATTTGAACCTTTTAGTACTGCTAGCGCTGCCAATGGCAGAAAGTCGCATTAGAAACTCCTATCCCCGCCTGTGTTATTTGCCCATTTCAAGATGGCATCAAAGTGCTACGCCTGCTGCTGCTAGCCTGGCGATCTAGCCTACTATAGATGTTGAAAATCATTGGTATAGGGTGACCAGACGTCCCAAAAAATGCGGGGCAGTCCCAAATTTGACCTTAGTGTCCTGCCTCCCGAAATATTTCCTTTTGTCCCCAAATAGGTAAATTGACGATTTTCTTTGATTTGGGTTTCAAAAATTACAAATTTCAACAAAAGAAACAAAAATGCAATTACATGAAGAGAAGCGATCAGTTGTAAATTTGCAATTCGGCCCTTAACTTAAATTACATGGGCCAAGACTTTTATAACTTCTTTGCTCTTTCCCAAAGAGATGTGCTAAAGGAAGTAAAAAGTGCTGAGAATGGGTTGTAGGCCTATTAAGATGTATTTCAAAAATTTTCTACTTTGATATTATCATTATTATTATTATTATTATTATTATTATTATTATTATTATTATTATTTTATTGTTGCAATACATACAAACTCGGTCAAAACCGGCGTAAACATGTTGTACGGACATAAATGTCAAGTATTTCCATGTGTTTACCTTATTAAAATCTACTTAGAACTAATTAAATATATCATTGTCCATATTATTTTTTCCCAAACAAACTGTGGATGCTATGTACGGTCGTGGCCGATTTGTACTCATCCCAGCATTTGCTCTTCGTATGGTGGAAACCACGAAAACCACCATCAGGATGGAGAACTTCTTGAAGTCTTCATTCTTAGTTCAAAAATTTTCGCACTATTATTATTATTAGGCCTATATTATTATTTACTATTATTATTTTATTGAATGTATCACAATCATACAATCTCGGTCAAAACCGGCGTTAACATGTTATACGGACGTAATGTCAAGTATTTCCATGTGTCTACCTTATTTAACTTCAGTAATCACATGTCACTAGTTTAAACAGTCATCAATCTCGGTCAAAGCCGGTGTTTACATGTTATACGGACAATACAGATGTAATGTCAAGTATTTCCATGAGGTACCTTCAGTCGTTACTGTCTTATTAGTACTTGTTCATAGTATACACTGCATGATCTTATTTGCGTTGTCTTCGTGTGTGTCTTCTTTGCGTCCTGTTACTGTGTGTACGGTCGTGGCCGATTTCTCGATGCCTTCCTAGTAATTCTACTCTATGGACAATGGAAAACCATTATTATTATTATTATTATTATTATTATTAGCCTACCCAGTCTATATTTTGGCAATTAATCATGTCTCAGATGGTATTCAGTAGTTTAACAAACTCAATGGTTATATAGACATATACATATACCAAAGCATATTATTATCTTATATATCTTATATTAAATCAGTTCTTACACTATTAGTAACGTAAAGTCACTTTTGAGTTTTGAGTAATTTTGAAGATTTTTTTATGTGGAAATCATACACAATTTGGATGTGACGTGAGTGACCGAACCTTTCCCGATAGGGGGTGAAATCATCATTCATTAAGCGAGCGAAGCGAGCGTTTCCACGAGACTCTTATGGCACTTCGTTCTGTTTGTTTTTTTTGTTTGTTTTTTTTTTTGTTTTGTTTTTATGTCTGTCGATAGCGGTCGAACGGAAAGTCCGATCAACTTGAAATTTGAACCATCCACAAGCCTCGATGTGGATTGAAGGTGTATAGTTTTGAGGCAAAATCGTTCGAAAAGTTACAAAGTTACACCATAGTTACTGCCAAATATTTTTCTGAAACAAAATGGCGGCAAAATGTGAGATAGCCAGATTTTGCTACAGATTTTTCCGGTCACGAATATGTTAATGTAATGGCGATCTGATAAGTATTGGCAAAGTTACACGAAAGTTACTCGAAAATATTTTTCTAAAACGCAGTTACAGCAAAATTTGAGGTGGCTATCTTATAGTAAATTTTTGTTTGGTCACGAATATACTAATGTAAACGCGATCTGATACATATTAGAGGCAGAAATTACATTTCTATTGCTGTCAATAACTGTTAGTAACGGTGGCGGACCGCGGCGAAAACATGACAGCGAAAATTCTTAGCAACGCACATTGCACTGCATCCAACAATGTCGGGAAGTATAATAGCTATGGAAATTAGAAAAATTGTTGCAATGCGCATTCTTGAATTGTTGTTTGTATTAGCATTGAAATCTTTTCGCCAGAAAGTTCGTAGATATTGACGCGCTCGCTTATCAACGCGTCAAACAGAGCGTTTTCCTAGTAATATTATATTATGTTCCTTCCACACATTTGGTTACGACGAGAAAAATAACCAGGAATATTCCCAGTTTTCAAAACACGCAATCAGTCGATAAATTCCTCATGAAAACTTCTTTATCGACTCTGGCAGTTAAGAAGTTTATTGTGTGAGCGCGCGAGGCAGCAGTCGACGTTTATTTTGGTGCTCGGAAAGTTGGTTGGAGCCAGTTTCACAGACGTGCAACCACAATCACTTGTTGCACGCGTCCAAGATCTCTTTGGTTATGGTTGACACTTGACAGTTCGTGACCCGAGTTTGTGTTTATTATACTTATATCTTGTATGTGTAAGGTAGACCTAGATATACAGCCCAATATGAGTGATAATGAAGACGAGGATGAAATCTTATTATATGTTGAAGTAAACGGTTTACTAGATACTGAAGTGTTGGATGACGCAAATCCTTTTTTCAAGCTTATCGCGCTAGACTCCGATCAACCAATTATGCAGATTGGTCGAGAAGTAAGTAATTTAAGCCTCGCTTTTAAACAAAATCGAGGCTGATGATTTTAATAATTTTTAGCTTAGTTTTTTAATTGCAGGTTTTTTGTGGCGAGTACCGTGATGTTCTAGGTACAGCGATGTTTTTCGAACAAGACCCGTTGCCTCCTGGCGTGGATCCTGTGTTTGGGAAAATTGCAAAGGTTCCCCTTCGATACCTTTGTAAGACTAACAAGTGTTTAATAATGAACAGGGTTTTCCTGAAAGACAAAACGTCCGACGACACCAAAGAAAAAAGTAACCTGCCACACAGTGATCAATTGCATGTGCCAACTACTGGCTCAAGTAGGCCTAGGCCTACAAGTCCCGTTACGCCAAGGAATAATAACGAAATGGAAAATAAAGACTCTAGTGAAGAGCTAATAACACAAGTATTAGAAGGGAAAACAGTTATGACTCAACCTAAAGTTAATGAGCAAATAAGTGTTCCTTCTTCAGTCATCAACGAACCAACACCAGGTCCTTCGTGGGCCTTGGACATTCCTCCAATAGATGTTTTAAACATATTGTCTGGAAAAATGGATGCTTCCACAGAAGAGGTATCTAGACTGATAGCAGAACAAATGAATATCTCAAGTGATATCCATCTTTCAACTTCTAGTAAGAAGAACTAGGCATAACATAGACTACGTTTACCACGCGAGCCGAGCTCGAGCTCGTAAGTTCGAGCTGGACATTATGCAAACTGAATTGGCCTGATAAACATCTAAGCTCGAACCCAACTCAGCTCGGTGAAGAAGCCGTATATACATACGTACGTTTAACAAGCGGTTAACCACGCCTTCTTTTTCAGCACGAACCAGACCTGTAGTATTTAGTACGATCTCAAAGTCCGTGGTAAACGAATACAGAGCTATTGAGCTTGAGCTTACGAGCACGAGCTGGGCTCGCGTGGTAAACGTAGTGATACACAGTAGGCCTAGAGGTGCCATGCATTGGCTGGCATGTGTCAACCTGTAGGGGGTCTGCTAGTTCTATAGAACTACCTGCTTCTAAACCAGGTAGGTCGGACCATATCATTTAAGGTAATTTATTTTGTTATTTTGTCAATCCTATGGTACATATTAAGGCAGTGTTGAAATTAAACAAGCTTTCTTTGTAATTATATAGCAAAACGGCCCACAGTTGTTACTCACTAAAGTATTTTCCACCTTGGAAAGCGGAGCGGCAAATAGCCACATCAAGCTACTCAGCACTGCGGGGGTGGACCGTTTATTGGCCTAAATATCGTGTTTAATTTTCCACCTGTCAATCAGACCTAATCCCCTGATCTTGCCATCCCTTTGTGGTGACATTTTTCGAGGAAACATTTGTCTATCGTAAAAGCTCAAACTTGTTAGTTCGGTACAGGGTGTTCTAAAATAAATTATAAACGACAGTATCATCATTAAATGTTTGCCTAATAATAGTAACATCAACAGACCCGACTATTTCAAACGCTTGCCAAATACCAATAATGATTAATTCGCTGTTACATTCCGACGGATTAACCATATTTAATATATAAGCTAGTCAGCCCAAATACTACAGCAAGACAAATAAAAATAACTTACCATAAAACAATGAATGTGCTATTGAAGTGGTTGCGCTAGATCGTCGTCTGTGGTGATGTTGCTGATGTCGAGTTGTTCATCGCTGTCAGTATCGCTGTCACTGTCTGTGTCATCATCCCCCAAGTTAATGACGTTCCACGGTGTCGTCAACGGCAATGTCCAGATCCCAAAATCTGGTTCAACGGTGTCTGTTATGTGCCTAACGTAATTAGCCCACATATCTGGCGTCACTTCGTTTACACCTTCCTTGACCAGCCGTTCGACATCTGCCATTTTAAAGGTTGTGTTTTTAGATGCCACATACCCTTTGACCTTACTCCATACCATTTCAATTGGATTCAATTCGCAATGGTATGGAGGAAGGCGTAGAACAATTCGCCCTGTTTCAGCCGCTGTTTCGTCTATAATGTACTTATTATACACGTCTTTGTGCGCGTTTGCAATGGCAAGTAACTCAGCTTTTACCATGTCATCAGTGTACTGCAGACTTTTACTTGACAGCCAGTTTTTAATGTCGGCTTTTTTCCACGACGTGATGGGCAATTTTTCCATTTTTACCGAGTGGTAGGGAGCATTGTCCATCACTACAACAGCCCGCGGCTGTAATTTGGGCAACACTCGGTGAAACCACTCCAAGAACTGCTGGCCGTTCATCTCGTCGTGATAATCACCGGTGTCCTTCTTGGCCTTGAATATGAGGTCATCCCCAACAACCCACCCACTTTCATTGCCAATATGAAGTACGACGAGACGCCCTCCCTTGCCGCATGGGTCCTTCAGGCCAGTAGACAGACCGTCGAGAAGTGCCCTGCGAGCCGACTTTACCGTCGAATCCTGCCAGGTCTTAGAGACAGTGTGTCTGGCATTACACCACGTCTCATCGAGGTAATAGATAGTCCTACCTTCGTTGCGGTATTGTTTTATTAGGCGTAAGTATTTGCGCCTCCACGTGATGATGTCTTCGCATGTCTTCGCGCTCAATTAACGCCGATTTACGCGATCGCTTTAAATAAACGAACCCCATTTTTCGCAACGTGCGGAATAACGTGGAACGTGATATATAGGGCAAATCTGGGTCAGCAAGTATGTCTCTCAAAATCAGTTTCCACGTCGGGACCTCGTTTCTTCTGAAATAGGCATGAACAAGACGACGAATTGCATTTTTGGAAAATTCATCGCACTTTTCCTTGTTTTCGGCTTGCCTTTAGCATGTGGGCGAACTCTAGATGGCGTTTTCACTTTCCTGGTTAATTTTAACTCCTTCCTTATTTTATAAATGATGTCTTTTCCAACACCACACATTGTTCCTGTCAGTCGTACCACTTCTTCAACGCTTTTCTCTGGATGCATTTCGGAAAGTTTGGAAAATACATTTAACACTGTCTGCTTAACACCACTTGTCAGCAGTTTTCCTTTCGTGTGTTTTGTATACATGTTATTCACAGTAGTTACTAAATATCAGGAACAACTCTAATCTATTAGATATTTACAATAAACACTACGAGAAGGGATGACGTCTATAGCATCTTGAAATAACTTCCTGTCAACAATTAATAATACGAACAAAAGGCACAATCACGAAATGAGTTAATTGAAAAACGTTTTGATAGAATAACGCACACAACTTCAAAACAGATAGCACAACACTACGATAATATAAAATAAGTACAACACTGCACTCAGGGTGAAACGAATTTTAAACAACACAAAGAGGAACAAAGACTAAATAAGCATCCACAATGTTCACAAAAACTGATCAGTAATAGGCCCTACATAATATACAATTAAAATATTGTCTGCATAGAGATTGTTTTTAGTATTATAAACGAAAAAGTCGCACAGAAAACAGTTAACGTCCTGTTCGCTGAATAGAAACGTGCTACCGTGTTTCTCTCTTAGCCACCCTGTTCGCTTACATTGAGGCAGACAACTGACCGGGTTGGTGGCGACAAGCAGTAACTCATCCCTTCCAGTCGTCAACCGCTAGTGACGTTTTGACACCTCTCGTGACAACTCAATGGCTTTGAGAGCGCATTTTACTGCTCCGCTTCCCAAGATGGAAAATAGTTTAGTCCCGGCGATTCCTGAGGTCTACATGACTTGAATGCATTATTGTTGTATTAACATGTTGGTATAACTATATGGTAAATTACGGCAATAGTTTAGCGCAGTCATGTAATTTTTGTACTCGCGTTTTCCCAGTTCCTTCATGGGTTTTCCTCATGTCTAAATGTGTTTTAGATTTGATTGCAATATTATGCAATATTGTGTTTCTATTAGCAATTTTTGATTAAAGTAGTGGGGATCTGGTGGGCAACAGCCCCCCCAGGAAAAAAATAAGTTCGTTATGATAAGCGACTTTTAGGTTCCGTGGGGCATTGTATAAACTAGGGTAGGCCTACCTATTGATGTGGACTGCTGTGCTATATTATTACCGCATTTTTACTGTGCTACCTACTTTTCAGTGAAATTTCCATTTAGTTATGTATGCCTACATGTAGGGCCTACACTTATGTACACTTACACCAGTAGGCCTACCACAGATAACAATTTAACACTTTGTGGCATTTTTTGTTGTATGTACCCATATGTTCAATGCAATGTAGGCCTACTACAAAAATAGTCTTTAGCCTACTTACTTCATGTGGGCCTAATTTATTATCTGTGTCTAAACATTTAGATATGTTCACAAAAGCTGTTTCCAAATCAACTTACGCAGTGTCAGCCATTTTTGGGTTCAAAAAGTGGCTGGTAAATTTCTCTCTTTGTACAAGTTTGTAAACTGCAATCATGTTGACAGGCTCTCTGACCAGCAATAAGGGTAATTTACCTAAGTCTTTTTACAAGGATGTGAGCGAGCAGGTGTAATATTGTTGTTATGCAAACAAGCTATGGTAAACTCACTTTGAATATCATAATATGTATTATGTTCTGAATGTGAGAGTACATATTTATTTTTGAACATTACATTTTACCCGCCCGACTATTTTGTGTTGATTATTAAACAGCTTTAATTGTATTGTACCATTGTTTCTTTGATTCCATGGCCTTTTCCTACTTCTTTAGGTGAATGTTTTCGCAATATCTGTAAACCGTCTTTTTATGGCCTTTTGTATTTTTATTTATTATGTATCAAAATTCAAGCATACTGAAAAAGACCCATTGAGCATAGCAGACATATTATTATGTAGTTGTCAACAATGCACAATTTAAAAAAAAAACTTTTTACATATACAAACAAACAAAAACAAGCAAACGAACATTCTTTCTCTTGCTCTGCCCTAGCACTAAACCAGGCGACTACTACTAGTCACTTGACAAGTCTCGTCAACACTATGATAAATAACCCTTCGAGAGCAGCAACCTTTTAACTGCTTCATTGAACTTCTTTTCCCCTAAAATATGGTTGGTTTTGCTAGAGAGGAGAAGTTGGTCAAAGGAAACAAATTCTCGCATACATGTTTGCAAAATTTATTTAAAGAACACAAGGGCAACCAAATCCCCTTCAATAAACACTTTGTAGAAAAAAGGTAATAATTCCTCAATCTTGAGTAATAATTTCATAAAGTTCAACTTACATTTATTTAGTATACCTATAAGCAAAAGCCACATCAATAAATGTATGCTTAATGTTTAATTTTACGAACATGGGTCTACTACTACTGCTCATTACAACACTGCCCATAGTATTTGGTAAGCAGTGATATATCAATGTCATACTGTAGTAGAGTTAATAGTCTCTTATTATGTATGTACTCGTAGATTACAAAAAGGACTTGACAACATATGGTAGATTGTCTTAGGTCTATAACAAATAGTACATTTTGACAATTGGTTTCCCTGAGTTTACTGTTCAAGGTCGCGGATCATCTTATCGGCAACCTTGAGCGACACGTAATTGTTGACTTGTCGCACACGAAGGCGAGACCAGACGAGGTGGTCACTCAACGAATGAATCTGCGCTGCCGCAAGGGCTGCGGCCTCTGGGTAGACAACAGTTGTGCAGCCCAGACCTGCAAAATATATAATCACATCCAACTTGCAGGGCTAAACATTTTGGTTCAAAATCTACTAGCGAAAGCTACTGTATTTGCAGACAGGTTTTGAGAGTTCATGATTGTGTGCACCACCACCCCCATTATTCCCAAAGTTCTTTCAACCACATATTATTTTGACATGAATTTGAGCATTTTGAGCAAGTGCAAGTTAAACAAAGGTACTGATTTGTTACACAGAAGACACTGATAAATTACTACGTACCACTAACCTTACAATCTCTAACTTCTATCTTCTTTATTTTAACCAAACTATTGTGGTCATATTTTCTTACTCACTGTGAAGGCATGAAATTTTGTGTGGATATTGAAATTGAAATTGCTTTATGAAAACAGGCCTACTATATAAAAATAAATTAGGGGGCCTGCATAAACAATTTTTTTTTTTTTTTTTTTTTACTAACACAAGTAAAGAAGCTTGCCACCTATGAGTGTACTTGCCAATAACAAGTTTGCCAGTGGTAAGAATTCAGTCAGACATTATTGTATCTGCAAGAATGATCATTGATCAATTATCATCGTTTCATCGATAGCCTATAGAGAATAGCACACGTCTTCTTACCTGACGGAACATTAAGTGATGACCACACGTCTTGAGTGACGTTATCAGGTTTCACTGGAGGACAGTTGATAACGGGGTAGCAAGTGTTGCCCGACAAAACGGGTCCCAGACCATTACTGCGTCCGGCTACAGCTATCAGAACGCACTTCTGATCCCTTCCTAGTTGGAAATAGGAACGTTTTGGTTACCAATTATCTTGGAACCACAACTTGTGAAAAATTAAAATTACAACATGGGTAAAAACGTGAACACATATAAGTACGAAACATTTTCACTAGTAGTAGTGAAGTACTTTAATACAGGACTCTATTGACGATATATCATATTATATATAATTATATTTACGTCGCAAATCTGCATTGCGTTATGCGATCGATTTGAGAGGTTTCTGTAAGCATCCTAAGAGTGTGTGTAGATAAATTATTGGCAACATAGCCCTAACAGGATCAGGTTGGTGGGAAATGTTTCTTTTACCTTCGTACTCGGCGACTATCTTGAGCGTCTCTTCGGTTCCCTTGTGGGCCGAGGTGACGCGTAGTTGGCACAACATGCCCAAGTCTCGGCAATATTTCGCGATCTTCTTGCAGTGGTCTTCATCGGACGGTGATCCCATTAACACGACCACCTAAACAAACAGACCCTCACCTCATTATTATTATTATTATTATTATTATTATTATTATTATTATTAAACATGGTGATTTTTTGTTGAAACACAATTCCTAGAGTTTAACCTGCATACCTAATTTAAACTAATGGTTCTAACTAGGTGCCCCCCTGGGGCCTCATTCCAGTACATTTGCAAACTTGACTCCGGTGTTAGTCAATAGCCAATCAGGAGTCAGCAATTGAGACACCGATCGAAGGAAGAAACTTGTTGAAAACAGGAGACAAAATGAAAACAATAACAAACAAAAACAGTCCAATAACCTCAAAACATCCACAAAATACTCAATGAAACTACACTTACATACATAGGACCTATATAATATGTATACTATAAAAACACAAAATTGTTTATAAACTTCAATAAACACAAAGTAACATATCCAAGAAATAGGATATTCTCTATAAAGAATTGAAATGTGACATTTGTGAAACAATACACACGGGCATTGACAAAATGGCGGCATTTCAAAGTAGTATGCAGGGAAGCCTGTGTAGGAGTTAACCCCGGGGTCATTTTAACATGGGGTTAGCGAGAGTTAAGGAGAGTTAAAAAAATGTACAAGAATGAGGCCCCTGGAATATAGGATATATTGAAGTATATATGTACCAAAGACTTGATGTATGTGGGCGGACAAAGGAGCTCCACTTGTTCCGCAACCCACACGAAGTTTCTCTTGACCGTTTCCAAGTCCTCCTTCGTCACGGTTACAAGGTTGCGGTAAACCTGCTTATCCTTCATCAATCTCTTGTCTCCCATTGGCCACAACCTCCACGAGTCACTGTCAATCACGTCAGCAACCAAAATTTCTCCTGTAAATCATAACTTTATGTAGTATGTTTATCAGATTATTTCTTTGTTTTGTTATAGGTTTTTTTAAATTAGTAAATTAAATTATTAATTATAAATACATAATAATTTTTACTCCATATAATATATTAATTTCATACATTATTACTATGTAGGAATGCATGTGATATACGTATTTTAAAAGACGAGTTGTTCGTTTTTTTTTTTTAGTTTAGTACAGTCACTCTTGTATTCTTGTTTACGATAATTTGTTACAGTGATGCCCACAATGCAGTAAGTAACAGCGACAGTAATACACTGGTTGCTAGGTCTTAGTAATGGCGTTCTTCTTGTGGCTCTTTCATGATTATTATACTCTATTCGTTTGATCACTGGTTCGATTCCGGCCAAAATCCGCTGACAGAAGTTTTTTTCCTAGTGTTTTTCTCAGTCATTATGTGAATGGTGATTTTAGGATTTTGTCAATATTTACCTTCTCCAACAGGTTTTATATTATTTTTGGTGGCAACCCTGCATTAGAATCTAGGCAATATGATACATTCCCTTACAAAAATTTTTAGTAGTCAAAGATGAGTTAAAACATTGCCAAATGGTCGTTCAATCACCAAAACATAGTCAACGATGTGTTGCAGACCTTTTGGTTGCTATCTTACACATCTCCAAATGATAGTTAAAAGAATCCATCACCAAAACATTGTCAACACATCGCAGGAACACAATCAGCTAGGTCGCAGAATCATAGTCAAAAGGTAGTTAAACGTATCCATCATCAAAACGTCGCCAACACATCGCAGGAACACAATCAGCTACGTTGCAGAAACATAGTCGAAAGGTAGTTAAATATCCATCATCAAAACGTCGCTGAAACATCGTAAATTGCTAGTCAGCTATCTTGAAATTTGAAATTGCCCGCGTCACCGAGGTCTCCAACTGCCATTTTTATTACGTTGGGACTGCGACCACCTGTTTAATCAATGCTGCGACTGTGGTGAAGTGTGGTTTGGAAGTGGATGCGACGGCAGACAAATTCCGGTAAGTACAGTGGTAATGATTAATATTTACACATAAAGTGATCTAGGACAAAGTTAATGAACGGTAAACGTATAATATCGCGCGTATTGTCGTTATGCCTTGGCTGTAGATGCAAGTTTCAATGCCCTAGTCCTACCATAACCTCACTTTAGGCGTAATTTAAATGCATCTAGGTCCTAGATCTCACAAATACCATAGCATACCACACACTTGATAGGCTAGGCCTCCTTCAACAAGCATATGCCTGCCTCATATAAGGTCCTTTGTATAATAAATACCCACCCAAGTAAGCTAGATAGGCTAGCCTAGACTCCTAGGGCCCTAGCCTAGGCCTAGGCCTAGGCATTGTGTTTAAAATTAAACACAATGGCCTAGGCTAGCATTATCAGCTTCACAATAAATACGAATGGGCTTATTTTATTGTGCAATGTAGGCCTACAGAAAAAACTCGGAATAAAGACTACAGTAGCCTACAATAGGCCTAGGCCTATTCCTAAGCTGGGCCTACAATATCTGGCAACTACATTCTGTAACAATAGGCCTAGCAGGAAATGCCGCAGTGCACAATAAAGTAATAGAATCCTAATAACACACTTATTAAATATTATCATCGTAAATAGCAGGCAGACCCATGTAAATTCTGATTCCAGCCAACTCCGGTAATGGGAACAACATACTGCATCGAGTCGTACAACACATAAACAAATTTTATCGTTTACAGGTTGCCGAACTTTGCCGTTACAGTTAGGCGTAGGTCTATCGTTATAGTGGCCATGTTACTGTGGACCGAGCTGTATGGCCTGCCTAAGAATAGGATTATCCTACCAGTAATCAATTGCCTGGAGTCAACATTGCCATACAGCATAATTGCTAACCATAGGCTAATTCAGTTAAATTGTTGAATATTGGCCTAGTAGGCCTGGGCTATGAAACTGTTAAGTGTGTAGGTATTGTAGGGTAGAGACCCAAGTGAGCGGCTGTTTTCCACTGCTTTGTACCGCTAGGCCTAGTCGGTTAGTAGGCTAATAAGCAGAACGTAAATGCATGACGATTACAGCACACGATAGTAGGCCTACTCACATGTATGAATCTGTGATTTGTGCTTGCGATTGATTACATCTGCTACTAGGCTAGCCGACTAGCATAAGTTACTGTACGAAGCAGTAGACAAACAGCCACTAACATTGAGACTAGAGGGACTACCCTAAAATACACACTTGACAATGAATTCCTTTAACTAGGCTAATGAAAATATTGATATGGCATCATTTGGTAATTCTACCATTCTATAGGCCTCTAGTACAGAAGATGGCCGAACCTGTCATTTGGTTTAATGGTAGTGGGATGTCGATGGCAAGTTTGCCACTTCAACATTGTGAAGTGAAGACCATGTTTCAATTGACTGGGCGTTGGTAAAAAAATCCCGTAAAATAAGTACATATGTACTTTTTTTAGGCATAGCTATGCCTAAACAAGAGTCTAGCCAATCATATCAAAAGAGTCTACACAGTAATAGCAGACCTGGGTAGCAACATAACGGACGTTGGCCCTAACGCATTACTGTAACGTAGTCACTTGTGTCAGTAACATGGCAGTAATAGCCTATCATTACAAAATTCTCAAAAGTAACAGAAAAGATAACTACAATTTGCTTATTGCCAGATTCCTTGTGGCATCCCCCCAAACATTCATCCCATTAATAAGAATACAAAATGTTGCAGTTTTACAAATGTTGCATTTGTTGTAAATTTCAATGCAGCTCCTGCTAAAATCAATGTGAATTGTTATTTTTTTTCAGAGTCAGTGGAACTACATGGCCACTAAACTGTGCCCGATGACAAACGTAACAACCAAAATAACTTCTCAGTATTGACCAAGAAAATTGTGCTTTGACATTGACTTAACAATGTATACAGGCTCTCCTGTCACAAAAAAGATTTAGGTTGGAATTCATAGTCGGCCCCTAACCTAGGGGCGCCCATTGTTACCAAGGTAACAGTTGTTTGCATGTTATTTCCCATAAACAAAACAAATCCATAGCAACAATGGGTGCCCCTAGGTGTAGGGGCCGACTATGAATTCCAACCTAAGGCTGGAACTATCACAAAATCTTTTTTAATTAACAAGGCATGTCTCTCATGTTTAGATACTTGATTTAATTAATTGTAATTAACCATAAGGAAGGTTCTCAATGTAAGAGACAAAGATAAAAACAACAATAATTAACAAATAACAATAACTATAAAAATGCGCATTGCAAACATTTTTCTAATTTCCCTAGCTAATTATATTTCCCAAACAAAGTTGTGCAGTGTGCGTTGCTGAGATTTTTCGTTGTCATTTCTTCAAGTGTTTTCTATTTTAAACGCAGTCCACCACTGTTACTCATACTTATTGACAGAAATAGAAATGTAATTTCTGCCTCATACTTGTTAGATCGCGTTTAAATGAGTATATTCATGACCGAACAAAACTTAACTATAATATAGCCACCTCACATTTTGTCGGTAGGCCTACTATGTTTCAGAAAAATATTCTTTTCGAGTAACTTTAGTGTAACTTTTCCAATACTTCAGATCGCCATAAAGTGAAAATATTCCTGACCAGACAAAACTTAGTTAAAATATAGCTATCTCACATTTTGCCACCATTTTGTATCAGAAATAATTTTTCAGTAACCGTGGTGTAACTTTGCAACTTTTTGAACGATTTTGCCACAAAACTATACACTTTCAATCCACATCAAAGCTTGTGGATGGTCCAAATTTCAGCTTGATCAGATTCTCCGTTCGACTGCTATCGCGAGACATAAAAACAAACACTAACAAAAAAACAGAACGAGTGCCATAAAAGTACTATTAGAACGCTCGCTTAATAATATATTCATCGACTTCTTCTGTTAGGTTCAATTGGGTTTATTTTATTTGTTTGTAGCTAATAGAGAAATTATATTAAGGTCTTTAGAAAAGTACAAAATGATTTGAAATTTTGACCTATTATTGTAACTGCTTTCATTGTGCAATTATAATTCCAGTTGTAGCCTACTGTATTTTAAAATAAAATTACAATATGAACGTGAGTATTCAATTATTTGCTGCATTAATTATTTTACAAGATCACTACAATCACTTTCCAGTATGGTCCTGATCCTGGCAACCTTTTGATGAGGTAGGCTTTCTGACAAAAAAACAGAGGAACTAGGCTTCTTTGCTTGGCTCTATAAAATTCACAGGTCAGTAGTAATTAATTACTATCTTAAGAATAAATTATATAGAGCCAAGCACCAGCCACGCACCCGTAGTTTTTTCATCATTGTCAGAAGGTCGCTATTTAGTAGTTAAATGGTTGCCAATTGGTATCATAATGGTAGTTGGAACACATTCAGCTATGTTTTAACTATTGAATGACTACCTTTTGGCAATGCTTTAAATATTCAGGAATGTTTTTTTTTCATTCAACTATGTTTCGACTAGGTAATGACTATTATTTGGCGATGTTTGGAGGTCACCATTTAGTAGTTGAAAGGTAGTCAAAACATATCCAGATATGCTCCAGATATGCTTTGACACTGCGTATTAGTAAGAAAAAACGAGTATTCGGTTGTGTGTCAAAGACTAGTCAAAGAATAGTCAAAGAATAGTCTTAAAAACCTAGTCGACTAGGTTTTGACTACTAAAAATTTTTGTAAGGGTTTATACATAGGGTATTGATGCACACTGTACTTTACTAACAGCTTCTAAAAGTCAACTTTTCAACTAAACTTTGATATGTTTAAAGGTCAAGTAAATGAGTGTTGAAATAATTTGTTATCATCTAAGCAAACAAACCCGTTCAAACAGTTTTACAAGATAAAGGGAGGCTGCACAATAGTCCGGGAATGTTACGTTAACTAACGGGAACGCTAAATTGGAAAGCTTGCCATTTTTGTTCTCAATTGTTTCAACTCAATTGTGCATCGTGTCGTAAGATAACACAGGATCAAACTTTCCGTCCACGTTAACGTTCCCGGGCTATTGTGCAGCCTCCTTTAGTGTGCAACTGAGCATGCTAGGGAAGAATTGAATTTCCCTTCATAACTAAGTATTATTTTGGTTAATTGATGCATACTAGGCCTACTATTTAAATTTTAACTGAAATCCACAAATTAAGTGCATTGAGCATTTTAGACTTTTGTACCTTAACTGTTACCTATTCAAGTTACATACTCAAAAGTTACTACTACTACTACATACATTCATAGAAATGTAATTGAGGCAGGTTATTTATTTTGTTGCCTTGCATATGGTGGAGAGAAAACTCGAGTGACAGTATCATTCGAAATTTGTTATTTCACTAGTTTATCTGTACACTTCTCATCCACTGAGACCTAAACTGATTGAAAACTTAGATGAACTTGAGAATAATTAGTGAAGTAGGTACCTACCTTTTGTGTCAATTCCAAACTCGATCTTCATGTCTATGAGCGAACACTCGCGAGTCGTCCACGCCCTCTCTAGAATCTCGAAGACTACGAGCGTCATTCGTCGCATAATGTCCACCTCGTCCTGACCGATTATGACTCCGTTAAGCGAGAATCGGGCCGAAACAATCTGCTCGTCCGACCACTGAGGGTCGTGATTGGCGTCGTCCTTGGAAAGAAACGTTAAAGAGTTAATACTTTGCATTCAACTAGTATATTGTAAAATTATTTTCCACTGTGGACATTTTCCTAAACAATAAATTAAGTAACTTTTTATGTCGACTGACCCAACCTCCAGAGACCTATGAATACTAGCATTGACATTTAAACTGATTTAAACTTCCCTCATTTTCCAGATCCGTGGAAACACATACGTTTTTCATATTTACCATTATCGATCTTTTTTTACTACATTTCCTGGTGCCAATCAGGATCTCTTTATTGGGAGCACCCACAAAATAAATGAGTGAACAAGTCACTTTAGCACTAAGGAGTGCTAGAGTGGCTTAAAGACCAATACACGAATAATATAAAGAAGTTTTCCATTAGGTACTAATCCATCCCATAATCAGCTTTAGACTGTAATGTGGACAGGGCTTAAGTATGCAGCCAATTAATGTAGTTGATAAGGTTATAGTTAGTTTTTAACATAAAAGTCAATGTTCAAATTCAGTTCAACTGTGTGTGTGTAAGTTTATTGTTTTATCAACCCTAGACACATCAGGAGTGATAAATATAATAATAAATTAGGTCCCCGTCTATCTGTAGTGTTGTGCTATACAAAGTGAAAGTTCAAGGGCAAATTGAGGTCAACCACTTTTAATTTATTGAACTTGCTCACATTTATTAGAATCAGAACTGAAACATTGTGAACCGTCACTAACAGAATCTCATGTTTAATTAATAGAAGCGATACGAGAATTACTGTACAATTTTATACCAACAATACAAGGCGAAGAAATATTTCCTTATCATAAGTTGGCAGTGGGGTTAACAAACGAATGATAGACGGGAATTGAACTCACTCATGAGAAGTATTTTTATATGATAAGACTAGACCAGTTACTTACCAAGTTCTACTTGTAGATTCAAAACATAAAAATAATAAGATGCATACTGTAATTTAGATTATGTACGTCAACCAAACTAGTAGCCTATTCAAGTAGGTATTGAAATCTTCTTTACAAACAGAACAGACGTGAGGTAATAATTAGTAGGCCTATCCAACAATTATATGCATAGTTTTATCACCAGATTTAGTATGATGGCCTGACGAGCCAAATGTGGGCATATGATAAAAAGAAGATTACAGATTTGGTTATAAATAAAAGTACACATGTTAACAAGATACAACTGGGTGAAAGTTCAGTGATACTGATAACTGAAGGGTAATTTTATTATTTCGAAATGTTCAACTTTTACTATTTTAGCTGATTACACGCCGAAAGTAAGTAAGGGTCCCCATACATGTCACTGGAAGGCGTGCCTCTAGACAAAGAAACCATAAGGTAAACCCACACACTAAGGTTTTACAGGAAGTGGCTACTCATTCTCTGTTGCGATCTCATCATCTTATCAGAAGAAGATGTGATACTGTGTATTTGTCATTGCTGTTGCATTGATGCCAAGCAAAAGTCGTTCTAAATGGACGAAATTGAAGATTATGCGCAAAGCTTAGAATTGTAGACACCGGATGGTATTACAAGATTGCAAGTTATTGAAGTTAGTCACAAATAAAATCATGCAACCAACTTCTCATATCAGCCATCTCAAATAAGGAGAACAACCAACAACACAGGAAATAGCATTCAAAATTCAACAAACCGGCAAACTGATGGGGGTTGGTAACTCATGCTACAACCTGAACATCCCCTCCGAACATCCGCAACCTTTGATGTTAGAAAAATCTACTATTTAATTCTGTTCGTATGTGAAATTAAAGGCAGCCCGCCTGGGACACAAAAGTGGGAGCCCGAGAGTGTTTTGGGTCGCCATTAATCTTGAGCCGTGCGATGTGGGCCTACCGGTACACACCTTGTAGAATGTCTCTTGCATGGGCGGAGTGAACCGATAGCCTTCCTCCACTCCAGGGTGACGTTTCAAGAAAGAACCGGTCGCCACTCGACGGGTGACCCATTCGATGGGAACCATTTCGCACTTCTTTGCGACGAAACCCTTTTCACCCGCCTTTTTCACAAACGCAGTATTGACACCAACAGAATTTAGGAACTCGAACACCTGTGGGCATACAGTAGGGCTAATGCAAAAAACCACAAGCTATATACTTACTGTATTGATTTGAAATATTATAGTTGTGCAATAGGTAAGTTTGTGTAGGTGCTGAGCATAGACATACTTGGGGAAGTTCATTTAAAAAAGTACTTTTAGAAATTTAGTTCACCCTCCAAAAAATTAACTTAACAAATGTTAAAGTTCACTTTTCACTTCACTTGTCTTTTAAAAGTACATTCTGCAGGGGGGGGGGGTCTTCCAAGCTAACCTAGCCCTGAGCATAAAAATGTAATCTACCAACCAGCAACCATTAAATAAAATTTGAAACTAAAATAAATGTAGAATGTATGAAATATTACTGGTTATGACCTAGGGGTGGGATAAATCGTGTAATGGCCAAAGGTTCTTTAACTGTGAAATTAAACACGTTTAAAACTTCAATATTACAAGAAGGGTAACGAAGGAAAACAAAACAAAAAAACTTATTTCTTAAATATGATGATTGATTGCTGCTTCAATACCAATAAGTTTATTGGGGGGGGAAGAGCTGGGATTTCTCGACACAATTTTGCGCTAGCTTTCATGCTGACAAAATAGATGGGTAAAATGGGTACACAGTAAAATGGGTGGGGAAACAGGAAATGAAACAATAAGACAATTTGGCATTTAATTTTCCAATACAATCCATAAACGTTTAATTATCCCATCCTATTCTGGCCTCGTGTTGTCATGGGAACTGGCTTAACTATGCAATGAAACCAAACAAGTTCCGTACCTTACACGTGGTCCTGTTGGAGATGGCTGCCTTGCCCTCCAAGTCGTGGGCCTTCGCCCCATCGCCTGCGGTAATGCGGTCCTTGCTCTGCATCAACACATGGCCGGGATAGTTTGGGAGATCCCACACCTGCTTTGTCTTGCCCTCAATCACCAGGTCTCCGATTTTATAACCCTCCACTAAAAAACATTAACGGGAAAATTTAACCCAGGCCCTACACGATAAGATGCTTAAATAAAAATTAACGAAACTAACTGAAAAATGCTAATAAACACAAAATTGTAATAACGTAGAATAGCGCAATATGTGTTAATGAAAAAGGTCAATTTGAAGTTTGAAGGTTTCCAAAAATGTGTACCTGGGAAAGATAATCAAACTCAAACCACACATCAAACCTCTTTATAGATAGTCAAGCATGCATTACATCATATGTTCAAAAATAGCAGTCGACATGCCAAATAAAAATACGAGAGAAAACAAATTAATATCCCACGTCAACAGCCATGCCTATAGTCCAGAGTCCGCAGTTGTTGACAGCCCCCCCCCCCCCCTTCTAAACCGCTCAGGCTTACGTAAGCTGAATACTAAAGGTCGATGCACAATAGCCCGGTAACGATAACTGTAACGATAACGATAACGGGAAAGAAGTTCGATTTCATGTTAAATTACGATACGATGCACAATAAGAGCTTCCCGTTACCGGGCCCGGTAACGGTAACGGGAAGTTCGCCAAGTTTTAACTTAACGTTACCGTTCCCGTCCGTACGTTACCGGGACCAATCAGAATCAAGCGTCCACGGCCTGTTAAAAGTATTAGCAAATAGCCGAGCGTCTGCTTAACGGGCAATTGTGCATCGAATGCCTTCCCGTTACCGTTTTATCGTTATCGTTATAGTTACAGTTATCGTTACCGGGCAATTGTGCACCGACCTTAATTGCTATACATCACATATAAATCAAATACACTCATTTAAATGTCAATAGCTATAATAATGATTGTGTGTACAATGTATACTGATCAATGCAGAAAATAAATCATTCCCCCAACCCTTCCCCCTCCCCTCGCCCCAAACTACAGCCGTGGGGATGCTAAATACATAACATATTACAGTATTTGCTCCACTTGAACTATTCCAGAATAAATACCCAATTATTTAATAACACTAATTTACCATAAACCCACTCGCTGAGAGAGTCAACATGTTGAAAATTACACTTTAAAAGTATTTCAGCAGGCGACGACATTTTTCAACACAATCCCCTTCCTTCTTTCCCGCCAAGTGAGATCAGCTGACGACGTACGAACTTCTGGAATGATCACCACTACACCGCCTCGCTCTGAGAGTTTTGTCCTTGGAATGGATCGTATCGTTGCTCTCTGGCTCAACCCGGCCGGTCTCTAGCTAGACCCATCAGCTGCCTGTCACCCTTATCATCTCAAACACTTTTCCACATCAGCAGAATATGCTATACTAGGCCTACTACACCATCTACTAGATTACTACACAACTTTGCGCAAGCAGGGTTGCGCACACCACGAAAAACTACTACTGTACACAACAATGTATTCAACTAGTTGAATGCATTGTTGTGCACAGTAGTAACGGTTTGTCAACAAAAATAACATGTGGAAACAATTATGTGTTACTATGGTAACAATCCTCTAGTTCAAACAGCTCCAATCCTTACGATCATTTTCAACCAATACAAATAAATTATTAGACAATATATATATATATATATATATATATATATATATATATATATATATATATATGTATATATTTAAAAAAAATACAATCTTATCACTCGATATTTTGATACGAAAGCTAACGTTTCCACGTATTTTCCTTCTAATACAATCGTCACAAGACAGTGGACGAAAGGAACAAAAAATTGGACATGAGTTTTTTTCCCGTCTGGATCCGGCGGGGTACGATTAGCCTAGGCATTGGGTTTGAAATTTCAAACCCAATGGCCCAGGGTGACACTGCTAGTCGCAAGAGGCCCTCCTATTCCCTTGTTTCTCCTACTTGTCCTTCCCTGACGTCATATGACCTAAAAGATGAGTAGATCGAAATAATAAAATAAGTAATAATCAAATCAAAAACAATGATGAACTTGATTGGCAGATGAACGGAACTTATGGAAGATTTTATTTCGGGATAAGAACGTTTAAAACTTGAGCCATGAAAGCCGGTTACAGATTGATTAGGCCTATTATACACAAGCATCAATCTCAGTCCTCTACTCCTAACCCAACCCCTACGCCACTGTAACAAAACTACTTGTTCACAATTCAAGGTCAACAACATTCCTTCGTAAGACCCCTTGGGAGTTTGGCGCTGAGATTGTTAGTGGAGCAGGCAGCCTAGGCCAGTTGGTATCATGACGTGTAGGCCAAAACAAACGTCGTCTTTCATACGTAATCGGAAAGTTGATAGCTACAACAAGAAAATGCAGTCTTACCTTGCGTAGACATTTTCGAAGAACCAAATCTCGACAGGAATTCCCGAGTGATGCCGATAAGAAACAGCTGCCTAACCTTACAACCTAGTTGAGAATGAAGACACAACACAGACACCACCCCGTCTAAATCGCACAAGTGGTTGTTACCGCTACAAACGCGGAGCGACGAGATAGTACATTGACTCCGCCCACGATGTTTAAAGGTTACACGTGATGTGTACGCTCTGGATGTTTGGCGTTTACAAGCAATTACCCGGTACCCCACCCCGCTCAGCTTCTTGTCACGTGGTCTAGGCCTAAACTATTCGCCGGCTTGCAAGAAGCGTGGCGTGTGTGATTTGTTCATCACTACATCAGTCGAACTTACAGTCGCAGTGACTGGTTATTGAGTGTGCGGTGATTGCTTTGAGCACATGGATTTTCTCACTTCGGCTGCTATCGTCTGATATGTAAGTAGCTCTATGTTTGTTGTGTATGGATCTTTGGTCGACGATAACGTGGTTTTCACGTTTTACCCGCCAAGACACACTGGAACTAGGATTATGAAATTCTACAATTTTGCCGGTTCAGGAAGGTGACTGCATGCGCAGGGGTGGACAAACGCGTGTGTCTTACTAAACGTGTACACTCTTGGCTGTCAGTTCGTGTGTACACGTGAACGTGGTTATGTTAGGTAACAAAAATAAAAAGCATTCTAAATCTTAACCACCGCGGCGACGTTTGGGATTAATAAAACCGGCGAACGAGTGCGTAATTCTGTGCTCAGGCCTCAGGGATTGAACAAAGTCGGCGCAATCTTTAATTTCTTTTCGAAATTATGTACAAATGTACACTTGTACGGAAGTGTACACGTCCCCTTCCTAATGCGCACCTGTTAGGGCGAATTCTCGCATGTTTCATCCTGTATTTGTGTATTCATTCATCCATTTATGTATTTATTTATTCATTCATTCATGCTATTGGTAATTCTCATGCCTGCGGGTACTTAAAGTGTGCATGACATTTCCCGCATAATGTTGCTCTTTCGTCTTTATTTTTTACTGAACTCTCGAGCTCTTCGTGAAAGCCCCCCCCCCCCCCCCCATCAATCTTCGTTGCCTTGCCTCATTCGTTTTTAATTATATTTATTTTAGTGGGACCAGAATGACAAATATTATAGGGCTAATATTCAATAGCAAATCTCGCGACGAGCGTTTCGTCAAAGTAAGTATTCCTGTGCGCCTCCGGCGGGGGGGGGGGGGGGGGGGGGAGCTTCGTTGCCTGGCTCGTTTTTAATTACATTTATTTTAGTGGGACCAGATGACCAAATATTTATACTATTAAATAGCAATGATTGGTTCGTGAATGTGTAGAAATGGAAAGCACTAGCAGCAGTCACAATAATTACTCAGTTGTCTATTCTTATTAGTTTTGAAATGTTATGTCAACGACAACGTTCATAATGCAAAACAAGATTTTCGTTTTATGAACCGTGATTCTACATGTTCATTAGTTGTTGTACTGTGTACTGATGTGAGAAACGAGAACGGGAGTTCTAAACCCAATTTTGTCCAGATATTTCGTTATTGTACAAATCTAAATGTCACGTTTCAAATCACTTTGGACGAAAAGCTGATTATGTGAGACCGTTGCCCTCCTCCGTGAATATACAAATGTATGAGTGTACTATTTTGTCAACACTTATCTTTCCACTACCGTCCAGCCGTTATACTTGTCCCGAAACAACCTTACAGATGGTTTCGTCATAGATGTGGGTCCGTCAAGTTGCCCCCCCCCCCCCCCTAATTAAAAAAGAAAACACGTTTAAACACCAGTTTTAACGGGCCAGTTATCTTGCATTGATTGCGCATCGTTTGTGCACATATATTGGTTCTTGAGATATAACGTTTTGTGTGTGTGTGTGGTGGGGGGGGGGGGGGGGGGGGGGGCTAACTTGCCGAACAGCCCCCCCATATCACCAATGTGTTCATATTGTTTAGCGTGGATTGTTAGTGCATCGTTAGTGCAGGTTTGTGCACATTTAGTTGTTGTGATGTTAGCGGTTTTTTTTGTGGGGGGGGGGGGGGGGGGGGGCTACTACGGCTTTTAGTTCTACACGGCTAGTTGATGGGTAGCACGTAAGGTATATCCATGTGGCACGGTGCAATGTTTCAATAACTACTCGATTTGATCTTATCAGTTCGGAATGCGCGTATGTCAATATCTAAACTGTTATTTTACATTTCGGTGGATCAATTAACTTGAATTAGGTTATCAGTGAATTCGGTTTGACCTCTGACACGTGTCTAAGATTTGGTTCTGTCTGGTTCGGCTTGAGGGCACCGGAAACAATTTGGACGTGAAGTGAGTGACCGAACCTTTCCCGATGGGCCGATAGAGGGTGAAATCATAATTCATAATAAAGTAGTCGTACAACAACTTCGGTAATGCTTCCGTCACGGGTGGGTGAGCGGCAGCCAACCAGCGGCCGTGGCTAATTCAAGTTCCTGCTCGGGTTGACCGAGACCGTAAACACGTCATTGATTGATGACGAAAGCATTACCGAAGTTGTTGTACGACGACTATATTATGTTCCTTCCACAACCCTTTGCATGAAGTTTACCCGTCCGAGAGCGGGAAGGCCAATGTACGGTACAAACTGCCCTCTGCACTTGCAGTAATGTATAAGGTAAATTTACTAGATTGGATTTATAAACTATAATATAAAGTTTCAAAGAGTAGCAGAACACGGGTGAAAGTAAGCACACACGGACACACCCAACCAAGACGAATATAATTGCATGAGGAACACTAGCGCAAAACGAAGAACTAAAACTTGTCACTGAAATAAAATGTAACACTAATGGCACCGACTTGCCGTAAACGTGACCGGCTACAGGGAGGCACTTAGGGGGGTAAAAAGTATGTAAAAGTGTTGGGGGGGGGGGGGGGGGATGTATTTCTTTTTTCATCTCACATTAGTCAATTAGTCATCACTTCTGCACCATCTCTCCCTTTTCAACTGTTACATTCTTCTTCCACGTACTTACCGCCCGATTGCGAACAGAGCGCCCGTTAACCTGCCTCCCCCCCCCCCCCCCCAGCTAGATTCCCGGTAATGTATGATGGATCTTTATCGGCCGAGGCTAAAACACGCAGTACCAAAGTGAGGAATGTTTGGACTCAGGTGCAGTAGACGGGAATCGAACCTGCCACTCCAGGATTAGATTCCAATATGTTGGAAATACCTTTACCTACGTAGTTAATTTTTTATCTGTGCCTATATGTACACTAAAATCAATCTCATCCAGAAAGTGGCCCACTTGTCCGACGGCCGCGACGAGTTTTGGCAGAAAACCTGTCTCGCGCGTGGATGGAATGCAGTTTCTACAACGAGTCGGTACACCGTACACGGTATATAAAATAAAAACAAGCATACTCGTCCCATGTTATTCGTCTAGTCGGCCGACTCTGCGTGAAGGAAATACGCGACGACATCGCAACATGATTTCTCAGAACCATCTATACTCGTCTCAGTGTATCTACAGTGGAGTTCCGCGGGAGTTTACACCAACCTTTTAGGTAGTTTTCTTGGTACACCCCTAGTGCAAAGTCCAGTCGAGCAATTATCTCCATTAAACTCGAGCAAAGGACGAGGAATTCAGATGACTGAATACACTCATCACATTCTTCAAGGCGATGAGGTCCGATCGTTCAGGAAAACAAGAAATCCCGGGGTAGCTTATCTTTCAGCGTATCTATGGGTGTACAAAACGGGGGGAAAATGGTGTAAAATCCCACGGAACTCTACTGTAGTCTCGCATCTTCCTCAGATCTGTATCTACTGCCCTTTGATGCACGCTGTTCCAGCGAAAATCAATCGATTTCCAGCGTGTTCTTCGCTTAGTAGAGTGCACAAGCTTCATTTCATTATAGTCATGACCGCTGCCTGGCGCTCGCTGTAAATGTTATTTCAATTACCTGTACCAACCACACACAGTACAATAACATGCACAATAGAATAGAAGAATAGAATATATTATGTTTATTCTTGTACAAGGTACATGGTACATTGTTTAAACTCTTTGTAAAAAGAGCGAATAAATTTATAATGTAATTATAACTAGGGGGCATTGAGTAAAAACTAAAGACTAAAAACTACATACTGAAAACTGAAAACAGAATATGCTATAGCTATACAATGTACCGTTTACTTAGTTGATATTTGATAAGGTTAGTGAAGTGATAACATTCCTATGTATATACATAGTCATACAAATAAAATCATGTAATTGTTATACTTATAATAAATATAACCGTATAAATAACATAACGTAGGCGAGTATACTTGTACCAAGACTATACCTTACACATGCTTTCGAGTTTCGTCACAGGCGAGGCACTCGTAGTCAACCAGCGAATCGCCCGACACAACCCCGCGCAAATAACGATCGCTGATTGGCCAGGTTTCCCTCGCCTGTGACGAAAGCATCTGTAAGGTAAACAACTAGTCTTGGGACAACTATATAGCAAAGCGCGTGCTAATAAGTACTAACAACCTTCGGAGATTATAAGTATTCAAAGAAAGTAAGTCTCCTGATGAGGGTTACGTTAGTTGAAGCTGGACGTGGCTACCCGACCCGGGTACCCTGGGGTAGGGATTCCCACATAGACATTGTTATATCTGTAAGGTTTGATTGGACAAGTATATTATAAGTAGTCAGTCACTCATTGGGCACGAGCCGGCCATGCTAATATGTTTACAGACTTTACTACTGTGTTCGTTTATTGTTCATCGCCGAAAAATGCGGGATTGTCCCAATAATCTTATTGATGAAACATCAGCGACAAAAATTGTGTAGGTCTACAGGATGGTCTGCTTTTCTCCGCATCTTCCGGTATGTGATGTAAATATCGGCTACCTATGCATTATTGGAGTCTTGGAACTAGAGAGTTGAAGGGGGGGGGGGGGGGAGGGGGAGAGCGTTCTGGGGTTCCCAGTACGTTTTATTTGTATTCTTAGAATCGTTTTAAAGTGGTCTGGCAGTTATGGTGGATCTGCAAGAACTAAGTGTTTTACTGAGTGGGTAATCAATAACAATCGGTGATCTTTGGTAATAGGTTACGTTACAATACGCAGCAGCTGGATTGAAGTAAGTACTATCAGTATCACGTATGAACTTAAATTGGGTCTCGTATAAACAAATTATTATTTATGTTGAACAAATACCGTGATAGCGGCATAATATTGCGTATGGAATAATTTTTCAGATTTTTTTCTCAAAGGGTTTATACATTTTGTACCCGAAAAAACGAGTTTTTCAGGGGGACGACAGGCGGGAGAGAGAGAGAGAGAGACCACTTTTTAGTCCACTGAGGCCTACAAAAATGAGCACTTAACGGTCTTAACCAGATATTATCATATCTCAAGCCGCCAAGTACAGGGGCGTATACTTTGGGGGGGAGGGGGAGGCTATAGCTCTCCCTATCTCTGTTTTAATGATTGTCTACACAATGAATGTACTGTAAAATATAATACCTGATAAACCTAATCATTTAGAGTTTAGACATAATGTTTGGGTAAAGTCAGTAATCATCTTGGACGCTTGTAAAAAGTTACAACTAAATCCTTAAATAATGAGTTAGAATTATCCCTTTCAACAGACAACCTGTGCTTTAAAATAGTCTATCTATGTTCTCGTGTGGGCCAGTGCTGCCATCTTGGGGTCGAAGTCGAACGCACAATTCACAACTGCATGGCCAAGACGTAGACAAAACTAACGACGTCACAGTTGAACAGACCCGAGCTCGAGTGACCCTTCACACGACCCGGCTTATCACACGAATGCCTCGTCTTACATTATCTGATTGCGACATGCAATACGCATTGCTCTCAGTCTTCGGTCATAGTTCTTG
>OX246741.1:29069994-29137903 GCA_945910005.1 Isoperla grammatica
AAGCGTGGATAGTTAGTGCATCGTTAGTGCAGGTTTGTGCACATTTAGATGTTGTGATGTTAGCGTTTTTTTTTGTGGGGGGGGGGGGCTACTACGCCTTCTAGTTCTACACGGCTAGTTGATGGGTAGCACGTAAGGTATATCCATGTGGCACGGTGCAATGTTTCAATAACTACTCGATTTGATCTTATCAGTTCGGAATGCGCGTATGTCAATATCTAAACTGTTATTTTACATTTCGGTGGATCAATTAACTTGAATTAGGTTATCAGTGAATTCGGTTTGACCTCTGACACGTGTCTAAGATTTGGTTCTATCTGGTTCGGCTTGAGGGCACCGGAAACAATTTGGACGTGAAGTGAGTGACCGAACCTTTCCCGATAGAGGGTGAAATCATAATTCATAATAAAGTAGTCGTACAACAACTTCGGTAATGCTTCCGTCACGGGTGGGTGAGCGGCAGCCAACCAGCGGCCGTAGCTAATTCAAGTACCTGCTCGGGTTGACCGAGACCGTAAACACGTCATTGATTGATGACGAAAGCATTACCGAAGTTGTTGTACGACGACTATATTATGTTCCTTCCACAACCCTTTACATGAAGTTTACCCGTCCGAGAGCGGGAAGGCCAATGTACGGTACAAACCGCCCTCTGCACTTGCAGTAATGTATAAGGTACTAGATTGGATTTATAAACTATAACATAAAGTTTCAACACACCCAACCAAGACGAATATAATTGCATGAGGAACACTAGCGCAAAACGAAGAACTAAAACTTGTCACTGAAATAAAATGTAAACACTAATGCCACCGACTTGCCGTAAACGTGACCGGCGACAGGGAGGCACGTAGGGGGTCGTACTCGCCCTAAAAAGAGGGTTATAAAAGGGTTTATTTTCGAACAAGTTGTCGTGATCGTCTGTAAAAGTGGTGGGGGGGGGGGGGGGGGGATGTATTTCTTTTTCATCTCACATTAGTCATCACTTCACCATCTCTCCTTTTTCAACTTTTACATTCTTCTTCCACGTACTTACCGCCCGATTGCGAACAGAGCGCCCGTTAACCTCCCCCCCCCAGCTAAATTCCCGGTAATGTGTGATGGATCTTTATCGGCCTAGGCTAAAACACGCAGTACCAAAGTGAGGAATGTTTGGACTCAGGTACTGTAGACGGGAATCGAACCTGCCACTCCAGGATTAGATTCCAATATGTTGGAAATACCTTTACCTACGTAGTTAATTTTTTATCTGTGCCTATATGTACACTAAAATCAATCTCATCCAGAAAGTGGCCCACTTGTCCGACGGCCACGACGAGTTTTGACAGAAACCTGTCTCGCGCGTGGATGGAATGCAGTTTCTACAACGAGTCGGTACACCGTACACGGTATATAAAATAAAAACAAGCATACTCGTCCCATGTTATTGGTCTAGTCGGCGATGTGCGTGAAGCAAATACGCGACGACATCGCAACATCATTTCTCAGAACCATCTATACTCGGCTCAGTGTATCTACAGTGGAGTTCCGCGGGAGTTTACACCAACCTTTTAGGTAGTTTTCTTGGTACACCCCTAGTGCAAAGTCCAGTCGAGCAATTATCTCCATTAAACTCGAACAAAGGACGAGGAATTCAGATGACTGAATACACTCATCACATTCTTCAAGGCGATGAGGTCCGATCGTTCCAGGAAAACAAGAAATCC
Source organism: Isoperla grammatica (assembly GCA_945910005.1). Taxonomy (NCBI): domain Eukaryota; kingdom Metazoa; phylum Arthropoda; class Insecta; order Plecoptera; family Perlodidae; genus Isoperla; species Isoperla grammatica. The sequence goes on from OX246741.1 coordinate 29,071,701, forward strand.
CGGGGTAGCTTATCTTTCAGCGTATCTATGGGTGTACAAAACGGGGGGAAAATGGTGTAAAATCCCGCGGAACTCTACTGTAGTCTCGCATCTTCCTCAGATCCGTATCTACTGCCCTTTGATGCACGCTGTTCCAGCGAAAATCAATCGATTTCCAGCGTGTTCTTCCGCTTAGTAGAGTGCACAAGCTTCATTTCATTATAGTCATGACCGCTGCCTGGCCACCTCGCTGTAAATGTTATTTCAATTACCTGTACCAACCACACACAGTACAGTCAATAACATGCACAATAGAATAGAAGAATAGAATATATTATGTTTATTCTTGTGCAAGGTAGGTCTACATGGTACATTGTTAAACTCTTTTAAAAAGAGCGAATAAATTTATAATGTAATTAAAACTAGTTACTACAGTCTGTCCCGATTCAAGATACACGCCGGCTAAATGAGAACTAAAAGGAATTGTTTGTTATTGTTGGAGACTTATGCTGTCAATCATCCCCTTTATTTGGCAAACCACTTAGCTTCTAACGTAGTAAAGACAGCTCCAAACCACATGGTACGTCGAAGCAAGAGATAATTATGGTCGACCCTGTGAAAAGGGACAGAATCCTGAGCCCCCGTCTTCCTATTGTCAAGTGGGTGTTTTTATTATTTAAATAGATATTATTGGTGGCCAATTTTTTAAAAACTGTGCATCCTTCCTGGTGACAAGCTTGACGTTTACAACCTTGCACAGCGAGCGGGAAATAAGCCGCCCTTTGAGGAGTCCTCTTTACCGGCGTGCATCTTGGATAGAGACGAACTATAGACTAAACTACTACATGGCATTGAGTAAAAACTAAAGACTAAAAACTACATACTGTAAACTGAAAACAGAATATGCTATACAATGTACCGTTTACTAAGTTGATATTTGATAAGGTTAGTGAAGTGATAACATTCCTATGTATATCCATAGTTATACAAATAAAATCATGTAATTGTAGTAATAAATATAACCGTATAACATAAGGTAGGCGAGTATACTTGTACCAAGACTATACCTTACACATGCTTTCGAGTTTCGTCACAGGCGAGGCACTCGTAGTCAACCAGCGAATCGCCCGACACAACCCCGCGCAATTAACGACCGCCAATTGGCTAGGTTTCCCTCGCCTGTGACGAAAGCATCCGTAAGGTAAAAACTAGTCTTGGGACAACTATAGCAAGCGCGTGCTAATTAGTACTAACAACCTTCGGAGATTATAAGTATTCAAAGAAAGTAAGTCTCCTGATGAGGGATAGGCCTACGTTAGTTGAAGCTGGACGTGGCTACCCGGGTACCATGGGGTAGGGATTCCCACATAGACATTGTTATATCTGTAAGGTTTGATTGGACAAGTATATTATACGTAGTCAGTCACTCATTGGGCACGAGCCGGCCATGTTAATATGTTAAAGACTTTACTACTGGTGTTTGTTTATTGTTCATCGCCGAAAAATGCGGGATTGTCCCAATAATCTTATTGATGAAACATCAGTGACAAAAAGCATGTAGGTCTACAGGATAGTCTGCTTTTCTCCGCATCTTCTTGTATGTGATGTAAATATCGGCTATGCATTATTGGAGTCTTGGAACTAGAGAGTTTGAGGGGGGGGGGGGGGGGGAGCGTTCTGGTGTTCCAAGTACGTTTTAATTGTATTCGTAGAATCGTTTTAAAAGTGGTCTGGCAGTTATGGTGTATCTGCAAGAAATAAGTTTGTTACTGAGTGGGTAATCATTAGCAATCGGTAATCTTTGGTAATAGGTTACGTTGCAATACAATACGCAGCAGCTGGATTGAAGTAAGTCTAACAGCTATCACGTATGAACTTAAATTGGGTCTCGTATAAACAAATTATTATTTATGCTCAACAAATACCGTGATAGCGGCATAATATTGCGTGTGGGAATAATTTTTCAGATTTTTTTCTCAAAGGGTTTATACATTTTGTACGTAAGTAAATATATTACTTCGATTGTTACCCGAAAAACGAGTTTTTCAGGGGGACGACGGGCGGAGAGAGAGAGAGAGAGAGAGAGACCACTTTTTAGTCCACTGAGGCCTACAAAAATGAGCACTTAACCAGACATTATCATATCTCAAGCCGCCAAGTACAGGGGCGTATACTTGGGGGGGGGGGGGGGGGGGGAGGGGGAGGCTATAGCTCTCCCTATCTCTGTTTTAATGATTGTCTACACAATGAATGTACTGTAAAATATAATACCTGATAAACCTAATCATTTAGACATAATGTTTGGGTAAAGTCAGTAATCATCTTGGACGCTTGTAAAAAGTTACAACTAAATACCAACCAAATCCTTAATGATGAGTTGAAATTATCCCTTTCAACAGACAACCTGTTCTTTAAAATAGTCTATCCATGTTCTCGTGTGGGCCAGTACTGCCATCTCGGGGTCGAAGTCGAACGCACAATTCACAACTGCATGGCCAAGACGTAGACAAAACTAACGACGTCACAGTTCACCAGATCCGAGCTCGAGTGACCCTTCACACGACCCCGCTTATCACACGAATGCCTCGTCTTACATTATCTGATTGCGACATGCAATACGCATTGCTCTCAGTCTTCGGTCATAGTTCTTGGTAACCGATAGCATGGGTGAGAGAGAGAGAGAGATGTTTGACAAACTGAACTGATCATCGCTCTATAATTTATTATCATTTGGAAACAAATCTGTCTATTGTTTTCTCCCACTCCCCCCCCCCTCAACGCCCCAATGTGTATTACCTTATTACATCAAGAATCATTCGGATTTTCAGCGCAATAATGCTGTAGTTTTGGTATTTATAGATTGTGGGGCCCTGCGCGCAGCCTTTGTATGAGGCCCTTGTACGAACAACACGAGTCAGCACCGTAGAGCTTTCGGAGTTTCGGTAGTAGAGAAGAGTGCATAATATTTTTTGGGGTTTTAATTCTATACTGAAAGTATTTTTATAATTATTATTATATATACTACTTTTTTGCGCGGGGGGGGGGGGGGGGGGGGCGCCTTCCTGAGAGTAGCCTACTGAGCGTACCTATAAATATGCCTCTGATAATACACGCACAGATAATTTTTACCGGAACATTACAAAATAGTATAGATATATGTAAATGTTACCTGTATATTTTCCTTACTTAGTAATTTTACTATTCTGTCTTTGATACAATTGGCATCTCTGTTTTACCACTTGACATCCTTGTTACATTTCCACGGTCCTCTATTATCGAACACAGTAATTGTTACACACGTTGATAACTTATACTTCATGCAGTTGCGCTCGAACTAAAGCACCTAATAATGAATGATTAGTAATAAATTATCACATTACACGTGATGGAGCAACCTAATCCCCTCTCCCCCACCGCTAAGGGACTTCATCAAATACAACGAGAAATAAACGAATTTGACACAGCGAGGAATGCGTGCATCAGGATAGGAAAGTCTGATGCAGGCCTTATCGAATTGTTGTCGTAATCAAAGCACGCAGGTCAGTTTCTCACCAAAGCCCTCTTCGTGTCGAGAAGAAGAAATGGAAGAGTTTAATTTTTCTTTGTGCCTCGAGGTTGACAAAACCAAAGAAAAAAATCGGTCGGCCTTGAACGTCGTTCGTTGAGTCGATATTAATTGCACGAAAAACGTGTGCCAATTATTATTGAAATATGCCTGAAGCGGCGTGTAGCCTACTCCGTGCTTTTATTTGTGAGGGAATTAACACTCCAATATAACTTGCATTGCAAGTTGCAACGCGTACACAAAATCGACCATTACATGTTTGTTATCATAAATGATCCATGTCTGCAATCATGTGTGTTGCTATCAACTAAATTACTATTATATAGGGCTATGGATGGGCTCCTGCAGAATGTTTAAAGTCTAAAAGTTAATGTTTATAAATTAATGTATGTTTCTTAAAAGTCGAATGCTGAAAGTCTACTGCATTCAAATTGCTGTCCATTTATCCATTTATTATTCAACCAATAATATTGGCATTACTATACTAAATTACCACCCTTTAAATTTATATCACAATCATTTCGTCATGTATTATTAAGTGCTATCCGAAGGAAATTTCGTTTTCTTACTTATCCCAATTCAAACAATTTAATTCTTCCTAATTCATGAAAGTCAATTTCTATAGTTAACCCCCCCCCCCCCCCCCCCCCCCTCCAGCCCGAAACGGGAATCGAAGCCTGGACTTTCTCTCACATTCATGTCTAATTCAATTTACAGTTAATAATGTTGTTCTCAAACAGGAGTTGTGTGTCAAATTGTGTTAGTATATCCACTATATTAGCATTATATTAATGTAATCATAACAAAACCTCATAAAGTTCCTGTTCAGGTCCAGAACAATCTGAGTGCAAAATTTTTTATATCCCTATGCACTAAAAACGCAAGACATAGTAGGGTCCCTACTATGTCTTGCGTTTTTAGTGCAGTAGGGTTCAGTGGCGTATCCAAGGGGGGGGGGGAGGGGGGACAAAACCCCCCCTTTTGCAAAGGAAAAGTGGAAATTGCATTGGATTGAAAAAAAAAAATGGAAATATAAATATACAGTATATTTTTGTATTAAATACCAAAGACATTAGTTTTTGTTAAAAATTTACACATTGCTCTATAATTCTAAATTTCTGTGTATTCATATTTTCATATTTTTCAGATTTCATGTAATTTGTATCCTCTAACAGATTGATACATTGTTGATACATCATACTATGGTTTGTTTATCACATGTTGGAGGGAAACCCCTGGACCCAACGTCTATTTTTGGTTCCACTCTCTACAATATGAGTTAAACCCCCCCCCTTTCCAAAATCCTGGATATGCCACTGGTAGGGTTATCAGCCAAGAAAGGGTAGCTCTGGGAGTGAACTTGCGGTTTTATTGCATGTTTTCGTCTTTTTCGGATCGTTTGTGGTAAGGTTGACAATATACTTTATGGAGTAAAGTATATACCTTTTTTCTATCACCCAAATTGAATAATGTGGTTCAAATATTTAGCCCAAATTCCTCTTTTATCGCCAAATGTCTTTACGATAAACGCTGACAGAGTTGTAGGTGATGGAAATTTGCTGTCAGAAAGTCGACAAACTAACACAATCTCACTGTAGGGACTCAACGAAAAGAGTGTAATTCATAAAACAGGCTAAATATTGTAATCCAATATTCAAATAATTGAAATTATCGAAATAGTTGTTGACAATATATTGCAGTGATAACAGTAGGTTAATAAAGAGACCACAAAGCTATACAATAAAACCCTGTCTTGGATGTCCACCCCTAGATGCTTCTCTTCTAGTACTGGTTGGTACTTGGTTGAATAAACCCATTGCCCATTGCTGTAGCCTGGTTTAGAAGGCATGACTCAAAACAACAAAGAAACAAAATAACTGCGGAATAATCAACGGGGAAAAAGAAAATAAATGTATTCGTAATTGGGTTTCTACCATATTGTACTTCAACAACTAATGGAGATGGTTGTTCCGTTTTGTGGACTATTATTCACAGACACTGTCTTAATTGCTACGCCAAATATTATTGGGTGGACTTGTTATTTGTAGCCTATTGAGTTGTTTTCCTCTTTCCTCTTCAAACAAACTCTAATTTTGTTGTCTCAGTTGTGTTATTTCTTCACTCAGCATATGTTTCTCTTTATTGTTGTCAACAATTTTAGGATTCAATAATACAATCGAAGATTAGCTCAGGGTAGTGGATTGCAATAGAATGCATTGGCACATTGCTTGTGTTTACCAATCACCCTGTTATGAAAGTATTGTTATTCGTTATTGTAAGATAAGGCAGAAATGATGAAACATTATCGTCACTCTTTATTGTCGTGTCAAAGGTTAATTGTAATGAAAAATTAAAGTTCAACACAACAGTATGTTTCAAAATAACAAGCTTACACAGTAGAATTAATCCTGTGCAATAACATAATGTATCTAGAATTATACATAATTGTTTTGAAGAAAATGTACATGAATTTTCATTAGTTAACTGATGCATTTGAATTTATGTCTCTTCTTGCATCAGAATGATTTTATCTATTGCATCAGAAAGGTCATCTCTGTCTTAAAAATATTAAAGCCCTTTATTCCAGGATCATTCCAATCTCTACTCTCCAACATTTAATAAATTAATACCCATTACCAACCCATTATTGATTGATTGATTTTTTTTTTTTACAAAATAATTTACCATGCACCTATTTTTCGTACAAACCTATACAAGTTGTCAAAAGGAAGTCTGGGAAATAGCGTATTGTAAATTGTCATCATTATTTAAACGTGTTCTTGTGTACATTCAGAATATTTTCTGTTTTGTTCCAGTCTTTTCCATTATGTCAACGGACAATCCCGAGGCCGCCCGTTGTTTTTCAACTGCCGAGCTCAGCCGAGAGTCGCACCTGATCAAGGAGCGAAACAAGGAGGCCTACTTGGCCAAACAGCAGTCGGGACTAACGCACGAGTGCGGAGTGTTTGGATGTATCGCAGCGGGGGAATGGCCGACCCAGATAGATGTGCCCCAAGTCATCTGTCTTGGACTCGTGGCGTTACAGCATAGGTAATTAGTTTCACACTTACTACAGTTAACGGAGCATGTTTCAGCATCGTGAGTCCGAAATAAATAAAAACTCATTCTTATTTCTCATGTACTTTCATACAAAATTAGGATAATTGTTTGCTGTTTTATTTGTTATTAATTTAATTGGCATCCAAAGGACATATACATAGTAAATGTGTATGGCAACTAGGAATGTCAAACGATATGAAATTCTATATCGATAATCGCAACAACATTAAAAAATTATCGCGATATATCGCTACAATATCGGAACAAAAAATATATCGTCTCGATATTGCATTTTCAATTTTTATTGCGATATATCGCCACGATATTGTGAAATAAGCACTAATACTACTTTTTAACATTGCATCATATGTGGGGGAGGGGGGAGGAGGGTAGTGGCGAATAGTTTTTCTGCGGCTACATCGAAGGAGGGCACTCGGCGGCTGGTCGGTGGTCGCGTGGCTATCGTTGAGCAGGCGCCAAATTCAAATATGAAATCAAGTCGCCAAGATTATCGGGATATCGCACAGAATTTAATATCGTACGATTATCGCGATATGGCTAGCCATATCGCGATAATATCGATATACGATATTATCGATATTTATCGATATGCGATCATCGTTGACATTCCTAATGGCAACTACAACTACGATACAGTATTACTATGCATATTATGCTAGAACTAATAAAATTAACATTGTGTGATGAAGATGTTACTGTATTTCAGTGTCAGCCGCTATTCAAGACTGGACTAAAACATGGGCTATATTTATATGAATTTCAAAGCAAGCAAATATGTTGCTCATGGAGAGAGAATTCTGTGCATAGACAAATCATGTAGTATTCATGTATGTTCTTTAGTTAGTCTATAGTATTCTTGTACATATACTATCATTGAGTGTAATATGGCAATGGATGGGACATTGTATGATTCTTGAAAGTTTGTTGTGATCTGCAGTAATTGTTTATTGGATTACTTCTTTTCAGGGGTCAAGAAAGTGCTGGTATCGTCACAAGTGTCGGCAATACATCAAAGTCGTTCCACGTCCACAAAGGCATGGGGATGATCAACAATGTTTTCACAGACGACTCTGTAAAGAAGTTAAAAGGTAAAGCTCATAGCACCAGCATCATTATTGGTGGCACATTTTCTTGTCCTAAGTCAAAAATGATTACACTTTTTAATCTTTCTAAAACTGTCATACATTTTTTAAAGGAACAAAGTTGTAACCAGATTGTTTAGTCATAAAATTTACTCTCTGTGCCTGAACCCAGAGTAGAAAAGGTCCAGGGTATGTCTGCCTAGGGAGAGGTGACTCAAACTTGAAGTGTTTTGCTAAACAACATAGGCTACTGCATTATTATCTATCATCAAATGTACGGCTGGGCTTGAAGTGCTTGTCTTTTACTTCCTAATGGTTTTCCCTTTATTATAATATGACATATATAGTACAGTGTGTAGCATCGCAGACCAGAAGTGTGGGGCTCACCGAACATGTAATGTATTATTTGCTGTGACGTTGGTAAGAACTAAGAATAAAGGCAGTTGATCTAAGGATGGGCAAAAATTTGGAGTGAATCGATATATCGATACAGATCGATCTTTTAGGATCCGATACAATCTGAATCGATTCTTTCGTCTGAAGAATCGATCTAAAAAATCGATTTTTTTACACAAAAGAATCGATATATCAGAAAATCGATCTTTTTCCGATTTTTTTACGCACGAGCATTAGAGGTGGCGTTAATAAACGAGGTGCACTTTTAACACTTTAAATACATAAATACAAATAAACTAGTCCGCGCAACGTGTTAAATGATAAAACAATACACACCACCACCATAAAATTCACAAGATATTGTTGCAGACTGCAGACACAAGCACAGACTACAAAGATCGTGTGGAAAGAATCGATTTTTTTTCGTCAAATAAATAAGGTAGTTAGCTGGACAGTAATTATACACTCTACAGTCACACTCACCACACATACTGAAAAGTAAAAGTAAGAATCCAATAATCCAACCTTCAAAATGATATTGCAAATAAGATATTGAGACAAGAAGTAAAGAAATTCAAAAGATCGCCCAAAAATCGATCTAAAAAAGATCGCCCCAAAGAATCGGCGGGAGTGCAGCCGGCCGTGCCAGACCGTATAGTATTGCCGTGGCGATATTCCGAACCTTTCAAAAGATCGCAAAAAATCGATCTAAAAAAGATCGCCCCAAAGAATCGGCGGGAGTGCAGCCGGCCGTGTCAGACCGTATAGTGGCGCCGTGGCGATATTCCCAACCTACGTAGTAGCACTAGCCACGGCCATGCTACACGCCTAGCCAGCTGCTAGTCAGTCGGCTGACGGCTCGGTTTCGACGTCTTTTGAGTAGTGCAACTACTGTTCTCATCCTCATATGCACACTTTTAGCACATTAGTGACAACTAAAAAGTATATTTTCTAATTTGTCGTATGGCGATACGATATTGAAAAGGGATTAAAAAAGTGAAAAGATCGCCTACAAAAGAATCGATTCTACCGATATATCGGATGACAAAAATCGATTCAAAATATCGATATATCGGGTGAAAAAAATCGATACATAAAAAAATCGATTCTTTTTGCCCATCCTTAAGTTGATCTCCAGCAGTGGGCGTTGTCGGTCGTGCCTGGTTCCTCCCTCCTGTCACCCAGATTGTAATATTGGCGACGAGGTGAACGTGAATATACATCATTAATGTAGTATATATTATGTATGTATATATATTTAATAATATACATCAGGAATACGACTGTGTAACCATTTCGGTATTGAAATCCTGCCGTGATGGCCGAAAGTGGACCGGGAAAGTTCGTCGTCACGGGGGATGAGGGCACGGTGGCCCAAAGATGGACGCGGTGGTTCCGCGCCTTCGAAATCTTCCTATCGGCCAAGGACGTGACAGCTATCCCAAGGAAGAAAGCTTTGCTACTGCATGCAGCAGGCGAGGAGGTCCAAGATATATGGTTCACGCTGCCTGAAGCGTCGATGGGCACCGGGGTTGGAGAAAATGCTGTCAATGAATACAAGGTATGCTGCGAAGCACTACTCAAGTATTTTGTACCTAAATGCAGCTATACCTTCGAAAGATTTAAGTTTCGTCAGACTAGGCCAAAGGAAGGGGAAAGTTCGTTGCAATTTCTCACAAGGCTGAAGGCTGGCATAGTAAATTGCAACTATGAAAACCCCGAGCGGGAGATCGTGGACATGCTCATTGAGCATACTCAGTTCAGTGAGCTTCGACGGGAACTTCTAAAGGTAGGAGATTCGCTCACATACGACAAGGCGAAGGACCTAGCCAGGTCGTTGGAGAATTCCGAAAGCCAGGCGCGCGCCATGGAGTTGAAAGATAAGAATGCAGGCCTAGGCCTAGAGCCTGAGCATACCATAGCTAGGATTAGTCATTCGAAAAAGGGGGCCTGTTTTAGATGCGGATCTAAAGAGCACTATAGTAAGTCTAAGTCCTGTCCTGCTAGAGACAAAAAGTGCCTTAAATGCGGGAAGATGGGTCACTTTGCAATCAGATGCCAAAGTGAGTTCGACTCGAGTTCCAGTAACCCCAGCGTCGGGAAGCCGAAGTCCGGGAAAAATTCCCAGCACTGGCGGAAAGGGAAACATCACGTTAGACAGATAGAGGCTGCTGATGACAGTGACACTGATACAACTGATTCCGAGTCATCTGGGGTGAGTACTCCTGACAAATATGCCTTTAGCATTGGGCACGACGGCCGTAGCGGCGATGATGTTACTGTAGACGTGGGAGGTGTGAGTATCATTTTTATGATAGATAGTGGAGCGTCTATAAATGTCATTGATCGAGCAACATGGGAGTATTGTAAAGATCGCAACATCAAGGGGAAGACGATCCGTGAGTCGCGAGCGATTCATCCATACGGGGGTAGCAAACCCATCCGTACCCTAGGCCGAATCGAGACAAAGGCCGAGATAGATGGTGTTTCTACGCAGGCTGTCTTTCATGTAGCGGACTGTGAGGGCATACCACTGCTCGGTAAAGAGTCTGCTAGGGCATTGAAAGTACTAATGTTAGGGTATCCACTCCATCAGCTGTCATCGGTAACTACCGATCTACGGAAAACGGAAAAGGGATGTAAGATCCTAAAAGCTAAAGTTCGGAAAGATTTTCCTAACGTATTTACAGGAATGGGAAAACTCAAGGATTTTAGACTTAAGTTACACATCAGGCCGGATGTTAAACCAGTGGTACAGAGTGCTAGGAGAATCCCACTTCACCTACAGAAAGAGTTAGAGGTTAAGTTGAAGGAAATGGAACATAAAGGCATAGTCGAAAAAGTGAACCAACCAAGCAAATGGGTTTCGCCGTTGCTGTTGAGTAACAAGCAATCAGGGGGTTGGAGACCTTGCGTGGATGCCAGGGCCCCGAACCAGGCTATCGTGAGGGAAATCCACCCTATCCCAACGATCGAAGAACTAGCCAGCCGACTAGAGGGGGCGTCCGTATTTTCGGTTCTCGATATGAATGAAGCGTTCTTCCAGATCGAACTAGACGATGAGTCGAAGGATATTACTACCTTTGCCACCCATAAGGGTCTTTATAGATATACCCGCATGTTTTTTGGGATGAATTGCGCTCCAGAAAACTTCCAGAAGATCATAGAGCAGTTAATTGCCCACTGCGATGGTGTAGCGAACTATCTTGACGATTTCTTTGTATGGGGGAAAGATAGAAAAGAACATGACGAACGGCTCACTAGACTTCTTCGTATTCTGAGAGATAAGAATATTACATTGAATTGGCAGAAGTGTGTAGTAGGTGCATCTGAAGTCAAATTTCGTGGTCATCTATTTTCGGCAACCGGGGTAAAGCCTCTAACTAGTAGGGTTAAGGCTGTCCTAGATTTCAGACCGCCAGCGAACAAAGAGGAAGTCGCCAGTCTGTTGGGTCTCATTGGCTATAGTAGTCGCTTCATTCCGAACTACTCGCAGATAACATACCCATTGCGTTCTCTGTTGAAAAACAACCAATCTACATTCTCCTGGGGAGACGAACAACAAGAAGCGTTCGAGAAGCTGATTGCCTTGCTTTCAAAACCACCTGTATTGGCTTACTTCCGACCCAGTGCACCTACGTTTGTTATCACTGACGCTAGTCCATACGCGTTAGGTGCTGTACTCGCACAACTGCAAGACGGAAAATATCGCGTGATTGAGTATGCCAGTAGGGCATTGACTGATGTTGAAATGCGTTATAGCCAAACCGAGAGAGAGGCCCTTGGACTCGTTTGGGGATGCGAGCGCTTTAAATTTTATCTTACTGGAGGACCGCCGTTCACTTTGGTTACTGACCATAAGCCGCTCCAGTACATCTTTTCTAATCGATCCAAACCATGCGCAAGACTCGAACGATGGGTAATGCGGATGCAATGTTTCGACTACGTAGTAGAATACCAGCCAGGAAAGTCTAACATAGCAGACTCACTATCACGTTTGGTCAAGGCCGAAACACCAAAAGCCACGGGTTGCGAGGACCTCTACGTGAAATGGATAACGGCGCAGGCAGTTCCGCGCGCAATGGCATTGGAAGACATTCAGAGAGAGTCAGCGACTGACCCGGATATTACAAGTCTACGAAAAGCCATTTTGAGTGAATTTTGGCCTACCGAGCTAAAAACCTACGAGATCATCAAGCAAGAACTTTGTGTCTTTGACAACATTATTCTTCGAGGTACTCGGATATTGATACCGGCCAGTTTACGTCAACAAACACTCCAACTAGCACATGAAGGCCACAACGGGATGACAAGGACCAAACAGCGCCTGCGAGGTAAAGTTTGGTGGCCAGGGATGGATAAAGACGTGGAAAAGCTGTGCCGCTCCTGCCAGGGGTGCCAACTTGTAAGTTCTCTTGAACCACCTGAACCACTAACTTCTACGCAGTTACCGGACGGGCCGTGGAAAGATGTCGCATTGGATCACCTGGGTCCGCTGCCAGATGGTACGTACATCCTAGTAATCATCGACTATTACAGTAGATTTTTTGAGGCCATTCTTACCAAGTCTACGAAGTCCCAGAAGACCATCGAAATACTCTCCGGAGTATTTGCCCGCTTTGGACTTCCTGAGAGTCTCCGGGTGGATCGTGCTCAGGGTTTCATGTCCGATGAATTCCCCACGTATTGCATCAATAACGGCATACGGCTTGTAGAGACGACCCCCCGACACCCCCAAGCTAACGGAGAGGTCGAGAGACAAAATAGGACGTTGATGAAACAGCTCAAGATTACCCATGCTCAAGGCACGAGCATTACGCAAGCACTAAATAGCTTCCTACTATCGTACCGCTCGACCCCTCACGCAACTACTGGCGTGAGTCCAGCATTCCTCATGTTTAATCGGGAAATTCGAGATAAACTACCATCATTGTGCTCCAGGAGACCCGATGACCAGCATGTTCGCGACAAGGACGCTGAAAATAAAGCAAAGGCAAAACTCTACGCTGACCTGCGCAGACATGCCTGCGAGAACAACTTGGCCGTCGGAGATACCGTACTTGTGCGACAACCTCAGAACAACAAACTTACTACTGAATTTTCCAGCACACCTTTCCAGATCGTGGGGAGAAACGGTAATGCTGTCACCGTGAAGGGACCGTCGGGCCAGCTATATACGAGAAATACAACAGCTGTTCGAAAATTCGAGCAGCCCGACCCCGGAAGGCTACCATCAGTACCAGAGGTCGAGCCTGTGCCTACACCGCCCGCCGGCAGAAGTCCAACCCGTTTGTCGACAGATGCCCAGGCACCGATGGCACCGCCGGTCGCAGATTCTCCAGCTGTGCTGCAAAGGCCGTCCCGAACCCTTCGGAAGCCAATAAGATTCCGAGATAATGCAGATTAGATTTTGAGATTAATAAGACATTTTTTCATTTCTGCTCACTTCTCTTTATTTTGAAATGTTAACATTGGGAGAGGGTAGCCCATAATTTAACGGTGGGGCATTGTAGCATCGCAGACCAGAAGTGTGGGGCTCACCGAACATGTAATGTATTATTTGCTGTGACGTTGGTAAGAACTAAGAATAAAGGCAGTTGATCTCCAGCAGTGGGCGTTGTCGGTCGTGCCTGGTTCCTCCCTCCTGTCACCCAGATTGTAATACAGTGTATGCAAACTTTTGTTAAATGCCATATATGGCGCATTGTTTTAATGTTTGCAGGTAATCTAGGTATTGGCCACACCCGTTACTCAACAAGCGCGGCTTCCGAAGAAGTGAACTGCCAACCGTTTGTAGTCCACTCTGCTCATGGCGCGTTAGCTGTTGCACACAATGGAGAACTTACAAATTGTGGTTCACTAAGAAAGATGGTAGGGCCTAATTTAAGTTTAAAAGTATTTCCTTTATTTAGAGAAGTATTCCCCTAGATCTATTCAGAATATAGAAAAGCCGGTCTCTTAAAATTAGGCTATATGAGAAAGGGACGATTTGACGATGAAATTGACGATGGACGATGAAACAATTTGGACTGGGGAAGGATGAATTGTGGTTCCTTCCTTTTTAAGTTAATTTTCAAGCTGAAGGTTTTCAAAGTTTCTTTTTTGGCAGAACTTGTACTTCTGATGTAGTAGCAGATCCAAATATGGAACAATTAAGCATTTCACAGCTTGAATAATATTTAACACAGTACCGAGCACTGTAGTACGCAGTAAGCAAACAAGACACACGAGCACGACGAACGAGAATTGTAGATCCATATACTTCTCATATTTGCATTTCCTCATGTCTTATGGTATTGCACTGTGCGGCAACTCTCCTGCACGTCAGAAAGTATTTGTAATGCAAAAAAAGCTGTAAGGATAGTATCACAAGCAAAACACAGAGACAGCTGCAAGCCACTTTTCAAAAAACTCAAAATCTTGACAATGCCATGTGTATATGTATTTGAAGTAATTGTGTTTGTCCATAATAACTTACATTTATTTAAAGCAAATGCTAGTGTCTAGTGTAAATACGAGAAACAAAAATAAACTCTGTATAACGCAATGCAATTTGGCCTTAAGACAGAGGGGACTTGGCTACATGGGAGTTAAGCTATACATACACCTCCCTGAAAACCTAAAGAGTAAAGACTATAAAAAACATTAATCTATTTAAAAGTAAATTAAAAAACCTCTAAACCAGTTCAGTGGCGACTTATTTCCCCACGCTACTTGCAGTCGGTCGGTCGTAAGACGTCCTCTACAAACACGTGTTGCTGACAGCATTACAATACATGTAGTTCTATCTAGCGGAAAAAGATTGAACTAACTTCTTTGCAGAGTGCGGGAAAATTTTAAAGCGAGACTCGTCACGGCCACTGTGGGAGCTATTTCAAAATACTCATGGCGAGATAATTACGTCCAAGGTGCTACTGGGATATAACCGGCGTGACGGAATATCTCCTCATGACCACGGAACTGGTTGATAAATAAGTGTTATTATTCAGTAGAAGAATATTTAGAGTGTATTGTAAAGTGAACATCAGCTACACTCTGGTAACAGGAATGCTCCTAGTTTATTGCACACATGTTTATTTTTCATAAATGTAGTATATGTTTTTTATATAATATGACAGCTACTGTAATTCATTAATGCAATATTTTATTTATATGTATAATGTATGTATGTAGTACCTAATTTGTAATTTTAACCAATTATAATGACAACTCGAATACTTTACACACTTATGTGTAACCGTGAGTTTTAAAGAGGCTAATAAATGAAATGAAATGAAATGTATGCATGCAACGGTGTAATGTGGCGCAACGCAGTGCTACTGCGAGTTTGGGTTTGTTCCCAGGCTCGCCGCCTGGCCACCATCACCAGCCTGGTGATGGTGATGGTGATGGTGACTACCAAACGTACTCAAACTGACAAACGGCCGTAACTCCCCAAATATCCCTCCATTTGAATAGATTTTTTTTACATCGCTTATCAAATAGTAGCCAAACGTAGATCAGTAATCTGGGTGTTTGCCTGCCTTCTCCTTTAATGTAACAATTTATAAATTGGTTACAAGTGGAAAAGGTATCTTTATCATTAGGCTAGCTGAATTTTATATATTTTACCTTAGAATAAAATTGACCCTACACCTACAAGTTACATTACAATGATTAATAATGGATGCCATATTTTAACAAGAAATATACTATACCTTTAAAAATGTCAATCAATTAAAAAAAAATCATTTGACTTTTGCCTCCCATCAGAAATACTAACGTCATAACGTTTGGTCTAGGTACTGGGTCGAGGGGTGGGACTTTCGACACACTCAGACAGCGAACTCATCACCCAAGCTTTGTGCCTGAATCCTCCGGAAGGGGAGGTAAACGGTCCTGATTGGCCGGCCCGGATCAGGCACTTGATGCAGCTTGCGCCACTCTCATACTCGTTGGTCATTATGCAAAAGGATCGGATCTACGGAGTAAGAGACCCATATGGAAACAGGCCGCTGTGTCTCGGCAAAATGATTCCTATCAAACTCAGGGATGGTAAGAACAGTGGAACTTAATAGGAGTTTTCATTTATAAGTTAGTAGTTTTGTTTTGGAAATGTTAAATTTTACTATTGTAGTGTTTGAAGTTTCTGTAACAATTTAAATAAATTGTGTTTTTGCTTACATCGGCAACACAATTATTAATGGTGCCATTTTGAGTTGTGACTGATTGCTATAGTACCAATGTATTACTTTGTATCCATGTTACTTGTTAACCAGTGTTCTGGAATTTAAATACTGTATCATGTTTTTTTAGGCTCTATTGTGTTTCCTTATGTAATGTCCACAGAAGTACAGAATACTGCATTGCTGTTAGCATCAAGTAAACAAATGGTTTTGTCATCGATTGCAAAGTTATGAGGTACAGAAGTATCAGGATCCGTGCTTTTTCTCAGAGCCTACTTTTTTCATTTGTGCTGATTAGCCATTTCTTATTCAAAATAATGTGATTCATTATATTAATATTCCCAAATTACCCCATCATATGTTATTATTATATGGGGTTCAACGATGTACTCAACATGTAGGTCATATGTAGGGCTGCCCAAGGATAAAAAAAATTCACATGGATATTGGATATCGCAGATGTAATTATCGATATCGTATCGCGATATCGAATTTTTTAAACTCTGCATTGATATCGCTGATATCGTATTTTTTTTTTCAAACCAGCCAGAGGCCATTCATTATAAACAATTTAATGTGAATAATTTAACGTCAAAATGTTTCACTATGTGCGTCAATTTGTGTGTTGTATTATTAACGCGAATGTTGCACTTGCAGTGTATGTATCACAAAGATGCAGAACCACAACACTGCCAAACTTTTTTTTTTTTTTACGATAGTTGACACTTGATCGATTTTGCGAAACGTACGATATATTAATTCTATATCGATATCGAATTATTTTTCTATTATCGATATCGTATCGAATTATCGATATCGTTGGGCAACCCTAGTCATATGACTTCGGAATAACTTTTTATGTAACGATATCAGAAAAATAGTGCCCACATGGATTTTGAAAGAAAAAATTGTCCGTTACATTATCTATTCCTATGTAAGGTATATCTGACCACGTGTATGTATGTGTCCACAGGACAGTGTCAATAAATAGAACAACGTAACGTAACGTACGGTTAACCTCTCAGGTCGCGACAACGACGACGATCATCCCGAAGGTTGGGTGATTTCTTCCGAGTCGTGCGGTTTCCTCTCGATCGGAGCGAGATACATGCGCGAAGTGAAGCCCGGCGAAATAGTGGAGATGACGAGCAAGGGTGTCCGATCCATCGACATCGTGGAGCGGCCCGGCACCAAGGCACAGGCGTTCTGCATCTTCGAATACGTCTACTTCGCTCGATCCGACAGCATATTCGAGGGACAGATGGTTTATTCCGTACGGATGGAGTGCGGCAAAGTATTGGCGAGGGAGTCCGGCGTGGAGGCGGACATCGTTAGTTCCGTGCCGGAATCGGGGACGGCGGCAGCTCACGGCTACTCGAGAGAGGTGACTGCCCTGGCAATTGTGCTAATACATGTGCTTTGTTAGATTGAACTATAAAAATGCTAAACGTGATATGTTATGTGTGTGTGGATTTATATGTGGAATGTGGTAATTTGGCAAAACATTTTAAAATTGGGTGTGTGTAGTATCAGTTTCACTAATAAGCAATTACGTTAAAATAGCCTAAGTAGTTTTTGCTTATTTCCACTGAAAGCAGCTAATCTTAACTAACTTTTAGGGGTCTGCGGGTAGTACTTTTTAGGTTTGGGTCTGGTAACGAAATAAACAAAAGTAAATGTTTAATCAAATTTAAAAGGGGTGGCGGGGATTGGCAAATTTGACACTGACAATTTTCTGAAATATGAGATGGGTGAATGAATAAATGCATAATTAATTAACTTGCTTTATAATAAAATTTATAAGGGTATATTCATTGTTGATCATACCATTAGTTTATTTACTAAGAAGAAAAAGTTTTTCCCATACGTTGCTAATGAGCAACTTTACATTACTGTATTAATGTTGCTATGTTAGATGCTATGTTAGATTTAATACGAGTATGTAATGACGTTTTTTAACACCACCATTGTATTATAGTATTGAAAGTGAAAAATATTACTTAAACTTGTAACGATTTTTTTTATCTTGCATTTGTTTTCTTTCGCAGTCGAAAATTCACTTTGCGGAAGTCCTATGCAAGAATAGGTACGTGGGTCGAACGTTCATCCAGCCGAGCACTCGTTTAAGGCAGCTCGGCGTGGCCAAGAAGTTCGGGGCGCTGTCCGAGAACGTCCAGGGGAAGAAACTTATCCTGATCGACGACTCGATTGTTCGCGGTAATACCATCGGACCAATCATAAAACTGTTGCGCGATGCCGGAGCCAAAGAGGTCCACGTGAGGATTGCTTCGCCTCCGTTGCAATATCCTTGTTATATGGGCATCAATATTCCTACCAGAGAAGAGCTCATAGCCAATAGATTGAATCCCACGCAATTGGCTAAACACGTTGGTATGTTATGATTTTTATACTACTGGGCCTGGATTCACAAAGGTGCCTAACTCAAGTTGTCCCAAGTTAGGCAAATACTAGCTAGATAAATCATCTCTGGGTATTACTACACATTCACAGAAAAAATATTATTAGTTAAATTGTTGATATTTTACTATATTTTGTCTTTATGACATTGCAGAACGACATATATGCGTGATTTATATCACTAAGATGTGCCTAAACTAGGACGTCTTGGCACTTAGGCTCCTTTGTGAATCTGGGCCCTGTTATTTATTGTTGTATACTGTCTATTTGTAAGTGCATTACTCATATATAATAGGGCTGCCCAACGATAAAAAAATTCATATCGATATCACGGATGTAATTATCGATATCGCATCACGATACCGAATTTTGGCTACATATCTAGTGAGCGAAAATTTAAGTGAGCGAATGTTCTAGTAAGCGAAAACGCACCCGATCATTCGCTCACTAGAGTTTTCGCGCACTAGAGCATTCGCGCAGTAGAACATTCGTGCACTTAATTCTTCGCTCAGTAGAGTTTTTGCGGAGTAGAGCATTCGCTCTCTAGACCATTAGCGGACTAGAGTTTTCGCGCACTAGAAAATTCGTGGACTAGAGCATTCGCGCACTAGACCATTCGCTTACTAGACTATTCGCGCAGTAGAGCATTCGCGCTCTTAACTATTCGCTCAGTAGAAATTTCGCGCAGTAGATAATTCGCTTACTAGACCATTAGCGGACTAGAGTTTTCGCGAACACGATAATTCACGGACTAGAGCATTCGCTTACTAGACCATTCGCTCACTAGACTACTCGCGCAGTAGAGGATTCGCGCGCTTAACTATTCGCCCAGAAGAGTTTTCGCGCAGTAGAGCATTCGCTCACTAGACCATTAGCGGATTAGAGTTTTCGCGCACAAGAGAATTCGCGCACTAGAGCATTCGCGCACTAGACCATTCGCTTACTAGACTATTCGCGCAGTAGAGCATTCGCGCGCTTAACTATTCGCTCAGAAGAGTTTTCGCGCAGTAGAACATTCGCTCACTAGCCAATTAGCGGATAGAGTTTTCGCGCACTAGAGAATTCGCGGACTAGAGCATTCGTGCACTAGACCATTCGCTCACTAGACTATTCGCGCAGTGGAGCATTCGCGCGCTTTACTATTCGCTCAGTAGCGTTTTCGCGCAGTAAAGCATTCGCTCACTAGACCATTAGCGGACTAGATTTTTTGCTGACTAGAGTTTTCGCTCACTAGAACATTCGGTCAGTCGAGAGTCCCACGTCCGGTCATAAATTCCTAAACGAGTTTTATTACTGGACCTGAAAACATTCAGCCTTTCCTTCAAGATTGAGTATACGCCTCCTATTCAGGTAACCGAACTAACTCCAAAGAAACGCGGTGTACTGTACAACAGGGGTATTCTTGCCCAGTGTCGTAGCATGGAATATATTACGGTTTAGTGGCGCGCGTGGGGGTTAGGGGGTTAACAATGCCACCGGTCGAAAATAGCGAAGACTGGAACTCGAGTCATCCCTCGAAGGGCTGATCATAAATATCTCTCGCTCAAGTAAGACGACATCAGTGAGTGAAACTGCAATTTAATTACTTTTTTAACAAACTCATTGTATAATAGAAAATCTTGAATATTCTTGTTGAGCTGATTCTAAAACATTTTGACTTTAGTTCTGACTATGTTTGAAATGAAATCATCACAAAGAATATTTCATTCAACCTTTACCAATGAGATCGCATTAGTTATACAATATTGTGTATTTTATCAGCCCATCACTATAATACTACGTTTAACAGAACAACTGCGTAAAATGAGAGTAAGGTTATTCACATCACAATAATTATATTTTAAAATGTCTAATGGACAGATGTTTTGGAAAATAAAATAATATAAGATATTATTTCAAGGTGGAAACAACCATTTCAACTTATTTATTTGACCATCACTTGGTTACAACAACACAAGACAACATCTGATATAGAAACAAATAAACACACCGCCTACACGTACATACAGAGTTGATTAATATTAAAATATATCAAAATACAACACTCCCACTTAATCAACACTGTAATAATCCCATTGATTTACAATGTTTTCTATGTTGTTTTACCGTCAAACCCTTTGTCATTATGTCTGCTGGCATATCACCAGTAGACATATAATTCAAACAGAGTTCACCTTCTTCAACTCTCTTCCGCGTAAAATGATACATTACTTCTATATGTTTGGTACGAGAGTGAAAGATGGGGTTCTGGCATAGTTTGATTGCACTTTGGTATCAGTATCATTATCAGTATCATTTTCACTATCATTTTCAGTATCATTATCATTATCATTTTCAGTATCATTATCATTATCATTTTCGTTATCATTATTTCCATTATCATTATCATTTTCACTATCATTTTCAGTATCATTATTCATTATCATTATCATTTTCATAATCATTATTTCCATTATCATTTTCATTATCATTTCCATTATCATTTTCATTATCATTATCATTATCATTTTCATTATCATTTTCATTATCATTATCATTATCAGTATCATTATCAGTATCAGTATCATTATCAGTATCATTATCAGTATCAGTATCATTATCAGTATCATTATCATTATCATTATCAGTATCAGTATCATTATCAGTATCAGTATCATTATCATTATCATTATCATTATCATTATCATTATCATTATCATTATAGTTATCATTATCATTATTATTAATAATTTTATTGTTGTCGTTGTCGTTGTTGTTGTCGTTGTTGTTGTTGTCGTCGTCGTCGTCGTCGTTGTTGTTGTTGTTGTTAATTTTTATTTTATTTTTAGGAATTTGTCGCTAACCTCTAACTCTATACGATCCTTCCAAATAAAATAATAATGCATAGCTAGCGAAAAAAGTAAAAAGGTTTTGTAATCAGCGTAACAATTGGATACAGGATTTGCTACTCTCGAAATAAGTTTGTGAAAAGTAATAAAATAGTACTTTCATTTTATTGATGGTAATTTTTCTTGAGGGAGATAATAATGGTCGACCCCGCTTTTGTCAACCAGCAGGTGGATTTCTGCACCATTCGTTGCAGTAACAATATATTCTGACAGACACACACGCGCCCTTTAGACAACCGAATTCCTCTGTATAACACCCCTGGTGAGATGCAGACAACAATTCACAAACGTCACAAGGGTTGCCTATCTACACGGGGTTCCCGTGTCGCCAAGGAACATTGGAGCTGGGAACATCACTCGATGTTTTTGGAACGCGGTGAAAAACCCGGTATAGATCTTTTCGCTCACTAGATCATTCGCTCACTAGAACATTAGCTCTCTAGACTATTCGCTCAGTAGAACACTCGCTCACTTAACTATTAGCTCGGTGGAGTTTTCGCTCAGTAGACCATTCGCGGACTAGACTATTCGCGGACTAGAGTTTTCAAGCAAGAGGGGTTTCGCGCACTACATCATTCGCTCACTAGAGCATTCGCTCAGTAGATTATACGCGCAGTAGAGGGTTCACGCGCTTAACTATTCGCTCAGTAGAGTTTTCGCGCAGTAGAGCATTCGCTCTCTAGACCATTAGCGGACTAGAGTTTTCGTGCACTAGAGAATTCGTGGACTAGAGCATTCGCGCACTAGACCATTCGCTTACTAGACTATTCGCGCAGTAGAGCATTCGCGCGCTTACTATTTGCTCAGGAGAGTTTTCGCGCAGTAGAGCATTCGCTCACTAGACCATTAGCGGACAAGAATTTTCGCGCACTAGAGAATTCGTCGACTAGAGCATTCGCGCATTTGGCCATTCACGTACTAGACTATTCGCGCAGTAGAGCATTCGCGCGCTTAACTATTCGCTCAGGAGAGTTTTCGCGCAGTAGAGCATTCGCTCACTAGACCATTCGTGGACTAGAATTTTCGCTCAGTAGAATATTCGCGGCCTGAATAATTCGCGCACTAGGGTTTTCGCACACTGAAACATTCGCGCACTAGAACATTCGCGCACTTAATTATTCGCTCAGTAGAGATTTCGCGCAGCAGAGCATTCGCTCACTAGACCATTAGCGGACTAGAGTTTTCGCTCAGTAGAATATTCGTGGCCTGGATCGTTCGCGCACTAGAGTTTTCGTGCACTAGAGCATTCGCGCAGTAGAACATTCGCTCACTTAAAATTTCGCTCACTAGATATGTTCCCCGAATTTTTTAATCTCGGTACTGATATCGCCGATGTCGTAATTTTTTTTTCAAACCAGCCAGAGACCATTCATTATTAACAATTTAATGTGAATAATTTAACGTTGAAATGTTTTACTATGTGCGTCAATTTGTGTGTTGTATTATTAAAAATGTATCCACAAAACAGCGATGTTGTGATTGACGTGACGTGAGTGTGACAGACTGACAGAACGAGCGCGGGCACAACAGACTCCCGGCCGGCGGGCGATGAGGCATCAACCGCCGGCCGGCCGAGCCACTCGCTTCCCGTACGGCATACAGCCAGCACTCGTGGCTCACGTTACACGTTAGGCTGGGAGGGGGGGTGGGGGGGTTTACTGGCGGACGGCGGGTGGAGCGCGAACACAAAAACGAGACCGTGCGATGAAAGGCGAGTAGGTACCAACGACGCGAATGTTGCAGTGTAGGCTATGTATCACAAAGATGCAGAAGCACAACACCATCAAACTTTTTTTTTTTACGATAGTTGACACGATCGATATCGCAAAACGTACGATATATTAATTCTATATCGGTATCGAATTATTTTTCTGTTATCGACATCGTATCGAATTATCGATATCGTTGGGCAGCCCTAATATATAATGCATGTCTTGTATATCAGTTGCATGTGTTACAATATTGGTTTATATTATTACCTAGTCTATAATTCTATAATAAGTCTAATAATAAGTCTATAAAGTCTATAATACCTGTCTATATTAATTCTTCCTTCTACTGGTTCTTTAAGTAGGTAGGCCTACAGTTCATTATTATTCCTTCATGCCTGAAAATGTGTCCTAACAAAAACTATAAAAAATTATAAGTTATATATATATATATAGATGGTAGGGATGTTCAATGATATTTTTTTCAGTATCGATATCAGCGCCATTTTGCCAATATTGTATCGCTGTTTATTACAAAATTGCGATCAACATCGCGATATCAAATTTTTTTCGGCCTGAATAAAACAATACATAAGAAATCGTAGTTCAATTAAAAATATTTTTGGCTTAGCCTGCAGTAGGCCTATGCGTTGCTGCAGCTGGTCCCTTTACGTCTCTACCGTCTATATCGATATCGTTAAACAATAAACATCTCTAATAGATGGACAACAAATTTCATAAACCAATGACGCCTATTAGGGGCAGGTACAACAACAAGAGAAGGTTGGAATTCATAGTCGGCCCCTACACCTAGGGGCACCCATTGTTGCTATGGATTTGTTTTGTTTATGGGAAATAACATGGAAACAACTGTTACCTTGGTAACAATGGGCGCCCCTAGGTGTAGGGGCCGACTATGAATTCCAACCTTAGACAAACAAGTGCAGAAGCCCCTCAAGCAATAGTATTGAACCCAATCCCCTTCAATACGTATACTATTAAATGACCTGTCAAGAGTAGTACGTACTCCGTTTCATTTGTTGCAATTATGTAAATGCTCTTCATGTTTTTCTTTTGAATATACAAATATGTAGCTCGTAGCAAGTCATATAAGACAATATTAATTGGTGTTTTTGTGTAGGCGCCGATAGCTTGGCATACCTGTCCGTGGATGGTTTGGTTCAAGCCGTGCGTCACCGCATGACAGACAGCAGTGCGAGCCACGTCGGCCATTGCACCGCCTGCCTTACGGGCAACTACCCCGAGAAACTGGAGTGGTAGCAACAAGTGCAACAGACTATTTTACTAAAATGAATGTGATTCACATAGGACTGGTGGCCAGACAGTTAAACATGTGCATTTGAGCAAAGTTTTTTTTTATCTGCAAGTACAGTCCGTTTCTCGGTCTGAGAGGTAGGCCTACTACTTTCTATTTTTTAAGAGAGCTGATACCTCTTCTAGGTATAGATTATGTAATTAGGTGCACAACTATGTGCCTTTAGGTCTAGTTTCTAAATGCCACCTGATATGCTAATCAAACTGAAATGGTCATATAGGGTGGTATGAAAATATGTTGAAAGACTGAATATATGAAAACCCATTATGTAAATCGTCTTCATTTTATTTGTTTACTAAATGATATTAAGAAGTGTGTGTGTGTGATCATTTTCATCTACAAGTAATGCTGCAATCCACATCTTGTTGCCTACTGTTCAAAAGTAGCCTATACAGTTTGACAAAAACACCGTACTGGTATAGTCCTCCCAACTAAACTATTCTCATGCTTTCATCACAGGCCATGCCCAGAATGGCAACTTAACTTGTCATTCCTCCGTGTGCTTGATGGAAGATTGCGTTGGATTGTTCTCAATTCGTGAGTTGGCAAACTTGTTCAATGTTGATAAATGGTAATTCTCTCATTTGTGTAAGTTGCTATTAATAATATTACACGATGAATATTTTTAAAAATTAAATACAAATATAAGTTTGTAGTAACAAAACCAATAAATCGTGTCTGAAGAGAAGTGATAATTGAAAATAGATCACGGGAACCCAGCCATTCACAGCTTTCGATATCAAGAAATGGCGGAAACGCCTGTGTTTAAACGACTTTATTTCATATAACTAAAGTAGGACGGACTAAACCTTTACAGTTTAGACCTACCTGTAGAACACAGTGGAATATTAGAATAAATACTTGCTGCGAGTAGTTACTCTATGGATCTACTGAGTAAAGTGTGAATTTGATTACATTTTGACAGGCTTTCAATTAAAACAAAAGACTGCCAATGTTTCTCACAGCTTGCTGGATTTTGATAGTTCCTGGGAACTTCTTCGAATTCTCGAACTCTCATTGGCTACAGAACAAGGTCTACTTGATCTCCGCCTAGCGGAGGCTCGTCGAACTCCTGTGTTCGACGAGCCTCCGCTAGGCCGATTTCAACGTTAGCGATCAAAGTTACATGATTGCAGTGTAGGAGCTGCTGCGCCATCTTAGTATTTGGCAATAGTGCGCGCATGAACACAGGCAGTAAACCGTCCGCGGAAGTTTACTTCGAGGCCTCAGGGGTTATGACGGAAGCATGAGAATAGTTTCGTTGGGAGGACTATACTTGAAAGAATTAATACAATGCCGCTACGTACAAGAGTATTTACTTTATCATCCATAGTCATTCATTGTCCCCAACATGTTCACCACAGGTCTTCTTGAGGATTAGGTGACATTTTAGCATTAGCTGGGCTACTTAGGTTGGAATTCATAGTCGGCCCCTACACCTAGGGGCGCCCATTGTTACCAAGGACACAGTTGTTTCCATGTTATTTCCCATAAACAAAACAAATCCATAGCAACAATGGGTGCCCCTAGGTGTAGGGGCCGACTATGAATTCCAACCTTAGTCAAAACTTTACAAAATAGATGATTAAATAGACGGGACACAACAGCATTTAAAATTGAAATGAACTTGTGCTCAACAATAATTTCTCTCTTATTAGGCTTAATGTCAACTGCTAAAATCCAAAAATTGCATTATTTTTAAGAAAATGCGGAGCATTCATTGGTACGTATTTTATGTTTTACTAGATTCATTTGAAGAGTGTCAGTGTAACCTTTGAAACTATGTACAATGTACATTTGGTGCCATAAATATTGTAAGGTTGTAAATCTAAAGGCATCCTTCAATAAAAGTATTTTATACGTAGTAATATTGTCTACAATTTAATAACAACCAAGATTACAATGATTACCACATTGAGACTAACCTTCCACTAGTCCACTAGTTATCCGCTCGCATCGTTTAATTTTAATGTTCCACATTGTTGAAAATTGCATGTTATTCAAATGGGAGAAACATTAAGGCAAACAAGGAGGGGGGGGGGGGGGGAGGGGGGCACATACCCGTGTGCCCTTAAGGGTGACCGCCACTGACCGCTTGTCTCATTTTATTTTTTCGCCACTTTTTGAATTTCCAAAACGCTAGATCTAGCGGCAAAATCGCTAAATTTGCAACACTAGTAAATTTATCACCAGTTTTGTTTGGGCGATGAGTGACCCAATCACCACCTTGCATTTGCCTTCAGTACTCAACACTGGTGATAAACTCATCGCCGCCCATTCAGAATTGCCCAAGGATGGGTAAAGTAGTAGTAACTACTTACCTACTTTACCGACCTTGAGAATCGCCCTGTTGTTCTGTTTACCGCTTCACACCGCCTTGTTGTTGAAAGTTCGTATGAAATGCGGTAATTCTGAAATTGAAGCACGTCCCTGGAACAAATCCATGCACGAACCATAGACATGGTTCTAGAACTATGGAGATGGATTTTATACCGTAGGCTATGTATTATTATAAATCTATGCTCAAACCACGATTCTGCAGTTCGGCGTAGAAAAAGTGTAAGTGAGTTTCCCAATTCAAGTGGTGTATTTTATTAATATTTATTTAATATTAACATTCATTGATTGAAAAAAATAAATTATTAACCTGGGCCAACAGATTTTAGGGCATGGGTAGTTAAATGTATAATGCCTTGCATTAAGTAAGAAAATTATAAATTTTGGACACGTAATTAGGATATTATATTAAATAAACACAAACACGTGTGTTTTACACTTACAGTGAAGAGACAACAAATATATTTCTATTACAGTACCCTGTAACAATTTAATGGGACTGCATCAATCATATTATTTCCCCATCCCTACTACCCCGATACCACTTACCCGCCCATGTGTTACATATGATCTACAATTGATTTAAAATCCACAGTAGGCTACTGTACTACCTGGCCATCATTTCCAGGTAAGTTACCTAATTAGTAATTACGTATGCATTTCGTTTGTTCAAGGGCTACAGAGGCCTCAACTGCATTCAAAGCCTACAATTCCTGAAGATAGTATTCATAAGATCAGCACAATGTTGTCATACATTTAAATCCACAGCTGTATAGCATAGGTTATTACAGCACATTTTTAGAGACAAAATTCTGAACAATGCAAAATAAATTTTCAAAAACAAAGAGTAACACGCACTCACTTTGTTCAATGTCGGGACATTTCAACTTTATTCTACAGCTGGACTGAAAGTGAAATGGAAAGTTATTTTGTTGTTTATCGTACAAACCACGGTACAAACGTACACTCTGGGTTTAGTGTAGGCTGCTTACCTAATCACATTATGACATATTAGTTCTAAGTGCAATCCTAGCATTTCCTCCCTCCAGCTCGTCACGAGTTGGATGATTAAGCCGGGCGATAATTCTTGCAACGTTTATTGAATAGACAGTGTGTGAAGGAATGGGGATTCTCTTTCTATCAGTTTGTAAAGCTTCTAGAAGATCAAATGCGGAGATCGGAGCCTTAGGCTTTGTTCGAGGTGTAGAAGAAGATATTTCGAAAATTGCTTGCTGCTCAATTTCTTCAATGGAACGTTTTAACTTGGGCACTTGGACACCTTCACCATCTTCATACGTTTCGGTGCATGTAGCTAGTAGTTTTTTCTCTTCGATGATATTTCTGGTAGTATTTTGTAGCATTAAGTTTGGCACAGAGCAGCCAATTTTGTATTGAAAACGACCTTCTCTTACTTTGTAGCCACTTCGTTGGCTGAAGACCGAAGCAAGGATGTTTTTTAGGAAGTACTGTACTGCAATAACTAGATACTCTGCCTCCCGTTCACCCGCTCCCTCCATCCCATGTTCCCAAGCGCCCATCAGGAGTCGGCCACGCATGTGTGATGCGTCGGGTAGGAACAGCTCTTGATGACAATATCGGATCGGTTCATCGCGAGCCTGACTTGGAAGCGGATGCAACAACTGAAGGTATTCTAACCTATCCGCATACTCGAAGTTTCCCCTGTCTGATCTCGTTCTTTTGCGAGACTTTGATTTCCTACTTTTATCTTTGTCTTTGTCCTTCTCCTTCTCTGCCCTGGGCACAGAACTGGGTTTGTTGGCAATGACTGGAACATCTCCTGAGCTTGTTGGAAATTGACAAGTGTTGAAGAGATTTAACAAAAACGCATTGTGCAATCGTACCTGTTCACCTGACAGTAGCTTTCTAGATTCTAGATAAAACTCTTCTCGAGTACTTTTCATTTGGAACCATTGTTTCAAAAGCTGAAAATACCTGAAACGATACAAAATCTGAATTAAGGTCGGTGCACAATACAGTGGCATATCTAGGGAGGGCTTAGGGGGTTCAAACCTCCCCCAAAACTACATCGAGGCTGCTATTTTAATGAAAGCCTAAGTTAAATAATAATTAGGCTATTGGTAGTATGTATGAATATGATTATATCATTGATGGGGCAGTATTGCAGCAAGTGACTGCAGTCAAAAACCTCTGAGTCACTCTGCAACGTGACTTACGTTTTGATGAACACTATACCAATAGGCCTACTAGGTCTAGGCTTTATTAACAAAGCGGGCAAGATTTTTTTTTTGTTTTAAGAGGTCTTGTCATTTAGATATACTATTTAGGGAAGAAACACTGAGAAAGTTGTGTCTAGTTGGCTCAATTGTTGATTATGGTAGTGTTATTTGGTCACCTTTTCAAGTAGGCCTAATGAGAATTAGCTATATTTGGTTCCAACCTAAGATGCACCCTGCCAATCACTAACCTTAAAGGGAGGCAATGGTATTGTGGAGATCATAAATGTCAATCATCCCCATTAGGATCTCAGCAAACCAATCACTTCCTCAGCCAGCACCAACAGCTGAATGTGAAGAAAATCACCTCGACTCGACTACGGACGGGTATTGCTCCCTGTATAGAGGGGAAGGTCCCCTTTTTGTAACTGCGTGTCCACCCCCTTGACTGCCACTTGAGAATTTAGACATATTTACAACTGTCAACAAAGGAGTCGACGGCTAAGTCACCCTTTGTGTGTAGTGATTGGCAGGGTGCTTCTTCGGTTGACACGCAGTATAGGCCTAGGCTACCTTGAGAGACTCTAGCAACGTTTTGTTAAATGGTTTTGTTACAGAGAAGGTGCCGAGTAGGTCTAGGCCTAGCCCTATCACAGAAGTGACTATGCACGTTTGTGTCGTAATTTTCATCTGCAGACACTTCAACCTCAGCCAACATCAATAATATTGGTACATTTAGTGGACTACCTAGGCCCTAGGCCTAGTCTACCTGCCCTAGGGTACAGGCCTAGAGCTAGCCTACGCTTGGATGGCCAATGTACGTACGTAGGCCTAGGCTAGGCCTAGCATGGCCTAGCCCTAGGCTAGGCCTAGCCTATGGGTATTTCCCCCGAGAGAAGGACACACTGAGGTACTTACGGTTTTTTATTGTCTCCTAAGGATTCATCCAGCCTCCTTTTGGATTCAGTTAGCTCACTGCATGAAGACATAGTTAAGGAAATTTGACAGCGATAAACAAATTCAACAACCCCTACATAACCTGTAAGAAGCAAATCAGCTGTTTACCGCGTTACACCGCCTTGTTGTTGAAAGTTAATATAAATTGCGGGAATTTTGAAATTGAAGCACGTCCCTCGTACAAATCCACGCTTGAACCACAGCTCGAACTGGTTCTCGAACTATGGGGTTGGATTATATACCGAAGTTACTATTATAAATTCATGCTCGAACCAAGATTTTGCAGTTCGCCGTAGAAAACGAAGCGTAGGTGAGTCAAGAGAACTGTGTTTATTACCACATAAAATGCAATTATCAGAAACTATTCCAAAAACAATACATCGTATCCGGTTCATGTCGTGATAAGGCCCACAATAGCACACGAGTCCTATAGGTGCACGTGCTGACTTTGAGTGCTGCTTGTCCATGATAATAATATGGGAGTGTTATCTACAATTTCCTTTCTTTATTTGCTTGTAATGTCTTCCATGGGTTTTGGTTTCGACAGCATTATAAATGCTGTTCGTAAGAAGGGTTCCGAGTATGTCAGAGACATAATGGGATATGGTAAGTTGGTGAAGTACGTTTAAACTACGGTATGACTAGTACGCATGCAATACGACTTTTTGTCTCTGATTGGTTTTCAGTGCCCTCAGAGTACAATCAAGAGAACAACATGCCTTTATTTATACCAAAACAACTCTGCGTGCCAACCTAAGAAGCACCCTGCCAGTTACTGACCTCAAAGGGAGGCGATAGTATTGTGGAGATCATATGTCAATCATCCCCATTAGGATCTCAGCAAAGCACTCACCTTCTCAGTTGGTACCGACAGCTGAATGTGAAGAATGTCGCCTCGACTCGACTACGGACGGGTATAGGTAGCCTGTATACAGGGGAAGGTCCCTTTTTTGTATAACAGTGTGTCCACCACGTTGACTGCCGCTTGAGAATTTAGGCAAGATTTATATTTGCAACTCACAAACAAACAAAGGAGGTGACGGCTAAGTCACCCTGTGTGTGTAGTGATTGGCAGGGTGCTTCTTAGGTTAGCAAGCAGGGAAGCAGTTGCTCGCCATGGCTACGCTCACTAGATTTCGGTACTTTGAACAATTAATTAATCTGATGGAAGGGGAGGGATCATACTTTTGGGCGTGGCGACCGCTGCCACGCGTAATGGAGAAAATGTATGTGTTCATAACCGTTTTGAACACAATGTGTTGTGTGATTGCAGGAAAAGAAGTACGACAACACATTTTACCCTCTGACGTGTGTTTTGACCATCTGGGATGTTTCCCAATGGGCGCACCTTGGCATACCCTTCAACGGCTAGTACCCACACCTCAAACGTAAGAGAAAACGTATATTATTATATTTTCACTGCACGTACACTTACACACTCAAGCACAATACAGGGAACCGAAGATTTGAAAACGGAAAGTAAGATCAAATCTAACTAAGTAGTTAGTTATTATGATGAAGTGGTTCTTTCTGGTCTTCAAGAGTCAAGAGTGTTCACAAAGAGTCAAATGAGCTTAAGTCATCCCAATTTCCAAGAAACAGGGTAAAAGAACCGAAATTAACATAGACCCATATAAATTATCACCGTATTCCCAAACGTTTTTGAAAACCTAACAATAAAAAGATATGAATTTCTTGAAAATGTTCCCTCCTTGTTACGGACATCGGTGTAAACTCTGCTTCCAGGCCCGAAGAGATCAACACCACCTTCACACTGTTCACCCGGCGTCGACCTCGCAAGGGATTCCCTGTTACTAAGCTACCGAAAGTGTCGCTTCAGGGTGCAGACGTGGACGGTAGCAAGATGGTGTATGTCATTATCCACGGTATGGGCAGCTCGTCCCATACCGACTGGATGAAGGCTATGAAGGACGCCTTCTTGACCAAGGTATACTTGCTAGACCCTGGTTGGTTCAGGGTGCAGGTGGACGGTAGCAAGACGGTGTATGTCATTATCCACGGTATGGGCAGCTCGTCCCATACGGACTGGATGAAGGCTATGAAGGACGCCTTTTTGACCAAGGTATACTTGCGAGAACCTGGTTGGTTCAGGGTGCAGGTGGACGGTAGCAAGACGGTGTATGTCATTATCCACGGTATGGGCAGCTCGTCCCATACCGACTGGATGAAGGCTATAAAGGATGCTTAGATGAGCGTATCCACCGAAGCGAACTTATTTGCCGCCGTTGGATCCACCCGTCAACGTCTTATATCTCTACGACTACCGTTTATGTAGACTAGGCGTCTTCGAAGGTATTATGTTATGACTCATAATAGCTTCAAAGACGCCTCAAACTATTGTCCTGTCTTCAAGAAAATGGTACTAGTTATAGTCGGACTTATGATCAATAAATAAAATTAGAAATGTTATTAAGTTCCTTTCGCTCAGCTTTCTTAATTACCAAACATACAACACTGCGCTCTGACAACACCGCCTGGTTGAGACGTCAAACTCAAAACCCTCAGCGGTGGTGAATCACTCCGACACTAGCCACTCGAATGATTTGTAGAACCACCCTATCATAGTCAATAAAGTCTCCCAGAGTCAAAACTTCTTTATCGACTCTGCATCAATCCGTATAGCTTCTTATTCTGAATACACTGATGATATCTAAACAAAGATTCGAAAGTAGCAACTAATGTCGTTTTTAAATCAACCCATCCACTGTTTATGTTTTCAGTACGACTGTAATGTGTTCCTGATTGATTGGTCCAAGGGTGCGAAACATTTAAACTATCTGAAGAACGCGGCAAATACGCGCGTTGCGGCAGCGGAGGTGGCCAGGTACACACGTAACTAGTAACAAAACACGACCCTACGTTAATATTATACCAGAAAGAATTAACGGTATTTTATATTGAGCGCTACAAGATATTGAACAAGTGATTCGATACTCGGGATTTCAATTTGTGTCAGAAAAAAAAACTGGATGTACTAACTATAAAATTTTGTGATACAGTAGTTATCGTTTCAATAATTATCATTTAAGGTACTAGGACAATAATTTGTTTAAAGTTAATAAGGATCAATTTAAATATCATGAGTAAAATAATATCGTTAATATCGTCATAATTGAACAACCCGCCTGGATCCGGGGTAGAATAAGTTCAGGTCCAGTTGTGACTGACCGTTCGTAAGAGGTGAACAAATGAGGTCTACCACCTGAGACTACAATTGTTCCTTATGTACCTTTAATCTTTGTTGCAATATCGATATTCATTAAACATAATCATCTACATTGCACAAACCGCAAAATTTCAAAACAATATCATCCCTGTTGCATCTTACTTCGCTTTCAATGTGTATCACGTTTCTTTACATTACAGATTGCTGACCCATTTAATTGATAACTACTCGGTAACACGCAAGCGCATTCACTTGGTGGGCCACAGTCTTGGGGCCCACGTTGCTTCTTACGTTGGAAAGCGGCTGAAAGGAGTAGCTAGGATTACAGGTAGAGTCACCTCGACGTAACAGGCAATGTGTGACGTCATAGTCACTTGGTGAGCCACAGTCTTGAGGCCCACGTTGCTTCTTACGTTGGGAAGCGGCTGAAGGGAGTAGCTAGGATTACAGGTAGAGTCACCTCGACGTAACAGGCAACGTGTGACGTCACAGCTGTAGCATTCACTTGGTGGGTATTTATGTATTTACTTATTTATTTATTTATCTATTTATTTATTTATCTACTTATTTATTTTTTTAATACATTTACTTATTTATTTAATTATTTATTTGTTCATTTATTTATTTTTTATTTATCAATTTTTTTATTTATTTATTCATTTAATCATTCATTCATTTACTTATTTACTTATTTATTAATTTTGTTTATTTAGTGTCTATCTTATTTAGTTATAAAAACTATAACAGGGATCCCTACAAAAAGTTATTATTATTATTGTTGTTGTCCTGCTGACTGGCAAGATGCTTGTAAGGTGCTGTGCTGACATGGTGACGTCATCATGTGTTGCAGCACTAGATCCAGCTCAGCCGAACTTCGAGAATAAGGTCAAGAAGGTTCGCCTGGATAAGAGTGACGCCAACCTAGTCGAAGTAATACACTCGAACGCTCGCCCCTTTGTGCCCTACCTCGGCCTGGGTATGATTGGGCAATATGGTCACCTGGACTTCTATATGAACGGTGGTGCTACACAGCCGGGATGTATCGATGACACCGTGAACACTTTGTTCTCATCTAGAGTGAATAGTCTCAAAGACCTTGGAAAGTCGGTCTCTAGCTGTAAGTAAGGCGAGCACATTTTCATTCATATGATGTGTGTGCACGGAAAACAATAATTCGATATGTCTTGTGTACTATTTCTTGGTTATATCTCCATACACCGCCCCCCCTCCCTCCACCACGGAACGATATTTTAGCCATTGTTTGTACTGGTCCACTGTATAGCTACAATCGTTGTCGCCTTGACAACCAGAAATCCAAGGAAAACCAGTTCTTAGTCAAAATTATCATAATTATGATCAGAGGCAGGAGTTTATGGTGAAAATGTTTTGAATATTTCGTTTTTAAGATTTAAAAAGGTGGTGAATTGGTGTTGAATATTTTGGATAAAATCGTTTTTATAGCGGTGTTAATTTTTTTCTATTTTTGGCTACTTTGGGACCATGGAAAATGCATAGGCTAAAAATTAGAACACAAATATGTATCAACCTGCATTTATTAGGTCCATAGCACAACTATGAACACATTAACTAATCAATGAATCACTGAGTATGCCTATGTAAAACAGTGAACACTTAGGTTGGAATTTATAGTCGGCCCCTACACCTAGGGGCACCCATTGTTACCAAGGTAACAATTGTTTGCATGTTATTACCCATAAACAAAACAAATCCATAGCAACAATGGGTGCCCCTAGGTGTAGGGGCCGACTATGAATTCCAACTAGGCCTACTCACACTAGTTTCCTTAATCTATGTCTCCAAATTGCAGTGCGTTGCCGAGGACGCCGTTCGGCCGTGACG
The DNA here is from genome assembly GCA_945910005.1 of Isoperla grammatica. Classification (NCBI taxonomy): domain Eukaryota; kingdom Metazoa; phylum Arthropoda; class Insecta; order Plecoptera; family Perlodidae; genus Isoperla; species Isoperla grammatica. The sequence continues at coordinate 29,106,856 of OX246741.1, forward strand.
TGACTGTTGTCACAAAAACGTAAAAATTGGACGGTAAATCGCAAATTTGTCATTAATTTATTTTATTCCAATGTTATTCGTGAATAATGGGTAGAATCGCTCAAATCGCGGCTATACTTAAAAATCGCGAAAATTCGCGCGAAAAAAAATGTCATTTCCAGCACCACAAGTACCTAAAACGTCCACATCTGTAGTTATAAAACAATTTCTAAGAAAATCGCGTTTATCGTTAATACCATAAACTCCTGCCTCTGATTATGATGGTCGATGTATATACAAATATATATATATATAAAGAAAGGATACATTTTACGGTTAAACCAATCTAAATTTTATTTTTAATGATAAGTCAACGTTTCGACGACTTTAGCGTCGTCTTTTTCAAGACATACAAATATACAAAAACAAATAAATAAAAAACCACAACAACCAAAAAACACTTGCATATAAAAACGAAAACACTGCCACAGCGATACATCACTGGGTAGCTGCTCTAGCAAGCTCCTTGAATTTGCTTCTGGTTATGGGACCCCCCTGAGACACTGCTGGAACTCTTTGTCTCTGAGAATGGTCAGCAACAGGCTGATTGATGGCTGGGAAGCTGGACTTTAAGGTTAGCCACAATCGGTTTCCAAGCCGAAGGTAGTCTTTGAGCGTCATCTCGCTTGTTCAGGTTATGAGGCCGCTTCTCAATCTCAATTGCTTCCCGGATTAACCTCGCTCGAAGATTGTCCACTGAAGCAAGAAGCCGTACCCCGGCAAAGTTAATGTTATGTCCTTCCTTTATTGTATGTTGTGCTAGAGATGACGTTGACTGGCCTTGGTCCACAGCAAGTCGGTGTTCTTGAACTCGCTGCGATAATTTTCTACTTGTTTGACCAATGTAACTGTGATGACAGCCATTACAGGGTATCTCATATACTCCTTTGTTTTCTAAAGGAATCACATCCTTACAAGTTCCCACCATTTCGCCAATTTTCTTCTCGGTATTAAAAATCGTCCGTATGTATATATATATATATATATGTTTGAAATATAAAAGCAAAATATAATTGTGTTAGGCCTATATCAAAATATAAAGTTAATATATAAAAATATATCAACATATAATTATATATGTAAATATAAAAAATATATATGTTGAAATTGAAATATGTGTGAAAATTCGGGCAGTTTTGGGCGAGTCGAACACTTTACTACCCGATCACTCGTGCGAAAAAAGCCCAAAAAACAAACAAACAATTTATGTATATCAGGGAATAATTTTCCAACACGATCACTCAAAGATAACTTTAATATTTCTGTAGGCAATTATGGATTTCCAGGAAGTGAGCGAATGGAATGTTGAGTGCACAAGTTACGCTGATAATTCCCTCAATTAGGAATTTCCAAATCACCTAAACGCCTACATTTCAGATCGGTCGATCGATCTGGTTCCATGTTGAGGAGTCCACGACTGTAGCCTATTCTCCTATTACTGCCAGGAAGTTGTTTTTACAGTGTGTGTTATCCAAATATCAACAATTTGTTGACCTCCAAGAGCCACTGTTCATTTGTAGCACACACCCATGGAATGATCACTTATTTATTGGAACTAATTTGAAACTTTGTTAGATGTTTGTGGCAGACACAGACACGCACGCACTCACGCACGCACGCACGCACGCACACACACACACACACACACACACAGAGCAATGCACCGACTGCAAACCGTCTACTAAGTAATCACAGTGTTTCTGTCATTTCTCACAGCAATCGGTAAATTCGTCTCTTGTTCCCACAAACGGGCCAGTTTGTACTTCATCGCCTCAATACTAGACACCAATTGCAACTTTTGGGGTCACAAGATTCGCAATCCCGAACAATGGACCAGGTAAACTTGGAGACTGTTTTTTTTATTTATGACCATTCCAGACATGTATTGTTGGAAATTAGACTAAGGTCCAGTCTGGTCCAGTCTTACAATGTCTTAATAACTACTTATTCGTCGAAGAGCGTGTTGTCTCCATGGCAACCACCAATCAAAACCCTTGAAATACTCCAAATAGCTTAATTGCTACAAATAACTTTCTTATAAGGCGATTGTAAAACCGGCCCTAAGGTCCAGTCTTACAATGTCCCAATAACTACTTATTCCTCGAATACCTTGTTTTCTCCATAGCAACGACCAATCAAAACTCTTGAAATCCTCCAAATAGCTTGATTGCAACAAATAACTTTCTTATTAGGAGATTGTTAGACCAGCCCTTAATTATTGTTGCTCTGTTTAATAAACTTGCTTGCAAGGTACTTACAAAAAAATGCTAAAAAGCAAAAAATAGCAGTACAAAAAAATGTCCTCATTAATGGGCGTACCGACCATTCATAATCCTGCATCCTATTCAATTCTATTATCAAACTAATATTGTAGTTTGTAAAGACTATTATTTTTGTTACTTTGTTAAAGGCCTAATTCCTCTTGCAGTTTTCACTAGATTACAGAAATAAAGTTAATTTCAATTTGTTAATTTACTCACATTCAAAAACTTCTTTTTTTAAATCTGAATGGTCTAACTATAACAACAAAATGGAACTGATTATAGCTTTCAGTTATCTTAGATTCTAAGAAATCACGGTCGGTTGTCTTTTAAAAAAACAACCACCTCAACCTCCGATAATTTCGTTGCAGAGATTTGTCTTCGGGTTTAAAGAATCTCTCTGTGCCCGAAGGGAAATGTACAATGAAAACATGTTGCCCGATGGGCATGAATTCTGTCCACTGTTCTGTCCGAGGAGCCTTCAATGTCATCACTGCTTCCGCCAAGCCGTTCTGCTGTAAGCATGTATTGTATTGTATTGTTTGTATAGTATTGTATTGCATGTTTATTATGTAGCCGACCGTTACCAGACCTGTGAGCCTCAGAGTAAAATCCGCGCCCAGCGGCGTTACTAGGGTATAAAAATCCCCCGAGTTTGATTGGGCCAAGTACAATGGAGGGTTTGGGGGAAGCCCCCCCCCCCCCAGCCAATGCGGGTCCGGGGCGCACAACCTTGGAAATTGTTTTGATTCTTACAGTGTGATTGGAGTGTTGTAACGAGTTTTAGACATATTTTTTTGTGTATAACATTTGTTAGTGGTATTAGTGTCAAGTCAAAGTGGTCTACTCTCGATTTTTTACCCAAGTATTTGCACGGCTTACCAACCCCTAGTTACGGCCCTGTCCGCGCCAAATGAAATTGTTTTCATTCTGTTTTCAGAACGCTATAGGCCTACACATTAGTGAAAAAGTGACTGACAAATAAGGGAAAAGTGGTTTTGTAAGAACTAAAAATTTCAAATATTGCAACTATAAAGCAGCGATTTCAGTCGAGGATGTGCTCGGCGCGGCGAGGCGTGGCGTGGCGCGGATTCTCCTCGCCAGCCATTTCACTTGCAGATTGCACGATGCGCTATCTGTGGCCTAGGCTTAGGGCCCTAGGCCTAGCCTAGGCCTAGTCGTTTTGGTTACCTGTGTTGTTACAATCTTGTGCCACGTCCTTCCACGCTTGAACACGCAAAACATTACTTTATAGTGTTTCTGGAATATATTATACACGATTTATCTCTTTTCGACAGCCAACAATAATCTTTCGGCAAATTCTTCAAACAAATGTACGTTTTGCAGTCATTTGTTTGTTGTCATAATCTCGATTTTCTATTGGTCATTCAAAGTGACGTCATGCCGAGCGTGGATTTCGCCGGCTGAAATATTGAATATTTTCAATCCACGGATAGAAATCCGCGGCTCTCCTCGGCTGAGAAATAGAGCACGCTGATTGGCTGCCATCTTCATCCGCGCCGCGCCACGCCGAGCAATCTTCGACTGAAATCCCAGCTTTACGGTTGTCATAGTGGAAGCCAATTAAAGAATATGTTTTAATTGGTTTCCATAATGACAACGGTAGTAATCGATATATTTTAGAATTTTGCAAATCCAGATTTTAGTTCCTACGAATTACCACCTTACGTTCTCAAAATATAACTAAATCACGTTAATTTGGCGCAGTTTTTACAGTGAGACTACCTTTTGGCCTTAAAGGACATCAAAACCCTAGCTCTATTTAATATCCTTAACATCTATTGATTTATTTAAAAAATTATAGTAAAAACTAGAACCCTCATACCCACTCCAGGAATTAGCTATAAATTATTTTCGAGTTGACAATATTCCCTAGAGCGCTGCCGTTTTTTATGGCCGTGACGTAGCTTTTACTAGTCCCGTGCCGCTAGCATCGGCGGGAGACGCGATATGTCGTACGCGGGTCTATTTACCCTGTCATAGCAAACGAACTATTAACGGTAGCTCACTGAACTCAATTACACATTAATCTGCAATGTTTTCTCGTCCTACTCAATGCTTAAATGAGAAGAATATCTAACTTATGTAATGGGAAAAATTGATTTTAAATAAACCAAGTTTTCCGTATTAACTCGCATATTTCAAAGTCTGGTTAGTATATTTTGCAACGACATTTTTGCCATCATAGAAGGCTTGAAATAATACGACATGCATGACGAATTATTATAAAAATACGGTATTGTAATTTGTGTTAGGATGTGCGTACAGTTATGTGATATGTATTCACGTTGTATCACTGTTTTTACGCCCGCACTGCACTTCCAGCGTTGGTGTTGTCTAGCTACTCTTGTTGTGCTATCGTTTAGTACACATTCCAAAAACATTAACCAGCAGAACATGAAGAATAATTAATATCAGACAAATTGTACCCAGTATGTTAGTGTACAATAGGGATAAAGTTCAAAGTACAATGTTTTAGCTTTGAGTATAATTGTGTGGTGAGGTGAAGGTTCAGCGACTTGCACTTTTGCACGCTACGCATTACACTCTCCTTTCTTAATTATTATTAGAGAAGCCTGATAGCTGAGTCTAGTGTAATTCCACCCCACGACAGGACTATACACATCCTGTGAAACGGCACAAACACGTGTACGACAGTTGATTCCTGGCTTTGAAAGAGTAAAGACCTTTTGTATTTTGGATTCTAAATTATTGTTGTCAACTCAGTCTTTATTTGTATTTTACTTATTATTTAACTTAACCTTAACTTATTATTTGTGAAGATTGGAGAACAAATCATTAAATCATTGAACCATTACCACGTCTCCGTTCAATCACCTGCAACTGGCTGGGGTCAGTATCGTACGTGCTCCCGCTCGTCCCCTCTACTACAGCACTGAGGGTTGGATACCTCTCATCACCCATAACAATTGTACCCAATATATTGTACAATAGGGATAATGTACAAAGTGTCAAAGTACAATGTACAATAATAGCTGATAGTTAAGCTTTGAGTATATACACTACTCAAATGTACTAGTACACAAGCCTCTCATTCGCCAGGTTGTCGGTTCGATACCCGTTATTGGCAGTCGGCATCCCTAAATGAATAGTTATTTCGATTTTTTTTGTCATGATGTTGTTGCTGCAATTTAGTTCTACTACCAGCCCTCAGACATCCCCCCTCCCCCACATGTCAGCCACTTATCCTAGTACCAAAATAACTCGTTAGTCACGTGAAGAATGTTGGCCCTGGGCAGGTTACATACAGACTTTTCTATTAGTAAATACAAATTATATAGTAAATACAAAATATCAGAACTCTCTATAAGCTGAACATTATAGTTATGATCGCAGCAGTAAATCGACATTGAAACGAATGTAATCTTAAGTTTTATTGAGTGTTATATTATTGTTGCATTCGCTCTGAGTGATTAAAAGTGAAATAAATAAAAAATCGAACCAACTGCTGTTACCAAGAAAACTAGACCTGATGTTTTTGGAAATGCTTTGCGGACCGACCACCTCCTAGCCGCCGCTGACAACCTTCTCCAGCCAGGCTAGTTGCTCAGGTAAATGTCAAATACCAACACTTATTCATTCAATCACTGCTTGCGGGTTATCTTTAATATCGACAAACCGTATTTTTTTAATCATTCTTCTGCAATGACTTGCATTGCATTGCTGTGGTTAGGTGGGAGGTAGGAGGGGCCTACCCGTTGGCCTGCCCCCTACCTATATAAGCAGGGGCGGCTTGCCCGCTCGTCAGAGCTTAGACGGTCAGGGTAGATTGAAGACGGGCCGAGTGAGGCCCGTCTTGGTTACGTGTTGTAGCGTGGCACGTGTATTTAACTAAGCTTTCGTGACAATAAACTATATATATTCTGTATTTGTATATATCTGTTAGTCATATTTTCATCCCAGTTTATCCCCACGTACTTGTTTCCCGCTACACTTCATGCATGTCGTATTATGTGTAGCCTTCTAAAATGGCAAAAATGTCGTTGCAAAATATACTTACCGGACTTTGAAATATGCGAGTTAATACGGAAAACTTGGTTTATTTAAAATACATTTTTCCCATTACGTAAGTTGGATATTCTTCTCGTTTAAGCATTGAGTAGGACGAGAAAACATTGCAGATTAACGTGTAATTGAGTTCGTTTGCTATGACAGGGTAAATAGACGCGCGTACGACATATCGCGTCTCCCGCTGATGCTAGCGGCATGGGACTAGTAAAAGCTACGTCACGACCATAAAAAACGGCCGTGCTCAAGGGAATATTGTCAACTCCAAAATAATTTATAGCTAATTCCTGGAGTGGGTATGAGGGTTCTAGTTTTCGCTATAATTTTTAAAATAAATCAATAGATGTTATGTTATGGATATTGAATAGAGCTAGGGTTTCGATGTCCTTTAAGGCATTACTTTTAGGGAGTCTTAACTGTAGGCTACACACAGATAAGAGGCTTTAATGCAAACAATGGTTTCTAAGTAACATCTAGTTTCATAATATCTAGAAACTGGATTCACAAGATTTCAAATATTTTAAGAAAACTTATTACCGGTAGTTACTACTTATTTAATTGGCTTCCGCAATGATAACCTTAAAGATAATATTCGAAACTTTTTCGGTGTTTAGTTCTTCCGGAGTTGATTGTTCGTCTGTATCCACTTATTGTGTATAGCGTCCTCAAGATGTTACGAATACTCTTTAATTTGACACGATTTTAAAAGACCAAAGAATAGACATAGACTTCCTTGTACAATCTTTCATTAAACTACCCATTCCCGTTAAGAATGTGAATAAGTAGACAATACTCTGTTTTATATTGTTACTCAACTAAATTTGAGATTTCGTTCTGAATACAAACATTTAAAATTACATTTTTGCTAATATTGACATTCATAAAAGTAGGCAGGAAATTCTACACATCGTTATGGCGGAGGAGACAGACAGGGTATGACGTCATAGTGTTCCAATAGTGTGTTATTTGGTTACCAACCAATTGCATTCAAATGAACAAATTTAGATAATTTTATGATTATTTATAAGCGCGTATTCATGGGAAATTAGTTCCAAATAACGTTGAATTGAAACTATGAATTTGTGGCCCGGCCCGAAAGATTATGATTCTGGCCCGGCCCGACGTCGGACCGAAAAACTGATCAGAAAGTCAGCCTAAAGTCTGGTTCCTTCCGACTATATCGTGCAGATTTTTAGACTTGGCAGAGCAAAGGCCAAAGGGGCATCGTTCCAGAGAGCAAATAGTATATGATAGTATATGAATTACTTAGTTATACGATTGTTTGGATGAGCCATGGCAAAGTTAAAATATCCATGTGGCGTGTATATGATTGCTATAGGTCTGTGCTTTGGGTATTGTCATGATGTGATGCATGCCGACAATGGGGGTTGCAGATGTAAGCTGTAAAACATTAGGGCTACCTGTTTCTGATAGAAACGCTGCTTAGACGGCCCTATGTGTAATTTTAGAAGATTACTATTGTTCTAATTATAGGCCTATACAAATTATGAAATATTGATATTCAGGTGCGAAATGCAGATCAGGAAAGCCAGGACCCCGAAAGTCCGGCCAGAAAGCCCAACCAGGGACGAAATACCAGTCCGGCAAGATACAGGTACCCCGACGCAGCCCGAAATCCCGAACCAGCCTGAAGGCCTGAACCGGTCTGAAAGCCCGAACCAGTCCAAAAGTCCGAACCAGCCTGAAGGCCTGAACCGGTCTGAAAGCCCGAACCGGTCCGAAAGCCCGAACCAGCCTGAAGACCTGAAGTGGTCTGAAAGCCCAAACCATTCCGAAGTGGAACAGAATGTTTGTTACCTTAGGATCATGTTAAGGCCAGCTAATAGATATTTTGTTGTTTGCTATTTTCCATAACAAAATCAAATTCGAGGCTTCATGTTACCGATGTATGCGTTATTTCCCTCAGTGCAATAAAACGCAAGGCCTTCTATTAGCACCAACAATGACATCAGAGATCACGCCAAAGCTCTCGCACTATAGAAGCGCTCCTTATATTTAAAACAAAGATTAAATTGTTCATAAATTGTTCATAATTGCACAACTATTATCGAGTTCAACTAAACCGGATGCAATGGTTGAAGTGTCGGATGGGCTGATTTTCTTTGAGCGCGGGCAGCTTAAATTCAACCCTCAGCGTTGTCACAATACCTTACCAGGCGGGTGGACCACTCGTCACACTCTGGCCTCGTCAAGACTACTGACAGCTAATCGCTACATTTGGCAACATGCACTTGCTTTTCGGTTCGAAATCTATTGAAATTGAGGGAAATAAAATGGTATTCGGGGTGGGTTTCTTCGGGTCCCCTCGCCCCCCACCCGCTACCCGCCCGCGACCGGACAGACAAGCCCAGCAAAATCCAATAAAATAATTTCCGTTTTAGTTTCTTCTAAAAGTGAACTCGATAATAGAAACATTTATTTATTTAATACTTATCCTATTCATAGGTTGTACCTACGTCACATCTGTGCGCGTGGCGGTCACATTTGTGATTAAACTTTGACGTTGCTACTGGTTGTGGTAGAACACAGAAATCCTTAGTTCTTGAAATTCACCCTGCTTTTTTTTTTTGAATAAATTAGTATCTGTGGTGATTTGTGATGTTTTTTATTACTTACGTTTACTTTTTTAACTGTAAATAATATTCTTATAATAATATTTGCAACTTGATCATGTCTAGGCCTATGAAGGTAATCTGTTTGACAAAGAATGAAATAATAATAGTAATAATAATAATAATAATATAAATAATAATAACAATAATTATATACCATATAAAGATATACCAGGACAACATAACACAAGGGAACTACAGAAGACAGCCATTCTGGGTACTGCTCGCATTTTGAGAAAGGTTCTATAATATTTTGATATCAGTTTTTATATTGAAGTCTTTATGTTATGTTTATATAATTGTTTTATGTAGAATTTATGACATTGCGTGGTCCTGCGATGCGGTGCGGGTGTTTTGGGTTGGCCCGGGTTCGTATCGCGTCGCACCGCATGGCCACGCGGTGTCATGAATTCAACTATATTTGATTTATGTGTAATATAATAATCTTTGTGATATGTAAAATCTTTTTAAAATGTAATTATCTTTGTAATGTGTAAAATCTTTGTAATGTCATATTTTGTAATGTGTGGTTGCAGCACCTAAGAGGTGAGGATCACCTTTGGTGCTGTAGACTAATAATGTACCTGCCATCTGGTGATGTGATAAATAAAGATAATAATAATAATAATAATAATCGACAAGAACTGCACCGAGCGTTTACACGTGACTACCCATTAGTAGATGTAACCGAACAAAGAGTAGCAGACCAAAGGAGAATAATTGTAAGTAATGGTATGCAGAATTAAGAAGATTTCGTCTTCAAAATCTGTGAAATTTGAAACTGTCATTCAACTCCAACTCAGCGCCTTGTAATTGCGTGTGTTATTTATTGACGGGGCACGGCCAAGTTGCGAGTGAAAAGAAAAGTGTGACATTAAGTGCTTTGATTTCTTTGAAAAACAATATTAACTTTCTGTGACAAAGAACTTAGTTTGACAGGTCAATGAACTTTGACATTTAGTAAATAAACAAACAGATTATGGATGCTTCTGATGTATTATCGCAACAGACCACCAAATCTGGAAGAGTGAGGCAGCGTATCAAATGGACAGATAATATGAACATTTGTGTGATGCGCAACTACTATAGAATTACGTTATTAGAAACTAGATTAGTTGGATATCGACAAGAACTGCACCGAGCGTTTACACGTGACTACCCATTAGTAGATGTAACCGAACAAAGAGTAGCAGACCAAAGGAGAATAATTGTAAGTAATGGTATGCTACCATTTAATCTATTGAACGTAATAAGACATGAAGTAGAGGAAGAACTACAAATAGATCAAGAAAATGAAGAGGATTTGGCGAACGAGGAGCACATCATGGAAGCATCAAGAAACGATGACCATCTACGACAAGAATTAATGGAACAAGTAGATCTACCAGAAGGCCAGAACACACAAGAGGTACATCACCAACATCCACCTATTAATGTCATTGAACAAGAAGAGAATACAAGAGGGAACACACAAGAAATAGACGAGTTAAAGAACATATTACATTTAGCTTTTGAAAATGCTTTGTCAGAATTTGCACATATAGAACCGAACAAGAGACCTAGAATTCCTAAACCTAAACAGTCTAAGCAAATGGACATAGTAATGCACGTAATGAACGCGCATATATTGTTAGATTACGCGAAGAAAGAATTGTCGTTTGAGGAAGTGCATGCAGCAATATATTGTGGAGCCGTAGCAGTGGTCAGACAATTAGGATTAAAAATAAAGTTGGTACATTCTCAGAACATAAAAACAAATAAGACTCCAAAATGGGAACGAAGATTAGTCAAACGCATCAACGAGTTAAGGAGAGATATTGGGAGATTAGAACAATTCAGGATGGGTAATAGATCTAAAAAGATATTACATTATTGCCAACACATATTTGAAAGGTTTAAAATCCATACTATACATGAAACACCGAACGAGGCTACAAACGAATATTTGGATACTCTAAAGCAAAAAGTAAGTGCATTAGCCAAAAGACTACGAAGATATAAAGAGTGTAGTGATAGAAAAGAACAAAACGAAATGTTTAAAGAAAAAGAAAAAGAATTCTATCAGCAAATTAACAATAAAGAAGAAATAGTAGGCAATGGTATACCATCGAAGACAGAGATTGAGCAGTTTTGGGGTGGGATATGGAGTAACCCATTAATGCACAATCACAATGCAACATGGATTCAAGATGAAATTGAGGCAATGAGTGATATCGAAGAAATGACATTTGATGGCATCAGTGTAAATGATATAAAATCAACGATACGAAATACTCATAATTGGAAAGCACCCGGTAACGATAACATTCAAAATTTTTGGTACAAGAAGTTTTCAAACATGCACACCCAGATTGCTAAATGTCTTAATGAATTTATATTAGGAGACAAGGATTTACCAGATTTCTTTACTGAAGGAATAACATTTCTTAAACCAAAAGATAATGACACCAAAAATCCAAGTAAATATAGACCAATTACATGCTTACCTACTATTTACAAAATCTTGACATCGTGCATAACAAATAAAATATATAGTCACTGCGAAGAACACAATATATTAGCTGAAGAACAAAAGGGATGTCGTAAATTGTCGCAAGGGTGTAAGGAACAATTAATTATCGATTCTGTTGTAATGAACCAAGCTTTCAACAAGAAGAGAAACATTCACGTTAGCTATATTGATTACAAGAAAGCGTATGATTCGTCACCACATTCGTGGCTAATACAGATACTGGAAATTTATAAAGTAAACCCATTGATAGTAAACTTTTTGCGGACAGCGATGACGAGTTGGAAAACAACATTAAAGTTAAACGTAGGCAAAGAGCAGATATGTACTGACCCAGTTAACATCCGACGAGGTATTTTTCAAGGTGACTCGTTTAGTGCGTTATGGTTTTGTCTTTCATTAAATCCATTATCTCATATACTAAACAAATCTACACATGGTTTCAAGATAAAGGACGGTAATACGGTTTGCCACACACTTTCACATCTATTCTACATGGACGATCTCAAGCTATATGCTTTAAATGCGACACACATGACGAATCTTCTTAACTCAACGTTAGAATTCAGTAGAGATATATGTATGGATTTTGGAATTGATAAATGTAAGTCACTTCATGTCATCAAAGGAAAGATTACGAAATTAGAAGAGTTTGAAATTGACGAAGACAACCGGATTGGAGTAATGGACGAAGAAGATATATACAAATATCTAGGATTTGCGCAGGCTAAACGAATTGATCATAAACTGATGAAAAGTAAACTAATTGCTGCATACAAGAAACGAATAGGATCCATTTTAAAAACACAATTGAATGGTAAAAACAAGATCAAAGCAATTAACACTTATGCTATACCGGTACTAACATATTCATTTGGAATTATTAACTGGACACAGACAGAACTTCATGCCCTAGAAATTCTCACCCGCACAACATTCACCAAATACAGAAGTCATCACCCTAAGTCAGCAATAGAACGAGTGACTCTACCTAGAGAAAAAGGGGGAAGAGGCTTGATTGATTTAAACAATTTATATTATAAACAAATTGAAATTCTGAGAAAGTACTTTTATACAAAATGCCCACATTCACAACTTCATAGAGCTATAGTATCGGCAGACAAGTCGCTTTCTCCCCTCAATTTAAATGACGGAAATTTAAACTTGCTTCAAAAACTAAATTCTGACACAGCAAAAGAGATCAGAATATCAGAAAAGACGTTACATAGCAGACATTACAAAGAACTTCTTAAGGATAGCGTCGATAGGGTAGCATCGAACAAATGGTTAACGTCCGGGGACATTTTCAGCGAAACAGAGGGATTTATGATCGCTATTCAAGATAAAGTAATCAAGACTAACAATTACAAAAAATACATACTGAAAGACGTCACAATGGAAGATAAATGTAGAAAATGTAATTTGAACGGCGAAACAATTGAACATATCGTATCTGGGTGCAAAATGCTTTGTCAAACAGATTATCTTCATAGGCATAACCAAGTTGCAAACATTGTACATCAAAAATTAGCCATGAAGTATAAACTTATAAACACAACCACTGCGTATTACAAATACAAGCCTGAAAAGGTATTAGATAGTAAAGACTACAAATTATATTACGACCGGGCAGTTATTACAGACCAAACCATACATCACAATAGACCGGATATTATATTTATTGACAAGAAGAAACAAGAAACGATTTAAATTGATGTTGCCGTCCCTTTATGCCACAATGTAGAGACAACTTGGCGGGAAAAGATAAACAGATATAAGGAATTATCAATTGAAATAAAAAGGTTGTGGAAGCAGAATAATGTAACTGTTATACCGTTAATTATATCAGCAAATGGCATTGTTCCACGTAAACTCCATGACAGTATTAAACTAATTGGTCTCCAACCGAACATATACATCGAGATGCAAAAAGCAATTATTTTGAACACGTGTAGGATAGTGCGAAAATTTTTGAACTAAGAAGAATGAAGACTTCAAGAAGTTCTCCATCCCGATGGTGGTTTTCGTGGTTTCCACCGTACAAAGAGCGAATGCTGGGATGAGTACAAATCGGCCACGACCGTACATAGCATCCACAGTTCGGTTTGGAAAAAATAATGTGGACAATGATATATTAAGTAGTATAGCCAAATGTGGGCATTTGAGAAGCAGAAGAAGAAGAAGAAGAAGAAGAAGAAGATATATTAAGTAGTTCTAAGTAGATTTTAATAAGGTAAACACATGGAAATACTTGACATTTGTGTCCGTACAACATGTTTATGCCGGTTTTGACCGAGTTTGTATGTATTGCAACAATAAAATAATAATAATAATAAAAAATAATAATAATAATAATAATTATCATAATAATAATAATAATAATAATAATAATAATAATAATAATAATAATAATAATAATAATAATAATATGTTCCTCGTAATGTTCCTCGTGAACTACATGACAGTATTTAACTTATTGGTCTCCAACCAAACATATATACATCGAGATGCAAAAAGCAATAATTTTGAACACATGTAGGATAGTGCGAAAATTTTTACACTATAAGAAGAATGAAGACTTCAAGAAGTTCCCATTCTGATGGTGGTTTTCGTGGTTTTCCACCGTACGAAGAGCGTATGCTGGGATGAGTACAAATCGGCCACGACCGTACATAGCATCCACAGTTTGGTTTGGGAAAATAATATGGACAATGATATATTTAACTAGGAAAACGCTCTGTTTGACGCGTTGATAAGCGAGCGCGTCCATATCTACGAACGTTCTGGCGAAAAGATCTCAAAGCTAATAAAAACAACAATTAACAACAATTCAAGAATGTGCATTTCAAGTTTTTTTCTAATTTCCATAGCTATTATACTTCCCGATATTGTTGAATGCAGTGCAATTTGCGTTGCTAAGAATTTTCATTGTCATTCTGTCTAGTGTTTTCGCGGCGGTCCGCCACCGTTACTAACAGTTATTGAGTGTAGCTTTGTAAATTTTTGAACGATTTTGCCTCAGAACTATACACCTTCAGGCTTCAATCCACATCGAGGCTTGTGGATGGTCCAAATTTCAAGTTGATCGGACTTTCCGTTCGACCGCTATCGACAGACAAAAAAACAAAACAAAACACAAACAGAATGAAGTGCCATAAGGGTCTAGTACAAAAAAACAAAAAAAACTAAAACAGAACGAAGTGCCATAAGAGCCTCGTGGAGAAGCTCGCTTTGCTTGCTTAATTAGTTCTAAGTAGATGATTTTAATAAGGTAAACACATGGAAATACTTGACATTTATGTCCGTACAACATGTTTATGCCGGTTTTGACCGCGTTTGTATGTATTGCAACGATAAAATAATAATAATAATAACAATTATTATTATTATTATAATTATGACACATTATAACGTACAACAATCAATAATACTGCAGATTGCATTTATTTCTTCATATGATGTTTATTTATTTATTTATTTCACCTTTTGATTTGTACATAATACAAATATTGGTATAAACTATACAAAATAACTATACATACAAGTTTGATGTAGGCCTGTAAAAAATACAACATTTTATACTTTATTTTCAGTGATACAAATTCGTAAGAAAACGTATGGATATTTAAGCACATGATTAGGCTACACTTAATATTTGAAACAATGAACTGATCACGGAGGTTCTAGTAGTTGATAATTTCAAACGTAAATACGCACAATACTGACGAAGATTCTGTTCTATTGTGAACCTACCTGGCGTGCCACAGAAACGAGCTGTTCGGCCATTTCAGGCTCCGACTCTTGAACCATTTTCCACAGTCCTTCGTCCGCTCCCTTCTCTAGGAGTACGTGGGGATGGTTGAACTCCTGTAATAATAAATTCAATGGAAACAATAGTATTATCGTTGAGTGAGTAAACTAGGGTGCAGGCGCCCCACACCATCGGCAGTTTGTCTACCGCCTTTTACTGCCCAAATTACTTTAGTCGGGTAGTAGAAGTTCGCCAAGCGACGCGATGACGGAGCCTGTGTGGTCGGCTACTTCACCGAAGATATACGAAGTCAGCCGAAAACTCCGTCTTCGCGTCGCTTGGCGAACTTCTACTACCCGACAAAAGTATGTTTGGCAGCATAAGGCGGTAGACAAACTGCCGATTGCGTTGCGACTCTACTCTATATTACTCACTCAACGGTATTATGTCCTTATAAAACAATCAGTTACTTGAAAATGTTAGCAAGCACAATAGCTTTCTATATTAAAAACAACGTCTCAATCAGCATATGAAAATAAAGGCTGAATGGAGCATCAGCACCCACGAAACTGTACACCCAACCAAGTCTTCATGGCTTTTGATGTATGTTTTTGGCGTATGTCATCAAGGATACCTTCAAATCACACAGGAGTTTCTCAGTTACATAAACCTATAGAGTAATCTATCTGAATATGGTACTGGAGTTGGCAGACCTATGTAAGCTGTGACTTTTTAGCCAGCATAGAAAGTGCACCCCGCACCTGATATTGAAAAACACTTTTTTTTATAAAGATAAGATAAGATTGGGTTTATTTAGCTACACCAGCTATTATTTTCATACATACACTTAGAACTTATTATTACTTTCAATTAAATATACATATACTTATATACTTACAAATAACTTATACTTGATAACTTTTTTTTTTTTTTCCTCTTATGCATGATGACCTTTCAGCCATTCATTTCAAACTACTACTTACCACATACTTATAAACTTATACATAAACATACTTATATACTTACAGATAATTTATACTTAAAAACTACTACTTACCATATATACTTAAAAGCTTATACTTAAACCTACTCATATACTTAAAATAATTTATAGCCTATAGGTACTTAAAAACTACTAATTAGGCCTACAACATACTTAAAAACTTATACTTATATACTTACAAATAATTTATACTTAAAAATTACTACTTTCCACATATAATTAACAACTTATACTAAAACTTATACTTATATACTTACTAACAAACTTAAATTTTTTTTTACTATCAATTATTTTTCTAATTAATTAATTGAGTATGTAATAATTTAATTGAGTGCATGGGTAGAAAATAATGTTTTACTAACCGCTACTGTCCCGGCGTCCATAACGAGGATCCGGTCAGAGTCCATGACTGTGTTGAGTCTGTGCGCTATTGTCAGTACTGTACACTGGGAGGAACGTCTTCTGGATTAGCGCATCAGTCCTGAAACCATACACTACGGTAGCTCTCTTGTTATATTTATATTCTGGTCCAGTCTTACAATGTCCTAATAACTACTTGTTTGTCGAATAGCTTGTTGTCTCCATGGCAACGACCAATCAAAACCCTAGAAATCCTCCAAATAGCTTAATTGCTTCAAATAACTTTCTTATTGGGAGATTGTAAGACAGAATATTTTATTAGGGTCATAATAAAGCATTTGCTATAAATATTATGCATGGAGTATGGTATAGGCCTAAAGGCTACATTACCTAGCCTGTTTCTAAAAGAGACGTCTTACAATAACTTCGGTAATGCTTTCGTCATCAATCAATGACGTGTTTACGGTCCCAGCCAACCAGAGCAGGTATTTGAATAAGCCACGGTCGCTGGTTGGTTGCCGCTCACCCACCTGTGACAGAAGCATTACCGAAGATGTTGTACGATGACCACAGCGATGATTATACAAGTAACTTGCTTGATGCTATTTTAAAGCTAAAAGCAAGAAAATAAGGTTAAAAGAAATGACTTCACAGAAGAAGATTGATGTTGATTTTACTGTAAAGGTATGACATCTCCCTGTCTTCTCTTACTTTGTAGCCACTTCGTTGGCTAAAGACAGAAGCGAGGATGTTCTTTAGGAAGTACTGTACTGCAATAACTAGATACTCTGCCTCCCGTTCACCCGCTCCCTCCATCCCATGTTTCCAAGCGCTCATCAGGAGTCGGCCACGCATGTGCGATGCGACGGGTAGGAACAGCTCTTGATGACAATATCGGATCGGTTCATCGCAAGCCTGACTCCGAAGCGGATGCAACACCTGAAGGTATTCTAACCTACCCGCATACTCGAAGTTTCCCCTGTCTGATCTCGTTTTTTTGCGAGACTTTGATTTCCTACTTTTATCTTTGTCTTTGTCCTTCTCCTTCTCTGCCCTGGGCATAGAACTGGGTTTGTTGGCAATGACTGGAACATCTCCTGAGCTTGTTGGAAATTGACAAGTGTTGAAGAGATTTAACAAAAACGAATTGTGCAATCGTACCTGTTCACCTGACAGTAGCTTTCTAGATTCTAGATAAAACTCTTCTCGAGTACTTTTCATTTGGCACCATTGTTTCAAAAGCTGAAAATACCTGAAACAATACAAAATCTGAATTAAGGTCGGTGCACAATACAGTGGCATATCTAGGCCTAGGGCTGGTTTAGGGGGTTCAAACCTCCCCCAAAACTACATCAAGGCTGCTATTTTAATGAATGAGGATATTAGTAGAATGTATGATTATATCATTGATGAGGCAGTATTGCAGCAAGTGACTGCAGTCACAAACCTCTGAGTCACTCTGCAACGTGACTTACGTTTTGATGAACACTACACCAATAGGCCTACTAGGTCTAGGCTTTATTAACAAAGCGGGCAAGATATTTTTTTTTTTTTAAGAGGTCTTGTCATTTAGTTAGACCCTATATTTAGGAAAGAAACACTTGAGGAAGTTGTGTCTAGTTGGCTCAATTGTTGATTGTGGTAGTGTTATTTGGTCACCTTTTCACGTAATGAGAATTAGCTATATTTGGTTCCAACCTAAAGGCGCGTACACACTGCTGCAACAAGCTGCGCAAAACGTTCGCAAATGTTTGTGAACCAATTAGTGCGCGCGCGCAACTTACGTCCAAACTGGTGCAACATTTGCGAGGTTCGTCAGGGTTTGTCGATGTTCCAGCTACAACGCGCACCATGGAGGAGACAACTGCGGTTGCGAATGCTGCGTTCATTATACTTTGCGACGCGTTAAAAAAAAAGAATAAAAAGCGTCAACGTCGATTCTGGATGTCGTCTCTATTTAAAAGCAGAGACATCTACAGAGGTTCTAATTTGTTAACTGACTTGAGAAGAGACGATATTGGTCGATTTACGCGCGCGCGGTAGCCTACGAACAGGGAAGTGCGCAGAAAGCGTCCACACCAAGTGCGCACGAACACGCAAACACCTTTGATGTAGGCCTACCGACTCGGAGTGGAAAACGTTTGCGAACGCGCAGCGCAGCGCGCGCGTGCACGGTTTGCCGTCCACACTGACAAATTTTATGGGTTTACGAACGTTTGCAAACATTCCGCGCAGCTTGTTGCAGCAGTGTGGAAGCGCCTTAAGAAGCACCCTGCCAATCACTAACCTCAAAGAGAGGCGATGGTATTGTGGAGATCATAAATGTCAATCATCCCCATTAGGATCTCAGCAAACCAATCACCTCCTCAACCAGCACCAACACCTGAATGTGAAGAATATCGCCGCGACTCGACTACGGACGGGTATTGCTCCCTGTATAGAGAGGACGGTCCCCTTTTTGTAACTGCGTTTCCACCCCGTTGACTGCCACTTGAGAATTTAGACAAGATTCATATTTACAACTGTCAACAAAGGAGTCGACGGCTAAGTCACCCTTTGTGTGTAGTGATTGGCAGGGTGCTTCTTAGGTTGACACGCAGTATAGGCCTAGGCTACCTTGAGAGACTCTAGCAACGTTTTGTTAAATGGTTATGTTACAGAGAAGGTGCCGAGTAGGTCTGGGGCCTAGGCCCATCACAGAAGTGACTATGCACGTTTGTGTCGTAATTTTCATCTGCAGACACTTCAATCTCAGCCAACATCAATAATATTGGTACATTTAGTTGACTAGGCCTAGGCCTAGTCTACCTGCCCTAGGGTCCAGGCCTTAAGCTAGCCTACGCTTGGATGGCCAACGTACGTAGGCCATGCGTGGCCTAGCCCTAGGCCCTAGCCTATGGGTATTTCCCCCGAGAGAGGGACACACTGAGGTACTTACGGTTTTTTATTGTCTCCTAAGGATTCATCCAGCCTCCTTTTAGATTCAGTTAGCTCACTGCATGAAGACAATAAAGAAATTTGACAGCGATAAACACATTCAACAACCCCTACTGCCCCTACATAACCTGTAACAAGAAGCAAATCAGCTGTTTGTCTCCGGTCGGTTCTGTTTGTTTACCGCGTTACACCGCCTTGTTGTTGAAAGTTCGTATACATTGCGGGAATTTTGAAATTGAAGCACGTCCCTCGTACAAATCCATGCTCGAACCACAGCTCGAAGTTCTCGAACCATGGGGTCGGATTTTATACCGTATTAACTATTATAAATTCATGCTCGAACCAAGATTTTGCAGTTCGGCGTAGAAAACGAAGCGTAGGTGAGTTTTCCAATCAGTGGCCGTAGGGCCGTAGTAACTTTTCTTTTCCTAAAACTTCTTTGCTTCGAGTGGGGGGAGTCAAGATAAACGACACATAGCGACCCATATACACTTATCTGTGGGCTACGTTAGGTTAGGTTAGGTTAGGTTAGGTTTAAAGCTAACCTAACCTAAAATGCAGGAGGTGAGTCTATACCTTCCCCTCCCCTCAACAACCGTAAAAAAATGATAAAAATCTAAACAATGCGGTAACAAAATGTCAAAAGCCTGCTCGATCTGTCGTACTTTATGTGCAACTGTAATAAAATAAAACGGGCTGATCAAATTAAATATCTAAGAATAATAATACATCAACATATTAAATAGGACAAGCAAATACAATACATATCAACTAATCTACACGGAACATCCGATCGGGTTGAACTTATAAACATTCATACCACAGAGAACGGATATCCATCATTTGGTGTGTTTGTATCAGCACATGGTCGCTTACACAGTGTTTGTGAATCCCATTGCGATACCGATACTAAAAGTTTATTTTTTATTGTTTATTGTTATAAAATATACATAGAATAATCGTTTCGTGAACTAGTTGTACAAAACCCCGCACAATAGTACAAAATTACACTTTAACACATAATAAGTGCTTACAATATCCTTGACGTATCAAAAAATTGACACGTACAACAATATAACAAAGATTGGCTACACTGATATGAATTCGATACGATACTAGAAAGACGTTTTATGCACAGATTTAATACAATCTCTCAATACGATCCCAGCTTTTAGGGGATTGGATTCAACCCATAATGGTTACATGGAGGATTGAACAGCTGGATCGTATTCAATACCGTATTGAGTCCTCCATGTAAACATGGATAATGACACTAACAATACATAATATGTATCATATTATGGTACATAATAATACAATTATATAAATGATACCTACACATTATAATACATGTAGTTACACATAGTAATGTTTTTCTTAAATACTTCATACTGGTCAAAATGACAAATACTGTGCACATACTACAATGTGTTCAGGTACTTATTATAATCATAATAAATTTCGGTCTTCATCATAAAGCGCAGCGTCTCATAAAATAATATTGTTGCAATTGAACTGTGTTTATTACCACATAAAATCTCGGTAAAGTATTGTCGTTACACCACAAAGCAATTATCAGAAACTACTCTAAAAACAATACATCGTCTCCGGTTGATGTCGTGATAAGGCCCACAATAGCACACGAGTGCTATAGGTGCACGTGCTGACTTTGAGTGCTGCTAGTCCATGATAATAATATGGGAGTGTTATCCACAATTTCCTTTCTTTATTTGCTTGTTATGTCTTCCATGGGTTTTGATTTCGACAGCATTATAAATACTGTTCGTAAGAAGGGTTCTGAGTATGTCAGAGACATAATCGGAATTAATGGTGAGTTGGTGAAGTACGTTTAAACGGTATGACTAGTACGAATGCAATACGACTTTTTGCCTCTGATTGGTTTTCAGTGCCCTTCCGAGTATAAATCAAGAGAACAACATGCCTTTATTTATACCAAAACTACTCTGCGTGCCAACCTAAGAAGCACCCTGCCAGTCACTGACTTCAAAGAGAGGCGATAGTATTGTGGAGATCATAAATGCCAATCATCCCCATTTAGATCTCAGCAAAGCACTCACTTTATCAGCCGGTACCGACAGCTGGATGTGAAAAATATCGCCTCGAATCGACTACGGACGGGTATAGGTAGCTCCCTGTATACAGGGGAAGGTCCCCTTTTTGTATAACAGTGTGTCCTACCCGTTGACTACCGCTTGAGAATTTAGACAAAATTTACATTAACAACTGTCAAACAAAGGAGGTGACGGCTAAGTCGCCCTTAGTGTGTAGTGATTGGCAGGGTGCTTCTTAGGTTGGCAAGCAGGGTAGCAGTTGCTCGCCGTGGCTACGCTCACTAGATTTCGGTACTTTGTACAATTAATTAATCTGATGTAAGGGGAGGGATCATACTTTTGGTCAAGGTTAATTGGGCGTGGCGACGGCTGCCACGCGTAATGGAGAAAATGTATGAGTTCATACCGTTTTGAACTCAAATGTTGTGTGATTGCAGGAAGAGATGTAGAACAAAACATTTTACCCTCTGATGTGTGTTTTGACCATCTGGGATGTTTCCCAATGGGCGCACCTTGGCATACCCTTCAACGGCCAGTACCCACACCTCAAACGTAAGAGAAAACGTATATTATTATATTTTCACTGCACGTACACTTACACACTCAAGCACAATATAGGGAACCGAAGATTTGAAAACGGAAAGTAAAATCAAATCTAACTAAGTAGTTAGTTATTATGATGAAGTGGTTCTTTCTGGTCTCGAAGAGTCAAGAGTGTTCACAAAGAGTCAAATGAGCTTAAGTCTTCCCAATTTCCAAGAAACAGGGTAAAAGAACCGAAATTAACATAGACCCATATAAATTATCACCGTATTCCCAAACGTTTTTGAAAACCTAACAATAAAAAGATGCAAATTTCTTGAAAATTTTCCCTCCTTGTTACGGACATCGGTGTTAACTCTGCTTCCAGGCCCGAAGAGATCAACACCACCTTTACACTGTTCACCCGGCGTCGACCTCGCAAGGGATTCCCTGTTACTAAGCTACCAAAAGTGTCGCTTCATGGTGCAGACGTGGACGGTAGCAAGATGGTGTATGTCATTATCCACGGTATGGGCAGCTCGTCCCAGACCGAATGGATGAAGGCTATGAAGGACGCCTTCTTGACCAAGGTATACTTGCTAGACCCTGGTTGGTTCATTGTGCAGGTGGACGGTAGCAAGGCGGTGTATGTCATTATCCACGGTATGGGCAGCTCGTCCCAGACCGAATGGATGAAGGCTATAAAGAACGCCTTCTTGACCAAGGTATACTTGCTAGGCCCTGGTTGGTTCAGGGTGCAGGTGGACGGTAGCAAGGCGGTGTATGTCATTATCCCCGGTATGGGCAGCTCGTCCCATACCGACTGGATGAAGGCTATGAAGGACGCCTTCTTGACCAAGGTAAACTTGCTCTAGACCCTGGTTGGTTCATTGTGCAGGTGGACGGTATAGCAAGGCGGTGTATGTCATTATCCACGGTATGGGCAGCTCGTCCCATACCGACTGGATGAAGGCTATAAAGAACGCCTTCTTGACCAAGGTATACTTGCTAGGCCCTGGTTGGTTCATTGTGCAGGTGGACGGTAGCAAGGCGGTGTATGTCATTATCCCCGGTATGGGCAGCTCGTCCCATACCGACTGGATGAAGGCTATGAAGGACGCCTTCTTGACCAAGGTAAACTTGCTCTAGACCCTGGTTGGTTCATTGTGCAGGTGGACGGTATAGCAAGGCGGTGTATGTCATTATCCACGGTATGGGCAGCTCGTCCCATACCGACTGGATGAAGGCTATGAAGGACGCCTTCTTGACCAAGTTATACTTGCTAGACCCTGGTTAGTTCAGGGTGCAGGTGGACGGTAGCAAGGTGGTGTATGTCATTATCCACGGTATGGGCAGCTCGTCCCATACCGACTGGATGAAGGCTATGATGGAAGACTAGATGAGCGTATCCACCCAGTCAACGTCTAATATCTCTACGAGTACCGTTTATGCAGACTATAGGCGTCTTCGAAGGTATTATGACTCATAAAAAGATATTATGACTCATAATACCTTCGAAGACGCCTAATGACTAATAAGTAATTTACATTTTCTAAAAATGGTTATAATAAACGAAAAACAATCGAGATTTCGTGTTAATACAAATTTCGATGTTATGACTGGAAATTGACAGATTTCGCGAGTTTTTGCGTTGTATTTTGATGTTTTTAAGGTGCCTTGTTTATATTCCTCTTCTTTATCAACACTTTCCGCGATTTCGCAGTCCGCGAAAAACAAACACTTCTAATTATGAGCAATTTACTCTGCACCGTTGAACAATCAAGCATATCCAACTGACTTCACAACTTTAAGAAATACCACGATAGACTTTACGTTCTCTAGGGATATAATTGTAGCATGTTCGTCTTACATGTCATACTACTCGAACTATTGTCCTGTCTTCAAGAAAATGTTACTAGTTATAGTCAGACTTATGATCAATAAATAAAAAAAGAAGTGTTATTAAGTTCCTTCCGCTCAGCTTTCTTAATTACTAAACATACAAACAATGCGCCCCAACAACACCGCCTGGTTGAGACGTCAAAACCAATGCTATTCAACATGGCTATAGTAGGCTAGATGCGCAGCCTAGCAGCCACAAGCGTGTCAATTTGATGCCATCTTGAAATGGGCAAATAACACAGGCGGGAATAGGAGTTTCTAATGTGACTTTCTGCCAATAGCAGCGCTAGCAGTACTAAAAGGTCCAAATTAGCATCTACATTGCCCATTTCAAACTGGCTTCAAATCGCTACGATTGCTACTCAGTGGAAGGTTAGGGGACTGGTGATATAGCTGTTGAATATCATTGGTCAAAACCCTCAGCCACAGCCTCAGCGGTATAGTGAGTGACCCATTCCGACACTACCCACTCGAATTATTTGTAGAACTATCCTATCATAGTCGATAAAGTAGTTTCTCCATTAATGTTGTTTTTTAAATCAACCCCTCCACTGTTTATGTTTTCAGTACGACTGTAATGTGTTCCTGATTGATTGGTCCAATGGTGCGAAACATATTAACTATCTGAAGAACGCGGCAAATACGCGCGTTGCGGCAGCAGAGGTGGCCAGGTACGCACGTAACTAGTAACAACACGATATTTTATTGAACGCTAATACTCGGGATTTGAATTTGTGTCAGAAAGAAAACTGGATGTACTAAATTTAAAATTTTGTGATAGTTATCGTTTCAATTATCATTTCAGGTATTAGAACAATAATTTGTTAATGTTAATAAGGATTAATTTAAATATCACGAGTAAAATAATATCGTAAATATCGTCATAATTGAACAACCCGCCTGGATCCGGGGTAGAATAAGTTCAGGTCCAGTTGTGACTGACCGTTCGTAAGAGGTGAACAAATGAGGTCTACCACCTGAGACTCCAATAATCCTTATGTACCTTTATTTTTTGTTGCAATATACATATTCATTAAACATAATCATCTACATTGCACAAACCGCAAAATTACAAGACAATATCATCCCTGTTGCATCTTACTTCGCTTTCAATGTGTGTATCACGTTTCTTTACATTACAGATTGCTGACCCATTTAATTGATAACTACTCGGTAACACGCAAGCGCATTCACTTGGTGGGCCACAGTCTTGGGGCCCACGTTGCTTCCTACGTTGGCAAGCGGCTGAAGGGAGTAGCTAGGATTACAGGTAGAGTCACCTCGACGTATCAGGCAATGTGTGACGTCATAGTCACTTGGTGGGCCACAGTCTTGGGGCCCACGTTGCTTCCTACGTTGGCAAGCGGCTGAAGGGAGTAGCTAGGATTACAGGTAGAGTCTCTTCGACGTATCAGGCAATGTGCTGACGTCACAGCTGTAGCATTCACTTGGTGGGTATTTATGTATTTACTCATTTATGTATTGATTTATTTATTACTTTATTTATTTATTTATTTATTTATTCATTTATTTGTTTATTTATTTATATATTTATTTATATATTTATTTTGTTTAATATAGTGTATATTTTATTCAGTTATACAAACTATAACAGGGATCCCTATAAAAAGTTATTATTATTATTGTTGTTGTCCTGCTTACTGGCAAGATGCTTGTAAGGTTCTGTGCTGACATGGTGATGTCATCATGTGTTACAGCACTGGATCCAGCTCAGCCGAACTTCGAGAATGAAGTCAAGAAGGTTCGCCTGGATAAGAGTGACGCCAACCTAGTCGAAGTAATACACTCGAACGCTCGCCCCTTTGTGCCCTACCTCGGCCTGGGTATGATTGGGCAATATGGACACCTGGACTTCTATATGAACGGTGGTGCTACACAGCCGGGATGTATCGAGGACATCGTGAAAAATGTGTTCTCATCTAAAGTGAATAGTCTCAAAGACCTTGGAAGGACGGTCACTAGCTGTAAGTAAGGCTAGCACATTTCATTCATATGATGTGTGTGCACGGAAAACAATTTTTCGATGTGTCTAATTGTGTACTATTTCTTGGTTTTATCTCCATACAAGCCCCCCGCTCCCTCCTCGTCCTAACGATGTTTTAACCATTGTTTGTACTGGTCCACTGTATAGCTACAACCAGTGGCGGCCCGTAACATCCAAATTGCAGGGGGCACAACGTAATTTCCCCCCCCCCCCCCACCTTATCACTAAAAAAAAAAAAAAGAATTTTACTAAGGAAATGTAAGAACGACACGGTACTCACCTATGGGTAGCGGGTAGATAAAACCATTCTTCTGTTTTTGTCTCGAGCAAACCTCTCGATTACGACGTTGTTGAAGTCAAGAATCGTATTTATAAGTATTTTTTTTCAATTGTCAGCACGGCTAAGGCAGAGAACCGGTACCTAGCTAGTTAGGAATTTTCGGCAATAAGTTATATTTTTTCCATGGTTTTTGATCGTAACTAATTTGATGTTCACAACTTAGTTTATGCGCCACAGAATTCATATTTACGAAAATACTACAATATTACAACACATAAACATAATACACAAACGCGAACACGGCAGTAACACAACTCACTCGCACGATAACCCAATACCTACTGACTGACAATACTGTGACAACAACACACTTCGCCAGTAATTTAGTTTTAAAATAGCATAAATGACCATTTTCTAGTTACCACTCCTTGTTGTGTATCCGCTTATTGAATGAAAGGAGTGCCTTGTCTTTCTAGCCAGGTACACTTATAAACTAAATAAAGGAGACTTTGAATTTAAGTAACATTTTCTACCATTTGATTCCCTAATAAGTCAGTGTCGAGGTCTATATTATCGTTCTTGGTGTTTACTCAAATATCTGCTTGGATATTTCTCAGAAAAGGTATTCTGCCTGGTTGGGTTTCTTTGCTCTCTCATCTTCGGTGTCGGTGGTGGCTACGCGTTAGATGTGCCCCCTACCAATGTATTTCGTCCATAAGGGTCTAGCTCCAGACACTGCCTGGGGGGCTAAACTGTTGAAATACGAGGGCACAACGCTGTTTAGCCATGGACAGTGGACACTGCAGAATCCCAGCTGCCAGCTGGCGCAAGCAATGAAATTACTTCTACGACCAATATTCTTCCAAAAATAAACAAAGTGGACACAAAAATAAATATATATTCAGCGAAACTTAAATTTGAAAGTTGCCACAACAACGTATTTGATAAACCAAATAAAAGCTTATAATTAAAGATATTTCCGTGAGTCCCAGGAGGGGGGCACGAGCCCTTGTGCCCTTACGCTAGAACCGCCACTGGCTACAACCATTGTTGCCCTGACAACCAGAAATCCAAGGACAACCAGTTTAAAGTCAAAATAATCATAATTGTGATGGTCGATGTATATACATATGTTTGAAATATAAAAGCAAAATTTAATTCTGTTAAATATCAAAATATATAATTTATATAAAAAATACATAAACATATAATTATACATGTAAAAATAAAAAAAATATAGAATGTTGAAATTGAAATATGTGTGAAACTTCGGGCAGTGTTGGGCGAGTCGAACACTTTACTACCCGATCACTCGTGTGAAAAAACCCAAAAAACAAACAAACAATTATTTATATAATATATATTTACATTATATTATATATATCAGAGAATAATTTTCCAAAACGATCATTCAAACATAACGTTCATATTTCATATTTACGTTCATATTTATTTATTTACGTTATTTAGTTTAGTTTTATGGATTTCCAGGAAGTGAGCGAATGGAATGTTGAGTGCACAAGTCACGCTGATAATTCCCTCAATGAGGAATTTCCAAATCACCTAAACGCCTACATTTCAGATCGCTCGATCGATCTGGTTCCATGTTCGGGCGACCACGACTTAAGCCTATTCTACTATTACTGCCAGGAAGTTGTTTTTACAGTGTGTGTTATCCAAATATCAACAATTTGTTGACCTCCAAGAGACACTGTTCATTTGTAGCACACATCCATGGACTGATCACTTATTTATTGGAACTATTTTGAAACTTTGTTAGATATTTGTGGCTGTACAGTGTACAGTGTACACACACACAAAGTCATGCACCGACTGCAAACCGTCTAAGTAATCACAGTGTTTCTGTCATTTATCACAGCAATCGGTAAATTCGTCTCTTGTTCCCACACACGGGCCAGTTTGTACTTCATCGCCTCAATACTAGACACCAATTGCAACTTTTGGGGTCACAAGATTCCCAATCCCGAACAATGGACCAGGTAAACTTGGAGACTGTTTATTTTTTATGTCCATTCCAGACATGTTTTGTTGGAAATTAGACTAAGGTCCAGTCTGGTCCAGTCTTACAATGTCTTAATAACTACTTATTCGTCGAAGAGCGTGTTGTCTCCATGGCAACCACCAATAAAGCCCTTGAAATACTCCAAATAGCTTAATTGCTACAAATAACTTTCTTATTAGGCGATTGTAAGACCGGCCCTAAGGTCCAGTCTTACAATGTCCCAATAACTACTTATTCGTCGAATACCTTGTTTTCTCCATAGCAACGACCAATTAAAACTCTTGAAATCCTCCAAATAGCTTGATTGCTACAAATAACTTTCTTATTAGGAGATTGTAAGACCAGCCCTTAATTTTTGTTGCTACGTTTAATAAACTTGCTTGCAATGTACTTACAAAAAAATGCTAAAAAGCAAAAAATAGCAGTACAAATAAATGTCCTCATTAACGGGCGTACCGACCGTTTATAATCCTGCATTCTATTCAATTCTATTATCAAACTAATATTGTAGTTTGTAAAGACTATTATTTTTGTTACTTTGTTAAAGGCCTAATTCCTCTTGCAGTTTTCACTAGATTACAGAAATAAAGTTAATTTCAATTTGTTAATTTACTCACATTCAAAAAGTTCTTTTTTTAAATCTGAATGGTCTAACTATAACAAAAAATTGAACTAATTATAGCTTTCAGTTATCTTAGATTCTTAGAAATCACGGTCGGTTGTCTTTTAAAAAAACAACCACCTCAACCTCCGATAATTTCGTTGCAGAGATTTGTCTTCGGGTTTAAAGAATCTCTCTGTGCCCGAAGGGAAATGTACAATGAAAACATGTTGCCCGATGGGCATGAATTCTGTCCACTGTTCTGTCCGAGGAGCTTTCAATGTCGTCACTTCTTCCGACAAGCCGTTCTGCTGTAAGCATGTATTGTATTGTATTGTATTGTATTGTATTGTATTGTTTGTACAGTATTGTATTGCATGTTTATCATGTAGCTGACCGTTACCAGACCTGTGAGCCTCAGAGTAAAATCCGCGCCCAGCGGCGTAACCAGGGTATAAAAATCTTCCGAGTATGTTTGGGCAAAGTACAATGGAGGGTTTGGGGGTAGCCCCCCTCCCCAGCCAATGCGGGTCCGGGGCGCACAACCTTGGGCATTTTTTTGATACTTATAGTGTGATTGGAGTGTTTTAACAAGTTTCGACATTTTTTTGTGTATAACATTAGTGGTATTAGTGTCAAGTCGAAGTGGTCTACTCCCGATTTTTTACCCGGGTATTTGCCCGGCTTACCAACCACTAGTTACGGCCCTGTCCGCGCCAAATGAACGTGTTTTCATCCTGTTTTCAGAACGCTATAGACCTACACATTAGTGAACAAGTGACTAAAAAATGCGGGACTAGTGGTTTCGTGAGAATTAAACATTTCAAATATTGCAACTATTACGGTTGTCATTGTGACATAATGACAACGGTAGTAATCGATATATTTTTGAATTTTTCAAATCCAGATTTTAGTTCCTACGAATTACCACATTACGTTCTCAAAATATAACTTAATCACGTTAATTTGGCGCAGTTTTTACAGTGAGACTACATTTTGGCCTTAAGGCATTACTTTTAGGGAGTCTTAACTGTAGGCTACACACAGATACTATAAACCTAAGAGGCTTTAATTCAAACAATGGTTTCTAAGTAACATCTAGTTTCATAATATCTAGAAACTGGATTCACAAAATTTCAAATATTTTAAGAAAACTTATTAGTTACTAATTATTTAATTGGACTTTTTCAATACGGTGTTTAGTTCTTCCGGAGTTGATTGTTCGTCTGTATCCACTTATTGTGTATAACGTTCTCAAGGTATTACTAGAACTCTTTAATTTGGCACGATTTTAATAGTTGACTAACGAATAGCCATAGACTTCCATGTACAAGTACAATAATTCATTACACTACCCATTTCTGTTAAGAATGTGAATAAGTAGACAACACTCTGTTTTATATTGTAACTCAACTAAATTTGAGATTTCGTTCTGAATACAAACATTTAAAATTAAATTTTTGAAAATATTGACATGCATAAAAGTAGGCTGGAAATTCTACACATCGTTATGGCGGAGGAGACTGACAGGGTATGACGTCATAGTGTTCCAATAGTGTGTTATTTGGTTACCAACCAATTGCATTCAAATGAACAAATTTAAATAATTGTATATGGTTATTTATAAGAGCGTACTCTTGCGAAATTAGTTTCAAATAACGTTGAATTGAAACTATGAATTAATGGCTCGGCCCGAAAGATTATGATTCTGGCCCGGCCCGACGTCGGCCCGAAAAACTGATCAGAAAGTCAGCCTAAAGCCTGGTTTCTGCCGACTATATCGTGTAGATTTTTAGACTCGGCAGAGCAAAGACCAAAGGGGCATCGTTCCAGAGAGCAAATAGTATACGATAGTATTTGAATTAGCCATGGCAAAGTTAAAATATCCATGTGGCGTGTATATGATTGCTATAGGTCTGTGCTTTGGGCATTGTCATGATGTGATGCATGCTGACAATGGGGGTTGCAGATGTAAGCTGTAAAACATTAGGGCTACCTGTTTCTGATAGGAACGCTGCTTAGACGGCCCTATGTTTAATTTTAGAAGATTACTATTGTTTTAATTATAAACAAATTATGAAATATTGATCTCCAGGTGCA
>OX246741.1:29138103-29158103 GCA_945910005.1 Isoperla grammatica
TTGTAACTATATACATTTTAATAATATATAGTTATCATTTCATATATAAAGCTCAATTGTATTGAAAAATATTTTGTTTAACAAATGGTAGTAATGCAAACTACTGTGCGACAGCCTAGCCAACTGTAATATGTAAATATTCACTATATAATATCGTTTAGATGTTATAATAGAGATAAATAATAATTAAAGCCTATATTTATCAAACTATTAAACTATATTGTTTGATCACAATCTGTAAAAATGATCTAATCAATGTTTTTGTGAAATAAATAAGTTTTGTTTTGATGGGCATGCTGCTTGTACATGTGTGAGGACGGCCTTCAACTTGCAGACGCCAGACAATCTGAATTCCGAAGGCCACGTCTGTGAAACGGGCTCCAACTCTCCCAGCTCCCAAACCGTAGTCGACCAAGTAGTCCGCTGCAATACCAACTATATTCAATGGATTCTAACAATAATAATATTATCACTTTAATGTACTTCTGTGCGTTCGAAAACAACAATCATTAAAGAAAAGTATTCAAATAACATTTTAAGATTTATTGCATATCATACAAACCTACACACAATATTGCACACTTCATACTTTTTATACAGAAAAATAATATGTTCATTGTAAGTGAGAAGCGTTTTTCGAGCTCGTCCTCCTGCTCACAAACGAGGAGTGAACATTGAAAGATGTACATACATTATTATAAACAACTAAAATCCGCATCTAAATAACCCACTCTCATTGTTGCACACTTCATACTTTTTTTCCAAAAAAATAAAAACTAAACTAAATTCTATTATTTTTCAAATAAATATGATTTGAGAAGTGAACATTGCAAGTTTTCTATTCACAAATATTAAAACAACTATTCCACATCATAGAAACATACCCTTAATGTTGCACACTTCATACTTTTTATACAGAAAAATAATATGTTCATTGTACCTGAGAAGCGTTTTTGGAGCTCGTCCTCCTGCTCGTAAACGAGAAGTGAACATTGAAAGATGTACATACATTATTAGAAACAACTAAAATCCGCATCTTAAAAACCTACCCTCATTGTTGCACACTTCATACTTTTTATACAGAAAAATAATGTATATTCCTTGTACCTGAGAAGCGTTTTTGGAGCTCGTCCTCCTGCTCGTAAACGAGAAGTGAACATTCTAAAAATGACATACGTTGTAAGAGAGGACTAAAGTGCGCATCTTAATAACCCACCCTCAATGTTGCACACTTCATACTTTTTTAACAAACAAATAAAAACTAAATAAAATTCTATTATTTTTCAAATAAATATGATTTGAGAAGTGAACATTGCAAGTTTTCTATTCACAAATATTAAAACAACTATTCCAAATCACAGAAACCTACCCTTAATGTTGCACACTTCATACTTTTTATACAGAAAAATAATATGTTCATTGTAACTGAGAAGCGTTTTTGGAGCTCGTCCTCCTGCTCGTAAACGAGGAGTGAACATTGAAAGATGTACATACATTATTATAAAAAACTAAAATCCGCATCTAAATAACCCACTCTCATTGTTGCACACTTCATACTTTTTTTTCCAAAAAAATAAAAACTAAACTAAATTCTATTATTTTTCAAATAAATATGATTTGAGAAGTGAACATTGCAAGTTTTCTATTCACAAATATTAAAACAACTATTCCACATCATATAAACATACCCTTAATGTTGCACACTTCATACTTTTTATACAGAAAAATAATATGTTCATTGTACCTGAGAAGCGTTTTTGGAGGTCGTCCTCCTGCTCGTAAACGAGGAGTGAACATTGAAAGATGTACATACATTATTAGAAACAACTAAAATCCGCATCTTAAAAACCTACCCTCATTGTTGCACACTTCATACTTTTTATACAGAAAAATAATGTATATTCCTTGTACCTGAGAAGCGTTTTTGGAGCTCGTCCTCCTGCTCGTAAACTAGAAGTGAACATTCTAAAAATGACATATGTTGTTAGAGAGGACTAAAGTGCGCATCTTAATAACCCACCCTCAATGTTGCACACTTCATACTTTTTTAACAAACAAATAAAAACTAAATAAAATTCTATTATTTTTCAAATAAATATGATTTGAGAAGTGAACATTGCAAGTTTTCTATTCACAAATATTTAAACAACTATTCCACATCATAGAAACATACCCTTAATGTTGCACACTTCATACTTTTTATACAGAAAAATAATATGTTCATTGTACCTGAGAAACGTTTTTGGAGCTCGTTCTCCTGCTTGTAAACGAGGAGTGAACATTAAAAGATGAACATACATTATTATAAACAACTAAAATCCGCATCTAAAAAACTTACCCACATTGTTGCACACTTCATACTTTTTATACAGAAAAATAATGTATATTCCTTGTACCTGAGAAACGTTTTTGGAGCTCGTCCTCCTGCTCGTAAACGAGGAGTGAACATTGAAAGCTGTACATACATTATTATAAACAACTAAATTCCGCATTTAAAAAACCTACCCACATTGTTGCACACTTCATACTTTTTTAACAAACAAATAAAAACTAAATAAAATTCAATTATTTTTCAAATAAATATGATTTGAGAAGTGAACATTGCAAGTTTTCTATTCACAAATATTAAAACAACTATTCCACATCATAAAAACATACTCTTATTGTTGCACACTTCATACTTTTTATACAGAAAAATAATATGTTCATTGTACCTGAAAAACGTTTTTGGAGCTCGTCCTCCTGCTTGTAAACGAGGAGTAAACATTGAAAGATGAACATACATTATTATAAACAACTAAAATCCGCAACTAAAAAACCTACCCACATTGTTGCACACTTCATACTTTTTATACAGAAAAATAATGTATATTCCTTGTACCTGAGAAACGTTTTTGGAGCTCGTCCTCCTGCTCGTAAACGAGGAGTGAACATTGAAAGATGTACATACATTATTATAAACAACTTAATTCCGCATTTAAAAAACCTACCCACATTGTTGCACACTTCATACTTTTTTAACAAACAAATAAAAACTAAATAAAATTCAATTATGTTTCAAATAAATATGATTTGAGAAGTGAACATTGCAAGTTTTCTATTCACAAATATTAAAACAACTATTCCACATCATAAAAACAAACCCTGAATGTTGCACACTTCATACTTTTTATACAGAAAAATAATATGTTTATTGTACCTGAGTAGCGTTTTTGGAGCTCGTCCTCCTGCTTGTAAACGAGGAGTGAACATTGAAAGATGAACATACAATATTATAAACAACAAAACGCCGCATCTAAAAAACCTACCCACATTGTTGCACACTTCATACGTTTTATACAGAAAAATAATGTATATTCCTTGTACCTGAGAAACGTTTTTGGAGCTCGTCCTCCTGCTCGTAAACGAGGAGTGAACATTGAAAGATGTACATACATTATTATAAACAACTTAATTCCGCATTTAAAAAACCTACCCACATTGTTGCACACTTCATACTTTTTTAACAAACAAATAAAAACTAAATAAAATTCAATTATTTTTCAAATAAATATGATTTGAGAAGTGAACATTGCAAGTTTTCTATTCACAAATATTAAAACAACTATTCCACATCATAGAAACATACCTTTAATGTTGCACACTTCATACTTTTTATACAGAAAAATAATATGTTCATTGTACCTGAGAAACGTTTTTGGAGCTCGTCCTCCTGCTTGTAAACGAGGAGTGAATTTTGAAAGATGAACATACATTATTATAAACAACTAAAATCCGCATTTAAAAAACCTACCCACATTGTTGCACACTTCATACTTTTTTAACAAACAAATAAAAACTAAATAAAATTCAATTATTTTTCAAATAAATATGATTTGAGAAGTGAACATTGCAAGTTTTCTATTCACAAATATTAAAACAACTATTCCACATCATAAAAACATACCCTAAATGTTGCACACTTCATACTTTTTATACAGAAAAATAATATGTTTATTGTACCTGAGAAGCGTTTTTGGAGCTCGTTCTCCTGCTTGTAAACAAGGAGTGAACATTGAAAGATGAACATACATTATTATAAACAACAAAACGCCGCATCTAAAAAACCTACCCACATTGTTGCACACTTCATACTTTTTATACAGAAAAATAATGTATATTCCTTGTACCTGAGAAGCGTTTTTGGAGCTCGTCCTCTTGCTCGTAAACGAGAAGTGAACATTCTAAGAATGACAAACGTTGTTAAAGAGGACTACAGTGCGAATCTAAATAACCCACCCTCAATGTTGCACACTTCATACTTTTTTAACAAACATATAAAAACTAAATAAAATTCAATTATTTTTCAAATAAATATGATTTGAGAAGTGAACATTGCAAGTTTTCTATTCACAAATATTAAAACAACTATTCCACATCATAGAAACATACCCTGAATGTTGCACACTTCATACTTTTTATACAGAAAAATAATATGTTTATTGTACCTGAGTAGCGTTTTTGGAGCTCGTCCTCCTGCTTGTAAACGAGGAGTGAACATTGAAAGATGAACATACAATATTATAAACAACAAAACGCCGCATCTAAAAAACCTACCCACATTGTTGCACACTTCATACGTTTTATACAGAAAAATAATGTATATTCCTTGTACCTGAGAAACGTTTTTGGAGCTCGTCCTCCTGCTCGTAAACGAGGAGTGAACATTGAAAGATGTACATACATTATTATAAACAACTTAATTCCGCATTTAAAAAACCTACCCGCATTGTTGCACACTTCATACTTTTTTAACAAACAAATAAAAACTAAATAAAATTCAATTATTTTTCAAATAAATATGATTTGAGAAGTGAACATTGCAAGTTTTCTATTCACAAATATTAAAACAACTATTCCACATCATAGAAACATACCTTAAATGTTGCACACTTCATACTTTTTATACAGAAAAATAATATGTTCATTGTACCTGAGAAACGTTTTTGGAGCTCGTCCTCCTGCTTGTAAACGAGGAGTGAACATTGAAAGATGAACATACATTATTATAAACAACTAAAATCCGCATCTAAAAAACCTTTTCACATTGTTGCACACTTCATACTTTTTATACAGAAAAATAATGTATATTCCTTGTACCTGAGAAACGTTTTTGGAGCTCGTCCTCCTGCTCGTAAACGATGAGTGAACATTGAAAGATGTACATACATTATTATAAACAACTAAAATCCGCATTTAAAAAACCTATCCACATTGTTGCACACTTCATACTTTTTTAACAAACAAATAAAAACTAAATAAAATTCAATTATTTTTCAAATAAATATGATTTGAGAAGTGAACATTGCAAGTTTTCTATTCACAAATATTAAAACAACTATTCCACATCACAAAACCATACCCTGAATGTTGCACACTTCATACTTTTTATACAGAAAAATAATATGTTTATTGTACCTGAGAAGCGTTTTTGGAGCTCGTCCTCCTGCTTGTAAACAAGGAGTGAACATTGAAAGATGAACATACATTATTATAAACAACAAAACGCCGCATCTAAAAAACATACCCACATTGTTGCACACTTCATACTTTTTATACAGAAAAATAATGTATATTCCTTGTACCTGAGAAACGTTTTTGGAGCTCGTCCTCCTGCTCGTAAACGAGGAGTGAACATTGAAAGATGTACATATATTATTATAAACAACTAAAATCCGCATTTAAAAAACCTACCCACATTGTTGCACACTTCATACTTTTTTAACAAACAAATAAAAACTAAATAAAATTCAATTATTTTTCAAATAAATATGATTTGAGAAGTGAACATTGCAAGTTTTCTATTCACAAATATTAAAACAACTATTCCACATCATAAAAACATACCCTTATTGTTGCACACTTCATACTTTTTATACAGAAAAATAATATGTTCATTGTACCTGAAAAACGTTTTTGGAGCTCGTCCTCCTGCTTGTAAACGAGGAGTGAACATTGAAAGATGAACATACATTATTATAAACAACTAAAATCCGCAACTAAAAAACCTACCCACATTGTTGCACACTTCATACTTTTTATACAGAAAAATAATGTATATTCCTTGTACCTGAGAAACGTTTTTGGAGCTCGTCCTCCTGCTCGTAAACGAGGAGTGAACATTGAAAGATGTACATACATTATTATAAACAACTTAATTCCGCATTTAAAAAACCTACCCACATTGTTGCACACTTCATACTTTTTTAACAAACAAATAAAAACTAAATAAAATTCAATTATGTTTCAAATAAATATGATTTGAGAAGTGAACATTGCAAGTTTTCTATTCACAAATATTAAAACAACTATTCCACATCATAAAAACATACCCTGAATGTTGCACACTTCATACTTTTTATACAGAAAAATAATATGTTTATTGTACCTGAGTAGCGTTTTTGGAGCTCGTCCTCCTGCTTGTAAACGAGGAGTAAACATTGAAAGATGAACATACAATATTATAAACAACAAAACGCCGCATCTAAAAAACCTACCCACATTGTTGCACACTTCATACGTTTTATACAGAAAAATAATGTATATTCCTTGTACCTGAGAAACGTTTTTGGAGCTCGTCCTCCTGCTCGTAAACGAGGAGTGAACATTGAAAGATGTACATACATTATTATAAACAACTTAATTCCGCATTTAAAAAACCTACCCACATTGTTGCACACTTCATACTTTTTTAACAAACAAATAAAAACTAAATAAAATTCAATTATTTTTCAAATAAATATGATTTGAGAAGTGAACATTGCAAGTTTTCTATTCACAAATATTAAAACAACTATTCCACATCATAGAAACATACCTTTAATGTTGCACACTTCATACTTTTTATACAGAAAAATAATATGTTCATTGTACCTGAGAAACGTTTTTGGAGCTCGTCCTCCTGCTTGTAAACGAGGAGTGAACATTGAAAGATGAACATACATTATTTTAAACAACTAAAATCCGCATCTAAAAAACCTTCCCACATTGTTGCACACTTCATACTTTTTATACAGAAAAATAATGTATATTCCTTGTACGTGAGAAACGTTTTTGGAGCTCGTCCTCCTGCTCGTAAACGAGGAGTGAACATTGAAAGATGTACATACATTATTATAAACAACTAAAATCCGCATTTAAAAAACCTACCCACATTGTTGCACACTTCATACTTTTTTAACAAACAAATAAAAACTAAATAAAATTCAATTATTTTTCAAATAAATATGATTTGAGAAGTGAACATTGCAAGTTTTCTATTCACAAATATTAAAACAACTATTCCACATCATAAAAACATACCCTGAATGTTGCACACTTCATACTTTTTATACAGAAAAATAATATGTTTATTGTACCTGAGAAGCGTTTTTGGAGCTCGTTCTCCTGCTTGTAAACAAGGAGTGAACATTGAAAGATGAACATACATTATTATAAACAACAAAACGCCGCATCTAAAAAACCTACCCACATTGTTGCACACTTCATACTTTTTATACAGAAAAATAATGTATATTCCTTGTACCTGAAAAACGTTTTTGGAGCTCGTCCTCCTGCTTGTAAACGAGGAGTGAACATTGAAAGAGGAACATACATTATTATAAACAACTAAAATCCGCATTTAAAATACCTACCTACATTGTTGCACACTTCATACTTTTTATTCAGAAAAATAATGTATATTCCTTGTACCTGAGAAGCGTTTTTGGAGCTCGTCCTCTTGCTCGTAAACGAGAAGTGAACATTCTAAGAATGACAAACGTTGTTAAAGAGGACTACAGTGCGAATCTAAATAACCCACCCTCAATGTTGCACACTTCATACTTTTTTAACAAACATATAAAAACTAAATAAAATTCAATTATTTTTCAAATAAATATGATTTGAGAAGTGAACATGACAAGTTTTCTATTCACAAATATTAAAACAACTATTCCACATCATAGAAACATACCCTGAATGTTGCACACTTCATACTTTTTATACAGAAAAATAATATGTTTATTGTACCTGAGTAGCGTTTTTGGAGCTCGTCCTCCTGCTTGTAAACGAGGAGTGAACATTGAAAGATGAACATACAATATTATAAACAACAAAACGCCGCATCTAAAAAACCTACCCACATTGTTGCACACTTCATACGTTTTATACAGAAAAATAATGTATATTCCTTGTACCTGAGAAACGTTTTTGGAGCTCG
The DNA here is from genome assembly GCA_945910005.1 of Isoperla grammatica. NCBI lineage: Eukaryota > Metazoa > Arthropoda > Insecta > Plecoptera > Perlodidae > Isoperla > Isoperla grammatica. Next base: position 29,146,343 of record OX246741.1, read on the forward strand.
TCCTCCTGCTCGTAAACGAGGAGTGAACATTGAAAGATGTACATACATTATTATAAACAACTTAATTCCGCATTTAAAAAACCTACCCACATTGTTGCACACTTCATACTTTTTTAACAAACAAATAAAAACTAAATAAAATTCAATTATTTTTCAAATAAATATGATTTGAGAAGTGAACATTGCAAGTTTTCTATTCACAAATATTAAAACAACTATTCCACATCATAGAAACATACCTTAAGTGTTGCACACTTCATACTTTTTATACAGAAAAATAATATGTTCATTGTACCTGAGAAACGTTTTTGGAGCTCGTCCTCCTGCTTGTAAACGAGGAGTGAACATTGAAAGATGAACATACATTATTATAAACAACTAAAATCCGCATCTAAAAAACCTTTCCACATTGTTGCACACTTTATACTTTTTATACAGAAAAATAATGTATATTCCTTGTACCTGAGAAACGTTTTTGGAGCTCGTCCTCCTGCTCGTAAACGATGAGTGAACATTGAAAGATGTACATACATTATTATAAACAACTAAAATCCGCATTTAAAAAACCTATCCACATTGTTGCACACTTCATACTTTTTTAACAAACAAATAAAAACTAAATAAAATTCAATTATTTTTCAAATAAATATGATTTGAGAAGTGATCATTGCAAGTTTTCTATTCACAAATATTAAAACAACTATTCCACATCATAAAACCATACCCTGAATGTTGCACACTTCATACTTTTTATACAGAAAAATAATATGTTTATTGTACCTGAGAAGCGTTTTTGGAGCTCGTCCTCCTGCTTGTAAACAAGGAGTGAACATTGAAAGATGAACATACATTATTATAAACAACAAAACGCCGCATCTAAAAAACATACCCACATTGTTGCACACTTCATACTTTTTATACAGAAAAATAATGTATATTCCTTGTACCTGAGAAACGTTTTTGGAGCTCGTCCTCCTGCTCGTAAACGAGGAGTGAACATTGAAAGATGTACATACATTATTATAAACAACTAAAATCCGCATTTAAAAAACCTACCCACATTGTTGCACACTTCATACTTTTTTAACAAACAAATAAAAACTAAATAAAATTCAATTATTTTTCAAATAAATATGATTTGAGAAGTGAACATTGCAAGTTTTCTATTCACAAATATTAAAACAACTTTTCCACATCATAAAAACATACCCTGAATGTTTCACACTTCATACTTTTTATACAGAAAAATAATATGTTTATTGTACCTGAGAAGCGTTTTTGGAGCTCGTTCTCCTGCTTGTAAACAAGGAGTGAACATTGAAAGATGAACATACATTATTATAAACAACAAAACGCCGCATCTAAAAAACCTACCCACATTGTTGCACACTTCATACTTTTTATACAGAAAAATAATGTATATTCCTTGTACCTGAGAAACGTTTTTGGAGCTCGTCCTCCTGCTTGTAAACGAGGAGTGAACATTGAAAGATGAACATACATTATTATAAACAACTAAAATCCGCATTTAAAATACCTACCTACATTGTTGCACACTTCATACTTTTTATTCAGAAAAATAATGTATATTCCTTGTACCTGAGAAGCGTTTTTGGAGCTCGTCCTCTTGCTCATAAACGAGAAGTGAACATTCTAAGAATGACATACGTTTTTAAAGAGGACTACAGTGCGAATCTAAATAACCCACCCTTAAAAACTAAATAAAATTCAATTATTTTTCAAATAAATATGATTTGAGAAGTGAACATTGCAAGTTTTCTATTCACAAATATTAAAACAACTTTTCCACATCATAAAAACATACCCTGAATGTTTCACACTTCATACTTTTTATACAGAAAAATAATATGTTTATTGTACCTGAGAAGCGTTTTTGGAGCTCGTTCTCCTGCTTGTAAACAAGGAGTGAACATTGAAAGATGAACATACATTATTATAAACAACAAAACGCCGCATCTAAAAAACCTACCCACATTGTTGCACACTTCATACTTTTTATACAGAAAAATAATGTATATTCCTTGTACCTGAGAAACGTTTTTGGAGCTCGTCCTCCTGCTTGTAAACGAGGAGTGAACATTGAAAGATGAACATACATTATTATAAACAACTAAAATCCGCATTTAAAATACCTACCTACATTGTTGCACACTTCATACTTTTTATTCAGAAAAATAATGTATATTCCTTGTACCTGAGAAGCGTTTTTGGAGCTCGTCCTCTTGCTCATAAACGAGAAGTGAACATTCTAAGAATGACATACGTTTTTAAAGAGGACTACAGTGCGAATCTAAATAACCCACCCTTAAAAACTAAATAAAATTCAATTATTTTTCAAATAAATATGATTTGAGAAGTGAACATTGCAAGTTTTCTATTCACAAATATTGAAACAACTATTCCACATCATAAAAACATACGTTGAATGTTGCACACTTCATACTTTTTATACAGAAAAATAATATGTTTATTGTACCTGAGAAGCGTTTTTGGAGCTCGTTCTCCTGCTTGTAAACAAGGAGTGAACATTGAAAGATGAACATACATTATTATAAACAACAAAACGCCGCATCTAAAAAACCTACCCACATTGTTGCACACTTCATACTTTTTATACAGAAAAATAATGTATATTCCTTGTACCTGAGAAACGTTTTTGGAGCTCGTCCTCCTGCTTGTAAACGAGGAGTGAACATTGAAAGATAAACATACATTATTATAAACAACTAAGATCCGCATTTAAAATACCTACCTACATTGTTGCACACTTCATACTTTTTATTCAGAAAAATAATGTATATTCCTTGTACCTGAGAAGCGTTTTTGGAGCTCGTCCTCTTGCTCGTAAACGAGAAGTGAACATTCTAAGAATGACATACGTTGTTAAAGAGGACTACAGTGCAAATCTAAATAACCCACCCTCAATGTTGCACACTTCATACTTTTTTAACAAACATATAAAAACTAAATAAAATTCAATTATTTTTCAAATAAATATGATTTGAGAAATGAACATTGCAAGTTTTCTATTCACAAATATTAAAACAACTATTCCACATCATAGAAACATACCCTCAATGTTGCACACTTCATACTTTTTATACAGAAAAATAATATCTTCATTGTACCTGAGACGCGTTTTTGGAGCTCGTCCTCCTGCTTGTAAACGAGGAGTGAACATTGAAAGATGAACATACATTATTATAAACAACTAAAATCCGCATTTAAAAAACCTACCCACATTGTTGCACACTTCATACTTTTTTAACAAACAAATAAAAACTAAATAAAATTCAATTATTTTTCAAATAAATATGATTTGAGAAGTGAACATTGCATGTTTTCTATTCACAAATATTAAAACAACTATTCCACATCATAAAAACATACCTTGAATGTTGCATACTTCATACTTTTTATACAGAAAAATAATATGTTTATTGTACCTGAGAAGCGTTTTTGGAGCTCGTCCTCCTGCTTGTAAACGAGGAGTGAACATTGAAAGATGAACATACATTATTATAAACAACGAAAATTTGCATCTAAAAAACCTACCCACATCTTTGCACACTTCATACTTTTTATACAGAAAAATAATACATATTCCTTGTACCTGAGAAGCGTTTTTGGAGCTCGTCCTCCTGCTCGTAAACGAGGAGTGAACATTGAAAGATGTACATACATTATTATAAACAACTAAAATCCGCATTTAAAAAACCTACCGACATTGTTGCACACTTCATACTTTTTATACAGAAAAATAATGTATATTCCTTGTACCAGAGAAGCGTTTTTGGAGCTCGTCCTCCTGCTCGTAAACGAGAAGTGAACATTCTAAGAATGACATACGTTGTTAGAGAGGACTAAAGTGCGCATCTTAATTACCCACCCTCAATGTTGCACACTTCATACTTTTTTAACAAACAAATAAAAACTAAATAAAATTCTATTATTTTTCAAATAAATATGATTTGAGAAGTGAACATTGCAAGTTTTCTATTCACAAATATTAAAACAACTATTCCACATCATAGAAACATACCCTTAATGTTGCACACTTCATACTTTCTAAACAGAAAAATAATGTATTCGTTGTACCTGAGAGGCGTTTTTGGAGCTGGTACTCCTGCTCATAAACAAGGAGTGAACATTGAAAGATGTACATACATGATTAAAGACAACTAGAAACCGCATCAAAAAAACGTACCCTCATTGTTGCACACTTCATACTTTTTATACAAACAAATAATGTATTTTCTTTGTACCTGAGAAGCGTTTTTGGAGCTCTTCCTCCTGCTCGTAAACAAGAAGTTAACATTCTAAGATTGACATCCTGAATTATACTCAACTACATTGCGCATCTAAATATCCCACCCTCATTGTTGCACACTTCATACTTTTTTAACAAAAAAATAAATACTAAACTAAATTCTATTATTTTTCTAATAAATATGATTTGAGAAGTGAACATTGCAAGTTTTCTTTTCACACATATTAAAACAACTATTCCACATCATAGAAACATACCCGTAATGTGGCACACTACATACTTTTTTTACAGAAAAATAAAGTATTCGTTGTACCTGGGAAGCGTTTTTGGAGCTGGTACTCCTGCTCGTAAACGAGGAGTGAACATTGAAAGATGTACATACATTATTATTAATAATGTATAGACAACTAAAATCCGCATCTGAAGAACGCACCCTCATTTTTGCACACTATATACTTTTTTACAGAAAAATAATGTATATTCCTTTTACCTGAGAAGCGTTTTTGGAGCTCGTCCTCCTGCTCGTAAACGAGAAGTGAACATTCTGAGATGTTCATATATTAAATTACCCACCCGTATTGTTGTACACGCCATACTTTAAAAAATGTATATTTGTATTACAATAACGCATCACGTTATTCATTTAGCGTTTTTGGAGCTGAGCCTCTTGCTCAAAACTGACGGATCATAATTTCTTGCTTTCGTTAATACTTCCTATGTTGTATACCGTATACTTTTTAAAGAAACCAATTAATACCAAAATAAATTTTTTTAATTTCCACAGTTATTTAATTAGAGACGTGAATATTGCAAATTTTCTTATCTCCAATATTTAACGAATATTGCACAACATCCAAAGATACCATTAATGGTGCACATGTCATCCTTTTTAAACAAAAGATAATATAAATCATGTTATTCAATGGCGTTTAGCTTGTGCTAAGACGTCCTAGTTTAGGCAAATCTTAGTGATATAAATAACGCATGTCGTTCTGCAATGTCATAAAGATAAAATATGGTAAAATATCAACAATTTATCTAATAATGTTTTATTTGTTTTTGTGTAGTAATACCCAGAGATGATTTACCTAGCTAGGATTTGCCTAACTTAGATAGGCATAGAGTACAACATAGAACAACTTAGAGTTAGGCATCTTTGTGAATCCAGGCATGCCCCCCTTGTCCCCCCTTGCCACCCCTTGCGGCGCCCATGGCCTCTGAATTTGGACTTATCATACTTCCCAATTTCCATACAAAAAATGGAATTTGATTCGCGTTTTCAGATTTCTGTTTACTGCTCTGAAACGGGAGTTGACCATTTTAAGTTTTGTATTCATCTTTGATTCGTACAACAAATCATAGACAGAGTCGTCAAATAATCCTAAATAAAGCTAAAGATATGTACAGTTACACGTCTTAGTGTAACGAATTAACTTTGGTCTTTCTAATTTTATGCATAATCTTCTATATTTATAAAAGCAAGTTCCTGAGTTACGCTGACTGATTCATTGACACTCTTTGGTCTTGGGTGTGAAGTATTTTCAGTGCATTACTTCAACGATATTTTCACAATATACTGATAACCCCGTTACCGGTAGCCCGATAGATTAAAACCATTCTAAACATAATATTGTTTAAGACGGCTTAGGACTGGTGAAACAATTTAGATTTGGGAATCGGCAAATAGTTCATGCAGGCGTTACTCTTGAGTTTCGGGCTATACATCTCGTATCGCGCCTCGGCATCCGTTGCTGAGTTGACAGGCTGTCCAGGCGAAGGGGTAATAAATCTTGAGCAATATGAGTACATAGGCCAGATGGCTTCGGTGCCTTTGCGCTAGAGGCAAATCAGTTTAGTTACTGAGTGGGCAGACTCTTAATGTGAATTTATTTATTTATTTATTTAGGGCACTACAACACCAAAAGACAACAATGAAACAAATTAATTTAATCGATGGACAAACAACAAGCTGTCAAAAAATAATTTCGTCTGATTTTGAAAAACAAAACAAAAAACAAACAAATACACATACAAAACTTTCACTTAGTCGTTGTCTATCATTAAAAGTTTTAAATGGCGAGCAGTTACTATTGCTACACTTGTTTTTATTTCTATGGTTGCAATTTTATTATTTTTACAGCTGATGGTTTGTCCATCAGTTCAATTCATTTGTTCCATTGTTGGCTTTCGGTGTTGCTAGTGCCCTATACCGTACTCGGAAGGAAAATAATTCAAGTAAAACGCGTATAATATACATATTATGAAATATACGCATAGCACTTCGTTATTAAATTTAAAACACCAATAAAACAATAGGAACTGTTTCCATCGAAGTATATACAATAATACAACAGATGGACACATGTACAACCTACCGTACAATGAGTATTTAGCGGTAGGCCTACGCAGCTTGGAACAATGAGTAATGAATATAGCTACTAATGTATAACATGGCACAACAATAGGAAGCGTTTCTTATAGTTCGAAACACCGCATCATTGGTAAGTTTACTAATATATATCAGAAGGCACAACCAACTATTAAATACGCGTCTGGCAATTTGTACTTACAAACACGTAACAATGGAAGTATGTATAACCAGTGCTTAATTTGTAATGGAGCGCGGGTATACGCAGTAGCAGTATAACCACCTATTTTCGTGGGTATACGCAGTATACCCACCATTTCCATGAATTATTAGGTACGCAACACTCAGATTATGGCTAACATATATAAAAAACGAAAATAATTTGTATTGGTTATTTTACTCTCACATGCTCATATTTCAAATTTACTTGAATATATCTATAACTCTAAATAAAACTCTTATCTCTTGGTTTTACGTTTTTCCCAAACCAACCTCCGTACTTTATAAATAGAATCATATCCTATTTGTTATTGGCAAATTTGGACTGGTCCGACTGGAACAGGCATAAACTGCCTGGCGCCAGCGGTAAGTTGCCGCGCGTTGAAATTGAAATTTCTTTAAACCCGAGTCCCTCCCACCCCTTCCTTCACAATATTGCAAGGTTTAAATTACATTGTAGATTCGTTGGATTTCGGTGTAACTTGATCTCATTCTCATCAATCTTCTTGCTGGTGTTTTTCTACTTTTAAGAGACGAAAACTACAGTATTTAGGTAGTGCATTCAGCCCGCTATGTTTTTTTCTAAAACGCACCAAATGCCTTCTAAAAACCTGATTAAGCGAGCGAAGCGAGCGTTTCCACTTGACTCTTATGGCACTTCGTTCTGTTTTTTTGTTTGTTTGTTTTTTTTTTTTTTGTTTTTTGTTTTTTTTTTTTTATGTCTGTCGATAGCGGTCGAACGGAAAGTCCGATCAACTTGAAATTTGGACCATCCACAAGCCTCGATGTGGATTGAAGGTGTATAGTTTTGAGGCAAAATCGTTCGAAAAGTTACAAAGTTACACCATAGTTACTGCAAAATATTTTTCTGAAACAAAATGGCGGCAAAATGTGAGATAGCCAGATTTTTTTACAGATTTTTCCGGTCACGAATATGTTAATGTAATGGCGATCTGATAAATATTGGCAAAGTTACACGAAAGTTACTCGAAAATATTTTTCTAAAACGCAGTAACGGCAAAATGTGAGGTGGCTATCTTATAGTAAATTTTTGTCCGGTCACGAATATACTAATGTAAGCGCGATCCAATACGTATTAGAGGCAGAAATTACATTTCTATTGCTGTCAATAAGTGTTAGTAACGGTGGCGGACCGTGTTGAAAACATGACCACGAAAATTCTTAGCAACGCACATTGCACTGCATACAACAATGTCGGGAAGTATAATAGCTATGGAAATTAGAAAAAATTTTGCAATGCGCATTCTTGAATTGTTGTTAATTGTTGTTTGTATTAGCATTGAAGTCTTTTCGCCAGAAAGTTCGTAGATATTGACGCGCTCGCTTATCAACGCGTCAAACAGAGCGTTTTCCTAGTTTAAAAAAATTTCGTCTGCGGCGCTGTTTGTTGGGGGGCCACAGCCTCCCAACCCCCCCGTGCCTGGCCTGACCAAAAGTTTGCCCGGCCTGGATTTTTTTCTGAAACGCGTTTTGAGGTGATATCTTGTCATGAAAATAAATACAATGGATAAACAGTTAGGTTGTTCCTCTTGGAAATGAATTGTTGCCAGTTGACACATAAAATTACTGTATAAGTACTTCAATAACTGATATTTTATAATTATGTGTATCTGCTTTTAATCGTTTAATCGTAAACTTACAGGACAATTAAAATAACGATTGACTTTTGAAGACGAGTAAAATTGTATCAAATCCAACCCAAAACTCCCAATCCAATTCCAGATTACGAGCCCAGAAGCTGAATTGGTAAGAGGGATGGGGGGGGGGGGCAAGTTCCACCCACCGAGACATCAATTTTTATCACGAGCACATTGTAACATGAAACTATGATGCGTATACCCACCTTTTTCCTTACAAATTAACCACTGTGTATAACACATGGGCCAACTATACGAGAAAACACATTATGATACGGGTTTCGTATAGTTTGTACTTACTAAGAATTAACAATGGAAATATGTGTAACACATGGGCCAACTATACGAGAAAACACATTATGATATACGGGTTTCGTATGGTTTGTACTTACTAAGATGTAACAATGGAAATATGTGTAACACATGGGCCAACTATACGAGAAAACACATTATAATACGGGTTTCGTAGTTTGTACTTACAAACACGTAACAATGGAATGGAAGTATGTATAACACATGACTCAACTATACGAGAAAACACATTATAATACGGGTTTCGTAGTTTGTACTTATAAACACGTAACAATGGAAATATGTACAACACATGGCTCAACTATCCGAGAAAACTCATTATAATACGCGTTTGTATCTAAAAAACAAAACGTACCGTAACAATGACAAAAATATGGAAATACTTTATAACACATGGCACAATATTACTGGCTCTACCTTACAAAATGTAACAATGAAAGTGCTTACTCATTTTAACACAAGGGACATAATACTAGTAATTTAACCCACTTTATATGTCCCTAGTTTTTAACAATAAAAAACGCTTTGTATGTATTATGGAACATATATATACAAAACGAAAACTGCTAAGAAAAGTGACTACATTTACTAATATATAGGCCTCACATTCTATTGTAAATTTGTATTTGCAATGAACTGTTTATATGGGAATGGGATTTCCCATCTAATGGTATCTGTTCTGGGATGTACACACGAGGCTACGTTGTTTGCGGTTCCGTAGTATGGCAAGAGAGTATCTATCTGCAGCTTCAAGTTTTTCTTTCCTTTTTGTGTTTTGTTGTTTGATGGCTTCGATTATGTAAGGAGGGTAATGAATTGGCATAGAGCGTCGGAGACGTGCGTCAACCAGTTCTGGGAGAACACAATCTAGGTACAACGTTTTAAGTTTTTAAACCATTTCTGACTCCCAAAATGTATCATCCCGTTCGACTTTTTCAATTTTTAAACCAAGCGGAGTCAAAAATGCAAACAGACAGTACTTGCGCCCAGTGATAGGGAGCTGTCCTTGTATTTGGAAATGGTATTTTTTGTGCTTTTTGTTAAACCCTGTTATTGTTTTGGTTTTTCGATCAGTGTTCCACGCTGTAATTTTTCTTTGAACAATGGCTTCATCGGGAGTAAGATGCTGCGCGGATGATTGACATTCGATTTCGACAAGCCCGTCCTCTCCAATTAGACAGTCAGGAGAGGCTCCCATGGTACATCTCGGTCAATGAAAAGTCCGCATTCTTGCATCCATCTTCACCATCTTCACCATCATCCATCTTCACTACACACGTTTCATGATAGTATTGAATGAAGTAGGTCCAAGCCAAAGATACGTCCGAATATCACTCATCTCTAATATGCACTGGTGCACTAGTTGAAACGAAACAGACACTGACAGAGAAAGACGGAGATAGATAGGCAAATCACTCCCCTCTTCTGTAACTACTCGTAATCGGAGTAGATTATTGTCGCGTGCCTCGACCGAGTAGCGAGAACAAAGACAGGACTGTTCCAGCCATAGCCCGACAATCTACAAAAACTAAAAAACACGCGAAAATGAAGATCGCGGCACGCACAGATCTTGTAAAATACCGTTAGAAAATCAGGCTTGTTGTTACAGAAAATCCCAATGGACCACCGGTTTCCGATCTTTTGTACCTGTTTTCAAACCCGAGTAAATAAATATCTTAAATTTTAATGTTTATTTGTATACTTTTTTAGAAGTTTGGCCCCCCCCCCCCCAGAGAATAAGATTGGCAACACAAAATACGCGCTTACTTCCGATTTTTTTTATCAGATCTAGAAGGATAGCCAGAACCCATGTTAAATAGCTCATAGCAAGCCATCCTAAACGCTCATGCACTGAAAATACTCATACTCAGGATCAAAGTGTGTTCTTGAACCACAATAAAATGTGTGTATCACCATTCACCATCGCGTACTACGTGCAGGCAGTATATTTATGATTGAGCGGATTGTTTGCTGCAATATTGGCGGTAATGGCCGCTGAAAAATTTAGAAAAAAATACTTACGGAACTTTCCGAAATCAATGTTTCAATTTCAAAGTTAATCTTTTGCATGTAATGCATATTTTAGAAAACTATCGATGCACATCCTATATGCAAGAAAAACAGTAAATCTCCATTTTGTGATCGCGACTTTTGCGAATATTTGGATGAGAACGTTAAACATGCCGTCACGCCTGTATGTATCATTCGTTTCATGTTGCAATGAAAAGAAATACGTCCTGAATGTAATAATTTATTAGTAATTTTTCGTAGGAATCTGTATGTGCCCCTCTTCAGGTAACTAACTAGGTTAGGGTGTTTGGATAGTTAGGAAGGAATGTCCGAGGGCTGATAGTATCCCGGCATTCGCCTTTATGACTGAGGAAAACCTTGGAAAAGCCATCAGTCAGGACTGCTGGTGGCCGGAATCGAACCAGCGACCTCCCCGAATAAGAATCTCGCGTCTTATCGCTGAGATACCTCTATCGGTCTGAATGTAATCAAGTCAATCAACTTATTATTCTCTTATGTCCGACTGTTATGTTTATAATATTTCAAGTTTCAAGCTTGGGTCATTTTCTCTTTTCTGCAGGTATATCATGTCCTGTGTATTATAATTTTATAAATTCTTATTCATGTGAGATTTGCTTCAGCCAGAAAAAAAAACTAGATTCAATATTATTGTTATCTTATCTTGCCGCGGTCGGTAGCAGACTACCACGCGCAAAGATTGTAACAGTATACCCTTGCGCCAGCAGGTGTAGGTTGGTGGGGTGGATGGTGTTGGATGGGAGGGGGGGGGGGGGGGGGACGCCGGCCGATTGCTTGCTCGTCTGTCGCTGCTTGCTGTCGAAATGCCGGAGGCCCCGTAAGGGTAAAATACACCGCAGACACAGGCGCGAATTCGTCACATTA
>OX246741.1:29163103-29280603 GCA_945910005.1 Isoperla grammatica
TAATAGAATTTAGTTTATTTTTTATTGTTTTGTTAAAAAAGTATGAAGTGTGTAACAATGAAGATGAAATTTTTAGATGTGGATTTTAGTTGTTTATAATAATGTATGTACATCTTTCAATGTTAGGACGAGCTCCAAAAACGCTTCTCAGGTACAAGGATTATTCATTATTTTTCTGTATAAAAAGTATGAAGTGTGCAACAATAAGGGGGCGTTTTTTAGATGTGTATTGTTATTGTCTATAATAATGTATGTACATCTTTCAATGTTCACTCCTCGTTTACGAGCAGGAGTACCAGCTCCAAAAAGGCTTCTCAGGTACAACGAATATTTTATTTTTCTGTATAAAAAGTATAAAGTGTGCAACATTAAGGGTATGTTTCTATGATGTGGAATAAATGTTTTAATATTTGTGAATAGAAAACTTGCAATGTTCACTTCTCAAATCATATTTTTTGAAAAATAATAGAATTTAGTTTAGTTTTTATTTTTTTTGTTAAAAAAGTATGAAGTGTGCAACATTGAGGGTGGGTTATTTAGATGCGCACTTTAGTTGTTTCTAATAAAGTATGTCAATCTTAGAATGTTCACTTCTCGTTTACGAGCAGGAGGACGAGCTCCAAAAACGCTTCTCAGGTACAAGGATTATTCATTATTTTTCTGTATAAAAAGTATGAAGTGTGCAATAATAAGGGTGCGTTTGTTAGATGCGGATTGTAGTTGTCTATAATAATGTATGTACAGCTTCCAATGTTCACTCCTTGTTTACGAGCAGGAGTACCAGCTCCAAAACCGCTTCTCATGTACAATGAACATATTATTTTTCTGTATTAAAAGTATGAAGTGTGCAACATTGAAGGTATGTTTACATGATGTAAAATAGTTTTTTTAATTTGTGTGAATCGAAAACTCGCAATGTTTACTTCTCAAATCATATTTATTTGAAAAATAATAGAATTTAGTTTAGTTTTTATTTTTTTGGTAAAAAAGTATGAAGTGTGCAACATTAAGGGTGGGTTGATAGGATGCGCAATTAAGTTGTCTGTAATAAAGGATGTCAATCTTAGAATGTTCACTTCTCGTTTACGAGCAGGATTACGAGCTCCAAAAACGCTTCTCAGGTACATCGAATACTTTATTTTTCTGTATAAAAAGTATGAAGTGTGCAACATTACAGGTATGTTTTTATGATGTGTTATAGTAGTTTTAATATTTGTGAATAGAAAACTTGCAATGTTCACTTCTCAAATCATATTTATTTGAAAAATAATAGAATTTAGTTTAGTTTTTATTTTTTTGTTAAAAAAGTATGAAGTGTGCAACATTGAGGGTGGGTTATTTAGATGCGCACTTTAGTTGTTTCTAATAAAGTATGTCAATCTTAGAATGTTCACTTCTCGTTTACGAGCAGGAGGACGAGCTCCAAAAACGCTTCTCAGGAACAAGGATTATTCATTATTTTTCTGTATAAAAAGTATGAAGTGTGCAACAATAAGGGAGCGTTTATTAGATGTGGATTGTTATTGTCTATAATATTGAATGTACATCTTTCAATGTTCACCTCCTTGTTTACGAGCAGGAGTACCAGCTCCAAAAACGCTTCTCAGGTACAATGAACATATTATTTTTCTGTATAAAAAGTATGAAGTGTGCAACATTAAGGGTATGTTTCTATGATGTGATATAGTTGTATTAATATGTGTGAATAGAAAACTTGCAATGTTCACTTCTCAAATCATTATTTCTTTAAAAAATAATAGAATTTAGTTTAGTTTTTATTTTTTTTGTTAAAAAAGTATGAAGTGTGCAACATTGAGGGTGGGTTATTTAGATGCGCACTTTAGTTGTTTCTAATAAGGTATGTCAATCTTAGAATGTTCACTTCTCGTTTACGAGCAGGAGGACGAGCTCCAAAAACGCTTCTCAGGTACAACAAATACATTATTTTTCTGTATAAAAAGTATGAAGTGTGCAATAATGAGGGTGCGTTTGTTAGATGCGGATTGTAGTTGTCTATAATAATGTATGTACAGCTTCCAATGTTCACTCCTTGTTTACGAGCAGGAGTACCAGCTCCAAAACCGCTTCTCATGTACAATGAACATATTATTTTTCTGTATTAAAAGTATGAAGTGTGCAACATTGAAGGTATGTTTACATGATGTAAAATAGTTTTTTTAATTTGTGTGAATCGAAAACTCGCAATGTTTACTTCTCAAATCATATTTATTTGAAAAATAATAGAATTTAGTTTAGTTTTTATTTTTTTGGTAAAAAAGTATGAAGTGTGCAACATTAAGGGTGGGTTGATAGGATGCGCAATTAAGTTGTCTGTAATAAAGGATGTCAATCTTAGAATGTTCACTTCTCGTTTACGAGCAGGAGGACGAGCTCCAAAAACGCTTCTCAGGTACAACAAATACATTATTTTTCTGTATAAAAAGTATGAAGTGTGCAATAATGAGGGTGCGTTTGTTAGATGCGGATTGTAGTTGTCTATAATAATGTATGTACAGCTTCCAATGTTCACTCCTTGTTTACGAGCAGGAGTACCAGCTCCAAAAACGCTTCTCATGTACAATGAACATATTATTTTTCTGTATTAAAAGTATGAAGTGTGCAACATTGAAGGTATGTTTCCATGATGTAAAATAGTTGTTTTAATATGTGTGAATCGAAAACTCGCAATGTTTAGTTCTCAAATCATATTTATTTGAAAAATAATAGAATTTAGTTTAGTTTTTATTTTTTTGGTAAAAAAGTATGAAGTGTGCAACATTAAGGGTGGGTTGTTAGGATGCGCAATTAAGTTGTCTGTAATAAAGAATGTCAATCTTAGAATGTTCACTTCTCGTTTACGAGCAGGATTACGAGCTCCAAAAACGCTTCTCAGGTACATCGAATACTTTATTTTTCTGTATAAAAAGTATGAAGTGTGCAACATTACAGGTATGTTTTTATGATGTGTTATAGTAGTTGTAATATTTGTAAATAGAAAACTTGCAATGTTTACTTCTCAAATCATATTTATTTGAAAAATAATAGAATTTAGTTTAGTTTTTATTTTTTTGTTAAAAAAGTATGAAGTGTGCAACATTGAGGGTGGGTTATTTAGATGCGCACTTTAGTTGTTTCTAATAAAATATGTCAATCTTAGAATGTTCACTTCTCGTTTACGAGCAGGAGGACGAGCTCCAAAAACGCTTCTCAGGTACAAGGATTATTCATTATTTTTCTGTATAAAAAGTATGAAGTTTACAACAATAAGGGGGCGTTTTTTAGATGTGGATTGTTATTGTCTATAATATTGAATGTACATCTTTCAATGTTCACTCCTTGTTTACGAGCAGGAGTACCAGATCCAAAAACGCTTCTCAGGTACAATGAACATATTATTTTTCTGTATAAAAAGTATGAAGTGTGCAACACTAAGGGTATGTTTCTATGATGTGGAATAGTTGTATTAATATGTGTGAATAGAAAACTTGCAATGTTCACTTCTCAAATCATATTTTTTTGAAAAATAATAGAATTTAGTTTATTTTTTATTTTTTTTGTTAAAAAAGTATGAAGTGTGCAACATTGAGGGTGGGCTATTTAGATGCGCACTTTAGTTGTTTCTAATAAAGTATGTCAATCTTAGAATGTTCACTTCTCGTTTACGAGCAGGAGGACGAGCTCCAAAAACGCTTCTCAGGTACAAGGAATACATATTTTTCTGTATAAAAAGTATGAAGTGTGCAACAATGAGGGTGCGTTTTTAAGATGCGGATTGTAGTTGTCTATAATAATGTATGTACAGCTTCCAATGTTCACTCCTTTTTAACGAGCAGGAGTACCAGCTCCAAAAACGTTTCTCATGTACAATGAACATATTATTTTTCTGTATAAAAAGTATGAAGTGTGCAACAACGAAGGTACGTTTTTAAGATGCGGATTTTTGTTGTTAATAATAATGTATGTACATCTTTCGATGTTCACTCCTCGTTTACGAGCAGGAGTACCAGCTCCAAAAACGCTTCTCAGGTTGTCGAATACTTTATTTTTCTGCATAAAAAGTATGAAGTGTGCAACATTACAGGTATGCTTTTATGATGTGGAATAGTTGTAATAATATGTGTTAATAGAAAACTTGCAATGTTCACTTCTCAAATCATATTTCTTTAAAAAATAATAGAATTTAGTTTAGTTTTTAGTTTTTTTTGTTAAAAAAGTATGAAGTGTGCAACATTGAGGGTGGGTTATTTAGATGCGCACTTTAGTTGTTTCTAATAAGGTATGTCAATCTTAGAATGTTCACTTCGCGTTTACGAGCAGGAGGACGAGCTCCAAAAACGCTTCTCAGGTACATCGAATACATTATTTTTCTGTATAAAAAGTATGAAGTGTGCAATAATGAGGGTGCGTTTTTTAGAGGCGGATTGTAGTTGTCTATAATAATGTATGTACAGCTTCCAATGTTCACTTCTTGTTTACGAGCAGGAGTACCAGCTCCAAAAACGCTTCTCATGTACAATGAACATATTATTTTTCTGTATTAAAAGTATGAAGTGTGCAACATTAAGGGTATGTTTTTATGATGTGGAATAGTTGTTTTAATTTGTGTGAATAGAAAACTTGCAATGTTCACTTCTCAAATCATATTTATTTGAAAAATAATAGAATTTAGTTTAGTTTTTATTTTTTTGTTAAAGAAGTATGAAGTGTGCAATATTGAGGGTGGGTTATTTA
Organism: Isoperla grammatica; assembly: GCA_945910005.1. Lineage (NCBI taxonomy): Eukaryota > Metazoa > Arthropoda > Insecta > Plecoptera > Perlodidae > Isoperla > Isoperla grammatica. The sequence goes on from OX246741.1 coordinate 29,167,835, forward strand.
GATGCACACTTTAGTTTTCTCTAATAAGGTATGTAAATCTTAGAATGTTCACTTCTCGTTTACGAGCAGGATTACGAGCTCCAAAAACGCTTCTCAGGTACAAGGAATATACATTATTTTTCTGTATAAAAAGTATGAAGTGTGCAACAATGAGGGTGCGTTTTTAAGATGCGGATTTTAGTTTTCTATGATAATGTATGTACATATTTCAATGTTTACTTCTTGTTTATGAGCAGGAGTACCAGCTCCAAAAACGCCTCTCAGGTACAACGAAAACATTATTTGTCTGTATAAAAAGTATGAAGTGTGCAACATTCATGGTATGTTGGTATGATGTGGGACATTTGTTTTAATATTTGTGAAAAGAAAACTTGCAATGTTTACGTCTCCAATTATATTTATGTGGAAATTTATGGAATTTTGTTGTGTTCATATTTGTCTGTATATAAAGTATGAAGTGTGCAACAATGAGGGTGGGTTATTTAGAGCCGCAATTTTGTTGGCTATAATGATGTATTTAAATTTCAGAGTGTGCACCTCTTGTTTACGAGCGGGAGTACTAGCTCCAAAAACGCTTCTCAGGTACAACGAATACATTTTTTTTCTGTATGAGAAGTATGAAGTTTGCCGTTTTAGGACTTGATCTCTTTGGCTCGCATTGATAAGGTTGTGATGTTTGATTCAAAATTTGTATTGGTTGCCTCAAAATCAAAGGTTATGTGGAAATTGTTTTTTGGGGGTAGTGTTATAATGCATCATTTTGTGGCTAGTTTCGTATGACGCTCAATGTCTATCGTAATAGTGGTTCATACATAATTTGTAAGGTTTACGTTTGGTTGTTGAGCATTATTGGTATAGCTACTTATTTGATTGGTTTCCGCGGGTTCTCGGAAATACTGGTAGTTGAGGAGACTCATGATAGGTGGCAGCACATCTGCTGTTCGTTTGGTTTTGGGAGCTGGAAATACTTGGAGCTAAAAGCACGCACGCCCCGTACTGCCCCTACATAACCTGTAAGAAGCAAATCAGCTGTTTGTACTTTGTCTGTTCCGGTCGGTTCTGTTTACCGCGTTACACCGCCTTGTTGTTGAAAGTTCGTATAAATTGCGGGAATTTTGAAATTGAAGCACGTCCCTCGTAACAAATCCTTGCTCGAACCATGGGGTTATAAATTCATGCTCGAACCAAGATTTTGCAGTTCGGCGTAGAAAACGAAGCATAGTGGAGTTTTCCAATCAGTGGCCGTAGTAACTTTTCTTTTCCAAAAACTTCTTTGCTCCGAGGGCTCCGAGTGGGGGGAGTCAAGATAAACGACACATAGCGACCCATATACACTTATCTTTGGGCTACGTTAGGTTAGGTTAGGTTTAAACCTAACCTAACCTAAAATGCAGGAGGTGAGTCCTCCTCCCCCTCCCCTCACCAGCCGTAAAAAAATGATAAAAATCTAAAAAATGCGGTAACAAAATGTCAAAAGCCTGCCCGATCTCTCGTACTTTCAGGTGCAACTGTAATAAAATAAAACGGGCTGATAAAATTAAATATCTAAGAATAATAATAGATCAACATATTAAATAGGACAAGCACATACAGTATATATCAACTAATCTACACGGAACTTCCGATCGGGTTGAACTTTTGAACATTCATACCACAGAGAACGGATATCCAAATCATTTGGTGTGTTTGTATCAGCACGTGGTCGCTTACACAGTGTTTGTGAATCCCATTGCGATACCGATACTAAAAGTTTATTTTTTATTGTTTAATGTTATAAAATATACATAGAATAATCGTTTCGTGAACTAGTTGTACAAAACCCCGCACAATAGTACAAAATTACACTTTAACACATAATAAGTGCATACAATCACCTTCACGTATCCAGAAATTGACACGTACAACAATATAACAAAGATTGGTTATACTGGGATGAATTCGATACGATACTAGAAAGTCGTTTACATGCACAGATTCAATTCAATGTCTCAATACGATCCCAGCTTTTAGGGGATTGGATTCAATCGATAGTGGTTACATGGAGGATTGAACAGCTGGACCGTAATCAATACCGTATTGAATCCTCCATGTAAACATGGGTAATGACACTAACAATACCTAATATTTATCATATTATGGTACATAATAATTACCTACATACGTGTAGTTAGACATGGTAATGTTTTTCTTAAATACTTCATACTGGTCCAAATGACAAATACTGTGCACATACTACAATGTGTTCAGGTACTTATTATAATCATAATGAATTTCGGTCTTCATCATAAAGCGCAGCGTCTCATAAAATAATATTGTTGCAATTGAACTGTGTTTATTACCACATAAAATCTCGGTAAAGTATTGCCGTTACACCACAAAGCAATTATCAGAAACTACTCCAAAAACAATACATCGTATCCGGTTGATGTCGTGATAAGGCCCACAATAGCACACGAGTCCTATAGGTGCACGTGCTGACTTTGAGTGCTGCTAGTCCATGATAATAATATGGGAGTGTTATCCACAATTTCCTTTCTTTATTTGCTTGTAATGTCTTCCATGGGTTTTGATTTCGACAGCATTATAAATACTGTTCGTAAGAAGGGTTCTGAGTATGTCAGAGACATAATCGGAATTAATGGTGAGTTGGTGAAGTACGTTTAAACGGTACGACTAGTACGAATGCAATACGACTTTTTGCCTCTGATTGGTTTTCAGTGTCCTTCCGAGTACAATCAAGAGAACAATATGCCTTTATTTATACCAAAACTACTCTGCGTGCCAAACTAAGACGCACCCTGCCAGTCACTGACCTCAAAGAGAGGCGATAGTATTGTGGAGATCATAAATGCCAATCATCCCCATTTAGATCTCAGCAAAGCACTCACTTTCTCAGCCGGTACCGACAGCTGGATGTGAAAAATATCGCCTCGAATCGACTACGGACGGGTATAGGTAGCTCCCTGTATACAGGGGAAGGTCCCCTTTTTGTATAACAGTGTGTCCACCCCGTTGACTGCCGCTTGAGAATTTAGACAAGATTTACATTAACAACTGTCAAACAAAGGAGGTGACGGCTAAGTCGCCCTTAGTGTGTAGTGATTGGCAGGGTGCTTCTTAGGTTGGCAAGCAGGGTAGCAGTTGCTCGCCGTGGCTACGCTCACTAGATTTCGGTACTTTGTACAATTAATAAATCTGATGTAAGGGGAGGGATCATACTTTTGGTCAAGGTTTATTGGGTGTGGCGACGGCTGCCACGCGTAATGGAGAAAAGGTATGAGTTCATACCGTTTTGAACTCAAAGTGTTGTGTGATTGCAGGAAGAGATGTAGAACAAAACATTTTACCCTCTGATGTGTGTTTTGACCATCTGGGATGTTTCCCAATGGGCGCACCTTGGCATACCCTTCAACGGCCAGTACCCACACCTCAAACGTAAGAGAAAACGTATATTATTATATTTTCACTGCACGTACACTTACACACTCAAGCACAATAAAGGGAACCGAAGATTTGAAAACGGAAAGTAAAATTAAATCTAAGTAGTTAGTTATTTATGATTAATTGGTTCTTTCATGGTCTCCAAGAGTCGAGAGTGTTCACAAAGAGTCAAATGAGCTTAAGTCATCCCAATTTTCAAGAAAAAGGGTAAAAGAACCAAAATCAACATAGACCTATATAAATTATCACCGTATTCCCAAACGTTTTTGAAAACCTAATAATAAACAGAAACGAATTTCTTGAAAATGTTCCCATCCTTGTTACGGACATCGGTGTTAACTCTGCTTCCAGGCCCGAAGAGATCAACACCACCTTCACACTGTTCACCCGGCGTCGACCTCGCAAGGGATTCCCTGTTACGAAGCTACCGGAAGTGTCGCTTCATGGTGCAGACGTGGACGGTAGCAAGATGGTGTATGTCATTATCCACGGTATGGGCAGCTCGTCCCATACCGAATGGATGAAGGCTATGAAGGACGCCTTCTTGACCAAGGTATACTTGCTAGACCCTGGTTGGTTCAGGATGCAGGTGGACGGTAGCAAGGCGTGGTACGTCATTATCCACGGTATGGGCAGCTCGTCCCATACCGACTGTATGAAGGCTATGAAGGAAGACTAGATGAGCGTATCCACCCAGTCAACGTCTAATATCTCTACGAGTACCGTTTATGCAGACTATAGGCGTCTTCGAAGGTATTATGACTCATAAAAAGATATTATGACTCATAATACCTTCGAAGACGCCTAATGTGTAATAATAAATTTACATTTTCTAAAAATGGTTATAATAAACGAAAAACAATCGAGATTTCGTGTTAATACAAATTTTGATGTTATGACTTGAAATTGACAGATTTCGCGAATTTTTGCGTTGTATTTTGATGTTTTTAAGGTGCCTTGTTTATATTCCTCTTCTTTATCAACACTTTCCACGATTTCGCAGTCCGCGAAAAACAAACACTTCTAATTATGAGCAATTTACTCTGCACCGTTGAACAATCAAGCAGATCCAACTGACTTCACAACTTTAAGAAATACCACGATAGACTTTACGTTCTCTAGGGATATAATTGTAGCATGTTCGTCTTACATGTCATACTACTCGAACTATTGTCCTGTCTTCAAGAAAATGTTACTAGTTATAGTCAGACTTATGATCAATAAATAAAAAAAGAAGTGTTATTAAGTTCCTTCCGCTCAGCTTTCTTAATTACTAAACATACAAACAATGCGCCCCAACAACACCGCCTGGTTGAGACGTCAAAACCAATGCTATTCAACATGGCTATAGTAGGCTAGATGCGCAGCCTAGCAGCCACAAGCGTGTCAATTTGATGCCATCTTGAAATGGGCAAATAACACAGGCGGGAATAGGAGTTTCTAATGTGACTTTCTGCCAATAGCAGCGCTAGCAGTACTAAAAGGTCCAAATTAGCATCTAAATTGCCCATTTCAAACTGGCTTCAAATCGCTACGATTGCTACTCAGTGGAAGGTTAGGGGACTGGTGATATAGCTGTTGAATATCATTGGTCAAAACCCTCAGCCACAGCCTCAGCGGTATAGTGAGTGACCCATTCCGACACTACCCACTCGAATTATTTGTAGAACTATCCTATCATAGTCGATAAAGTAGTTTCTCCATTAATGTTGTTTTTTAAATCAACCCCTCCACTGTTTATGTTTTCAGTACGACTGTAATGTGTTCCTGATTGATTGGTCCAATGGTGCGAAACATATTAACTATCTGAAGAACGCGGCAAATACGCGCGTTGCGGCAGCAGAGGTGGCCAGGTACGCACGTAACTAGTAACAACACGATATTTTATTGAACGCTAATACTCGGGATTTGAATTTGTGTCAGAAAGAAAACTGGATGTACTAAATTTAAAATTTTGTGATAGTTATCGTTTCAATTATCATTTCAGGTATTAGAACAATAATTTGTTAATGTTAATAAGGATTAATTTAAATATCACGAGTAAAATAATATCGTAAATATCGTCATAATTGAACAACCCGCCTGGATCCGGGGTAGAATAAGTTCAGGTCCAGTTGTGACTGACCGTTCGTAAGAGGTGAACAAATGAGGTCTACCACCTGAGACTCCAATAATCCTTATGTACCTTTATTTTTTGTTGCAATATACATATTCATTAAACATAATCATCTACATTGCACAAACCGCAAAATTACAAGACAATATCATCCCTGTTGCATCTTACTTCGCTTTCAATGTGTGTATCACGTTTCTTTACATTACAGATTGCTGACCCATTTAATTGATAACTACTCGGTAACACGCAAGCGCATTCACTTGGTGGGCCACAGTCTTGGGGCCCACGTTGCTTCCTACGTTGGCAAGCGGCTGAAGGGAGTAGCTAGGATTACAGGTAGAGTCACCTCGACGTATCAGGCAATGTGTGACGTCATAGTCACTTGGTGGGCCACAGTCTTGGGGCCCACGTTGCTTCCTACGTTGGCAAGCGGCTGAAGGGAGTAGCTAGGATTACAGGTAGAGTCTCTTCGACGTATCAGGCAATGTGCTGACGTCACAGCTGTAGCATTCACTTGGTGGGTATTTATGTATTTACTCATTTATGTATTGATTTATTTATTACTTTATTTATTTATTTATTTATTTATTCATTTATTTGTTTATTTATTTATTTATTTATTTATATATTTATTTTGTTTAATATAGTGTATATTTTATTCAGTTATACAAACTATAACAGGGATCCCTATAAAAAGTTATTATTATTATTGTTGTTGTCCTGCTTACTGGCAAGATGCTTGTAAGGTTCTGTGCTGACATGGTGATGTCATCATGTGTTACAGCACTGGATCCAGCTCAGCCGAACTTCGAGAATGAAGTCAAGGAGGTTCGCCTGGATAAGAGTGACGCCAACCTAGTCGAAGTAATACACTCGAACGCTCGCCCCTTTGTGCCCTACCTCGGCCTGGGTATGATTGGGCAATATGGACACCTGGACTTCTATATGAACGGTGGTGCTACACAGCCGGGATGTATCGAGGACATCGTGAAAAATGTGTTCTCATCTAAAGTGAATAGTCTCAAAGACCTTGGAAGGACGGTCACTAGCTGTAAGTAAGGCAAGCACATTTCATTCATATGATGTGTGTGCACGGAAAACAATAATTCGATATGTCTTGTGTTTTATCTCCATACACGCCCCCTTTCCCCCCTCCCCCTAACGATATTTTAGCCATTGTTTGTACTGGGTTGTCGCCCTGTAACCAGAAATCCAAGGAAAACCGGTTTAAAGTCAAAATTATCATAATTGTGATGGTCGATGTATATTCATATGTTTGAAATATAAAAGCAAAATATAATTGTGTTATATCAAAATATGTAATTAAAATATAAAAATACATCAACATATTATAATTATATATGTAAATATAAAAAAAATATTTATGTTGAAATATGTGTGAAACTTCGGGCAATGTTGGGCGAGTCGAACACTGTACTACCCGATCACTCGTGTGAAAAAACCCAAAAAACAAACAAACAATTTATATATATTTATATAATATTATATATATCAGGGGATAATTTTCCAACAAGATCATTCAAACATAACGTTCATATTTCTGTAGCCAATTATGGATTGCCAGGAAGTGAGCGAATGGAATGCTGAGTGCACAAGTCACGCTGATAATTCCCTCAATAAGGAATTTCCAAATCACCTAAACGCCTACATTTCAGATCGCTCGATCGATCTGGTTCCATGTTCGGGCGACCACGACTTAAGCCTATTCTACTATTACTGCCAGGAAGTTGTTTTTACAGTGTGTGTTATCCAAATATCAACAATTTGTTGACCTCCAAGAGCCACTGTTCATTTGTAGCACACATCCATGGACTGATCACTTATTTATTGGAACTATTTTGAAACTTTGTTAGATGTTTGTGGCTGTACACTGAGAGAAAAATTCTCAAAACTTTTGCTAGAATAGATAGAATTCAAGCGTTTGGAGACAAACATAATGCTCGAAATGGCATTAGATAACATTCTTCTACAATGTCAAAACACGTTTTCTCTTCTACAGTGTACCAGTTATTCTGTAAAATCGTGACAATACGCTAATATTTCGTAATGTTATTCTGAACTTTACAGAACATACAATTATAAATCAGCAAAACGAATCCAAATATTAGTACATAAAGAAGCCTAATTACTACGAACATTCCGCTGACTCCCACAAAATATAACGCTGTGCTCCACAAACGTTTTACTAAGTTTACATATTGTTCTACAGAATTATTCAAGCATTTGCCAAGGAAGTTTTAACAGTTTTGCTGGTTATTCAATCTATTCTGCTATACTTTAAAAGTGCTTTACTGATATCATAGATGCAGTTTGCTACATAGTAAAAATGTTTTACTAGTAAACCAAATCATATTGCTACTTTAGTAAAATGGTTCTCCTATCCTACCAATTTAGTTTTCCCCTTGAGTATTTGGTTTCACTGGTACAGTAAATTAATGTGCTACACTAGTAAAATAGTTTTACAGGTATTACAAATAATTCTACTGAATCAGTGAAAGAATTGGGCTGTGGAAAGGTGTGGCATCAGAAAGTGGATTTCTGAAATAAAAATCAGAAAATAAGTACAAATATTTATTAAACATATAAAATACACACATAAAACACACATATAAAATACACACGGTTATACATCATGTTATACATATTGGATAGTGGCCACCAATAGTGTGTAGTGTAGTGAGTGGTCCATTGGTTGGTGGTTGAATATTTTCAAGGTCACGTACATAAAATTAAGCAGTTTTACACCGAATTGCAGTTTAAGCAAACAAAAATTATGGTCCTAAAGGGCAGTTAACTCGAGTCGGGACAGTACAATGCCAGACATTGCAGAGTCTTGTGACAGGCTTCAAGTTGATCAAAATATTTGAGATTTTATAAAGCTTCCGTATGGTACCTTATTTACTGAGCAGCTGTCAGTAGCGTTATTTGCGGCCCTCTGGCTTTCCAAGTTTTTTCAAAATTTGGCTTGTTGGCCAATGGTAGTAAAAAGCTTTGGCAAAATAAAATATTCCAGTGCCAATAATCCATCTGTATCAATCTCCCCAGCTGAAATAAAATAGACATTTCAGATTATTATAGTCCTACATGCCTCCTATACTCGGACCAGCAGGGCGATTCTGTATGGGCGACGATACGTTTATCACCGGTTTCAGTTGTTAGAAGAAGGCGATGAGCCAATCACCGCCTTGCATTCGCCTTCAGTAACGACCAAAACCGCTGATACATTTATCGTCGCCCATACAGAATCGCGCAGCAGTTCGGCCATTGTATAACGCCATTTTAGGCTGAAGCACAATACGCCCGGGAAGGAGCTTCGAGAACGGGAAACTTTGCCTATTATAAAGCAATATAGGCCTATTGAAGTTTAAAAAAGCAGATACTCATAATGGATAATCGGGTGTCAATGGAATAAGCTTCAATACACTGACGAGATAACACTATATAGCCTAACAATATGCATAAATACGATTTGTAATTTTGGAAACTGGCTCTTTGCTCAGAATCTCCCCAGTGAGAAACCTAGGCCTTAGGCCTATGTGCAGGGCAATTGTGTTTGTATTATATATATATATATGTATAGGCTTTAATCCTTAATTGGCTTTAATCTACATACCTGGGCCCTAACCAAAGTTCTGTCTCAGGATAGAGGCCTAGGCCCTAGGCTTAGCCTATTGGCTAGGGATGCCTTGACGAGCTGCTAGGCCTAGGCCTAATGGTCGGTGCACAATAGCCCGGGAAGGAGCTCCGGTAACGGTAACGGGAAAGTTCGCTATAATTTAACATTGCCCGGTAACGTTAACGATAACGGGAAGCTCCATCTCGGGCTATTGTGCACCGACCATAAGCCTAGGCTAATTTTTAAAGTAATTTCAACAACATAAGGGGACATCTTTTTCTCAGCAAGTAGATCACAACAAATACTGATAATTAATAACACGTAAATATCATACTCTTACCTTTAAACTTGTATTACATCGTCTCCGTAGCCCCAGCAAGTTAGAGTATACTCCACGAAGGAGTCAGCCATGATGCACAATGATCACAAAAACGGTCGCTCACTCGTTCCATAAACATTTTAAGAAATTCCGTTTCAATCACGATTCGCGTTCACCTTTTCAAAAACTCTCGTCAAGATCGTACGTCAAGCCAATCAAAATGGTTTTTACTGAGTTTCGGCCAATGAGCGAGCGGCTTTCCGAGGGTACCTAGCAGTACGGTTTATTTCCGGCACTGCAATGGTACCCCAGTAGAATAGGTCTGCTGTTTTACGCGCTAGTTTCGTGTGTAGTGGACTATTCGGGTTTTCTAGCAAAATGCTTTGAACCAATTTGGCGGTATAAGTTTTCAGTGATGTGTTCCCATTTTACAGGGGAACGTCTTCCAAGCACTTCTACTATTTACAAGTACGAATCTTTTTGTAAATTTCTCGAACCGTTCTACTAATTATGAAACTGTGGTCGTAGCAAAACACATTTTTAGTTTTGAGCAAAGTAGTTTTCTAAATAGCTAGGAATTCATGCTATAAAGTCCTATAATATGTCAGCAAGACTCGTTTTGTGAATATTTTTCTCCGTGTACAGTGTACAGTGTACACACACACAAAGTCATGCACCGACTGCAAACCGTCTAAGTAATCACAGTGTTTCTGTCATTTATCACAGCAATCGGTAAATTCGTCTCTTGTTCCCACACACGGGCCAGTTTGTACTTCATCGCCTCAATACTAGACACCAATTGCAACTTTTGGGGTCACAAGATTCCCAATCCCGAACAATGGACCAGGTAAACTTGGAGACTGTTTATTTTTTATGTCCATTCCAGACATGTTTTGTTGGAAATTAGACTAAGGTCCAGTCTGGTCCAGTCTTACAATGTCTTAATAACTACTTATTCGTCGAAGAGCGTGTTGTCTCCATGGCAACCACCAATAAAGCCCTTGAAATACTCCAAATAGCTTAATTGCTACAAATAACTTTCTTATTAGGCGATTGTAAGACCGGCCCTAAGGTCCAGTCTTACAATGTCCCAATAACTACTTATTTGTCGAATACCTTGTTTTCTCCATAGCAACGACCAATCAAAACTCTTGAAATCCTCCAAATAGCTTGATTGCTACAAATAACTTTCTTATTAGGAGATTGTAAGACCAGCCCTTAATTATTGTTGCTCCGTTTAATAAACTTGCTTGCAAGGTACTTACAAAAAAATGCTAAAAAGCAAAAAATAGCAGTACAAATAAATGTCCTCATTAACGGGCGTACCGACCGTTCATAATCCTGCATCATATTCAATTCTATTATCAAACTAATATTGTAGTTTGTAAAGACTATTATTTTTGTTACTTTGTTAAAGGCCTAATTCCTCTTGCAGTTTTCACTAGATTACAGATATAAAGTTAATTTCAATTTGTTAATTTACTCACATTCAAAAAGTTCTTTTTTTAAATCTGAATGGTCTAACTATAACAAAAAATTGAACTAATTATAGCTTTCAGTTATCTTAGATTCTTAGAAATCACGGTCGGTTGTCTTTTTAAAAAACAACCACCTCAACCTCCGATAATTTCGTTGCAGAGATTTGTCTTCGGGTTTAAAGAATCTCACTGTGCCCGAAGGGAAATGTACAATGAAAACATGTTGCCCGATGGGCATGAATTCTGTCCACTGTTCTGTCCGAGGAGCTTTCAATGTCGTCACTTCTTCCGACAAGCCGTTCTGCTGTAAGCATGTATTGTATTGTATTGTATTGTATTGTTTGTACAGTATTGTATTGCATGTTTATTATGTAGCCGACCGTTACCAGACCTGTGAGCCTCAGAGTAATCTTCCGAGTATGTTTGGGAAAAGTACAATGGAGGGTTTGGGGGAAGCCCCCCCCCCCCCCCAGCCAATGCGGGTCCGGGGCGCACAACCCTGGAAATTGTTTTGATTCTTACAGTGTGATTGGAGTGTTTTAACGAATTTCGACATTTTTTTTGTGTATAACATTGTTTAGTGGTATTAGTGTCAAGTCAAAGTGGTCTACTCCCGATTTTTTACCCGGGTATTTGCCTGGGTTGCCAACCCCTAGTTACGGCCCTGTCCGCGCCAAATGAACGTGTTTTCATTCTGTTTTCAGAACGCTTTAGGCCTAAACATTAGTGAACAAGTGACTGACAAATGAGGGAAAAGTGGTTTCGTAAGAATTAAAAATTTCAAATATTGAACCATTAGGGTTGTCATTGTGGAAGCCAATTAAAGAATATGTTTTAATTGGTTTCCATAATGACAACGGTAGTACACTAATCGATATCTTTTAGAATTTTTCAAATCCAGATTTTAGTTCCTACGAATTACCACCTTATACGTTCTCAAAATATAACTAAATTACGTTAATTTGGCGCAGTTTTTACAGTGAGACTACCTTTTGACCTTAAGGCATTACTTTTAGGGAGTCTCTGTAGGCTACACACAGATACTATAAACCTAAGAGGCTTTAATTTAAACAATGGTTTTGAAGTAACATCTAGTTTGATAATATCTAGAAACTGGATTCACAAAATTTCAAATTTTTTAAGAAAACTTATTAGTTACTAATTATTTAATTGGACTTTTTCAATACGGTGTTTAGTTCTTCCGGAGTTGATTGTTCGTCTGTATCCACTTATTGTGTATAGCGTGCTCAAGGTATTACTAAAACTCTTTAATTTGGCACGAATTTAATAGTTAGACCAAAGAATAGCCATAGACTTCCATGTACAATAATTCATTAGTAGACAATACTCTGTTTTATATTGTTACTCAACTAAATTTGAGATTTCGTTCTGAATACAAACATTTAAAACTAAATTTTTGCAAATATTGACATTCATAAAAGTAGGCAGGAAATTCTACACATCGTTATGGCGGAGGAGACAGACAGGGTATAACGTCATAGTGTTTCAATAGTGTGTTATTTGGTTACCAATCAATTGCGTTCAAATGAACAAATTTAAATAATTTTATGGTTATTTATAAGAGCGTACTCTTGCGAAATTAGTTTCAAATAACGTTGAATTGAAACTATGAATTAATGGCTCGGCCCGAAAGATTATGATTCTGGCCCGGCCCGACGTCGGCCCGAAAAACTGATCAGAAAGTCAGCCTAAAGCCTGGTTTCTGCCAGTCGTGACTTTTAACCTGTTCTGCATGTACAGGCTATTATATGTACAGAACCGACTCTATGCAGGGTCATTATCTGGGGATTATTTTGGAGTATGGTCTAGGTTATAGGATCTAGTATTAGGCACAAGTGCGAAAGGGGGGCGTGACGCTGAGTCAAAGTGTGGGGGGGGGGGGGGGTTAGCGTGTCCTCGGGCGTTTGGCTAGGGGACAGTGATATTCGGGGCCCATGGAGGCCGTAGGTCTGTTATACAGGTCGCCCGGCTGGGGAGCGATGGTGGAGAGATGGCGGATGTACGGCTCTTTTGCCTTGCTTGCCGTGGAGTAGAACTGTCGTGCTAGTTGTCGGAGGTGCATGGCGACTTCGGGGATCCCGACAGCGCTATGGAGATCTGCTGTAGATGTGTCTCTGGGCGCCCCAGTGGCGTATCGGATGGCCCTATTTTGCAGTCTTTGAAATTTTAGAATATGTGTTTTTGCGCAGCTGGCCCATATAGGGGCGGCGTAGGTGAAAGTTGGTCGGATGACGGCTTTGTACAAAAGCATTTTAGTGGCTGCCGACATGTTTTGCGATCGTAATAATGGGGTAAGCGATGCCAGTTTGCAACGGGCTCGAGTGAGTACGGATGACGCATGGTTTATCCAACGTAACTTGTTGTCTAGGATAACTCCCAGACACTTGCTCTCCGGGGTCCATACTACAGCTTGTCCTCGTATTAGAAGCGGGGGCTCACGATGTTTCTTAAATAGGAACGGGTCTCGGTGCTTAGGGTGTCTCTTGCGGGTAAATATTGTGGCTGTGGTCTTCGTCGGGTTTATGGCTATACGCCACTGTTCATACCAGGGTAGAACTCTCGCCAAGTAACGTTTAAGGTGGCGCAACGCTATTGCGGGGTGCGCTCCTTGTGCCAGAGCCGTGAAGTCATCGGCGAATATACTCGCGATGATGGGTTCATCATGGGTAGGCAGTGGGATGTCGTGTGTATAGATGCCGTAGAGGGAGGGTCCCAGGACGGATCCCTGTGGTACCCCGGCGTGAATAGTGTGTGTGGTACCTGGTTTCTGCCGACTATATCGTGTAGATTTTTGGACTCGGCAAGCAAAGACCAAAAGGGCATCGTTCCAGAGAGCAAATAGTATACGATAGTATTTGAATTAGCCATGGCAAAGTTAAAATATCCATGGTGTGTGTATAATATGATTGCTTGAGGTATTGTCATGATGTGGTGCATGCTGACAATGGGGGTTGCAGATGTAAGCTGTAAAACATTAGGGCTACCTGTTTCTGATAGGAACGCTGCTTAGACGGCCCTATGTTTAATTTTAGAAGATTACTATTGTTTTAATTATAAACAAATTATGAAATATTGATCTCCAGGTGCGAAATGCAGATCAGGAAAGCCCGGCCAGAAAGCCCAACCAGGGGCGAAATACCGGGCCGGCATGACACAGGTACCCCGACGCGGTCCGAAAGCCCGAACCAGCCTGAAGGCCAGAACCGGTCTGAAAGCCCGAACCAGCCTGAAGGCCCGAACCGGTCCGAAAGCCCGAACCAGCCTGAAGGCCAGAACCGGTCTGAAAGCCCGAACCAGCCTGAAGGCCCGAACCGGTCCGAAAGCCCGAACCAGCCTGAAGGCCAGAACCGGTCTGAAAGCCCGAACCAACCTGAAGGCCCGAACCGGTCCGAAAGCCCGAACCAGCCTGAAGGCCAGAACCGGTCTGAAAGCCCGAACCAGCCTGAAGGCCCGAACCGGTCCGAAAGCCCGAACCAGCCTGAAGGCCAGAACCGGTCTGAAAGCCCGAACCAGCCTGAACGCCCGAGCCGGTCCGAAAGCCCGAACCAGCCTGAAGGCCAGAACCGGTCTGAAAGCCCGAACCAGCCTGAAGGCCCGAACCGGTCCGAAAGCACCAACCAGCCTGAAGGCCCGAACCGGTCCGAAATTCCGAACCAGCCTGAAGGCCTGAACCGGTCTGAAAGCCTGAACCAGCCTGAAGGCCTGAACCGGTCTGAAAGCCTGAACCGGTCCGAAAGCCCGAACCAGCCTGAAGGCCTGAACCGGTCTGAAAGCCCGAACCATTCCGAAGTGGAACAGAATGTTTGTTACCTTAGGATCATGTGAAGGCCAGCTAATAGAAATTTGTTGTTTGCTATTTTCCATAACAAAATCAAATTCGAGGCTTCATGTTACCGATGTATGCGTTATCTACCGCAGTGCAATAAAACTTAAGGCCTTCTATTAGCATCGACAATGACATCAGAGATCACGCCAAAGGAAGCGCTCCTTATATTTAAAACAAAGATTTAACTGTTCTACTAACGTTGCACAACTATTAACGAGTTCAACTAAACCGGATGCAATGGTTGAAGTGTCGGATGGGCTGATTTTCTTTGAGCGCGGGCAACTTAAATTCAACCCTCAGCGTTGCCACAATACCTTACCAGGCGGGTGGACCACTCGTCACACTCTGGCTTTGTCAAGGCTCATCGCTACATTTGGCAACATGCATTGCTGTTTGGTTCGAAATCTATTGAAATTGAGGGAAATAAAATGGTATTTGGGGTAAGTTTCTTCGGTCCCCTCGCCCCCTCCCCCCACCCAAACGCTACCCGCCCGCGACCATGGTCGAGCACATCAAATGAACAGGACAGACAAGCCCAGAAAAATCCAATAAAATAATTTCCGTTTTAGTTTCTTCTAAAGGTGAACTCGATAATAGTAACATTTATTTATTTATTTATTTAATAGTTATCCTATTTATAGGTTGTACGTACGCCACATCTGTGCGCGTGGCGGCCGCATTTGTGATTAAACTTTGACGTTGCCACTGGTTGTGGTAGAACACAGAAATCCTTAGTTCTTTAAAATTCACCCTGCTTTTTTTTTTAAATAAATTAGTATAAGTGGTGATTTGTGATCTTTTTTTTATTACTTGTTTCTTTTAAGTTCTTAATAATATTCTTATAATAATATTTGCAACTTGATCATGTCTATGAGGGTAATCTGTTTGACAACGAATGAACAAATGTTTGAATAATAATAATAATAATATGTATTATTATTATTATTATCATATGACACATTATAACGAAAAACAATCAATAATACTGCAGATTGGATTTATTTCTTCATATGATGTTGGTTCAGTTTGATGTAGGCCTGTAAAAAATACAACATTTTATATTTTATTTTAAGTAATACAAATTTGTAAGAAACCGTATGGATATTTAAGCACATAATTAGGCTTCACTTAATATTTGAAACAATGAACTGACTACGGAGGTTCTAGTAGTTGATAATTTCAAACGTAAATACGCACAGTACTGACGTTAAATAACAAAGTTGTTAAACAACAAAGCTGTTCTATCGTGACGTGCCACAGAAACGAGTTGTTCGGCCATCCCAGGCTCCGACTCTTGAACCATTTTCCACAGTCCTTCGTCCGCTCCCTTCTCTAGGAGTACGTGGGGATGGTCGAACTCCTGTAATAATAAATTCAATGGAAACAGTAGTATTATCGTTGAGTGAGTAATATAGGGTGCAGGCGCCCCACACTATCGGCAGTTTGTCTACCGCCTTTTACTGCCCAAATTACTTTAGTCGGGTAGTAGAACTTCGCCAAGCGACGCGATGACGGAGCCTGAGTGGTCGGCCACTTCACCGAAGATATACGAAGACAGCCGAAAACTCCGCCGTCGCGTCGCTTGGCGAACTTCTACTACCCGACTAAAGTATGTTTGGCAGCATAAGGCGGTAGACAAACTGCCGATTGCGTTGCGACTCTACCCTATATTACTCACTCAACGGTATTATGTCCTTATAAAACAATCAGTTACTTTAAAATGATAGGAAGTACCATAGCCATCTATTTAACACAATGTCTCAATCAGCATATGAAAATAAAGGCAGAAAAGAAGCGTCAGCACCCACGAAACTGTACACCCAATCGAGTCTTCATGGCTTTTGATGTCTGTTTTTGGCGTATGTCATCAAGGATGTCTTCATATCACACAGGAGTTTCTCAGTTACCGTCCATAAACCTATAGAGTAATCACACTGAATATGGTACTGGAGTAGGCAGGCCTATGTAAACGGTGATTTTTTACCCAGCATAGAAACGAGCGCACCTGATATTGAGAAACACTTTTTTTTTTTTAAAGATAAGATAAGATTGTGTTTATTTAGCTTCACCAGCTAATATTGTCATACATACACTTACAACTTATTATTAGTATCAATTAAATATACATACTTATATAATTACAAATAACTTATACTTAAACGCTACTACTTACTATACTTAAAAACTTGAACTTAGGTCCAGTCTTACAATGTCCCAATAACAACTTATTCGTCGAATAGCTGGATTTTCTACATGGCAACCACCAATCAAAACCCTTGAAATCCTCCAAATAGCTTAATTGCTACAAATAACTTTCATATTAGGAAATTGTAAGACCGGTCCTTGTACTAATATACTTACAAACATATTTTTTTTATTATTATTTTTATTTTTTTTATTTTTACACTTTATTTTTACTATCAATTATTTTTTCTCATTAATTAATTAATTGACTTATAATTTAATTGAGTGCATGGGTAGAAAATAATGTTATACTAACCGCTACTGTTCCGGCGTCCATGACGAGGATCCGGTCAGAGTCCATGACTGTGTTGAGTCTGTGCGCTATTGTCAGTACTGTACACTGGGAGAAACGTCGACGGATCGTTGTCTGGATTAGCGCGTCAGTCCTGAAACCATACAGTACCTCTCTTGTTGTATTTATATTAGGTCCCAATAACTACTTATTCGTCGAATAGCTTGTTGTCTCCATGGCAACGACCAATCAATACTCTTGAACAAATAACTTTCTTATTGGGAGATTGTAAGACCGAATATTTTATAAGGGTCACAATACAGCATTAATTTTTGCTAGAAATATCATGCATGGAGCATGGTATAGTAGTCGTACAGCAACTTCGGGAACGCTTTCGTCATCAATCAATGACGTGTTTAATGTATCGGCCAACCCGAGCAGGTATCTGAATTAGCCACGGCCGCTGGTTGGGTGCCGCTCACCCTCCCGTGACGTAAGCATTACCGGAGCTGTTGTACGACGACTATATATACATTACCTATTTATAAAGTCGTCTTACAATAACTTCAGTTATGCTTTCGTCATAAATCAACGACGTGTTTACGGTCTCGACCAACCCGAGCAGGTATTTGAATTAGCCACGGTCGCTGGTTGGCTGCCGCTCACCCACCCGTGACGGAAGCATTACCGAAGATATTGTACTATTACTATGACTATACAAGTAACTTGCTTGATGCTATTTTAAAGCTAAGAGAAAGAAAATGACTACACAGAAGAAGATTGATGTTGATTCTACAGTAAAGGTATGACATGACTATTAACTTTAGGTAGTTTATCTAAAACAATAAAAAATTGTACCACTCTTTGAAGTTATTTGTCTGTATGAATAATATTTAAGGGCTTATATATTATTCTCATATCTGAGACTGAGAGGTGAGATGTGGCTTATTTTACAAACGAGCTAATCAAAAATAAGATTTTAAAAAATGCCATAGACGACACCCTTGCTCAAGTCACGATACATTCCTAGAACACAGACCGCAGAAAACTACGCTGGCAAATATAATACAATAAAATACTTGAAAATAACGAACTCACTGTGGATCAACGTTGGCCGTTGCTTCGTCAAGGACTAGTATCCGGTTATTCCTCAAGATGGCGCGCGCGAGGCAGATCAGCTGCCTCTGTCCGACGCTCAAGTTACTCCCACCCTCGTTCACGTGATAGTCAAGGTTCTCCACCGCCTGCTTCAGCTCCACCTGTGGAAACAAGTTTCTGGGATGAGTTTACTCCGTCAATCCCCTGGCGGAGGCTCGGTAAACCTACTTGGGAGTTCAACGAGCCCCGCCAGGGGATTTACGGACCTTGAATTCTTGTTAGGTGAGGTCTTCCAACGTTTGGACGTTTTTTTTTTTCGTTTGGAGGCCCCAAATTCCAAATTTGAACAAAAACCGCAATTAGCAGACAACTAACGCACTCTGTCGTAAACTTGAAGCACCGTGCACGCAGTCTACAATAGAGTGCGTTACAGACAATTTAGCGATTACGCACTTTATTGTCGACTTCAGGCACGGAGTCTTTTGTAAGTGAATTTATAGAGTGCATTATGCTGGGTGTACACAGCATAATGTTAGATTTAATATCTTGTTCTTCCTAGGAAAGTATTTTTCGTAACGCTTTTCAGGCTTACGATTTAAAAAAATGTGTGCGTGGTTTTATAGGGTATTATATTTTCGCCATCTTTGAACTCCGGCCGCCATTGCAACTATAGCACAGTACCCAATTGAGGAGGTTGTGACATCACACGCAGACAAACAACGTGTCGTGTTGCTTGGCAACTGCATTGTTGTATCTTTCTTTGTTTGGTGCATATTCAATGTTTGTCCGAAACAAAACACGGCCACATGGCTATTTTTGCTATACATCGGCCTTCTCGAATACAATTCGTGATTTCAATCATTTTGATTATTGAGGCACATCTTTCTTGAACCGGATTGACCCGTCGAGAAGGCTTTGCATTGAGGAAGTAGTAGGCCTATATGGTCATAATGGCGGAAGATGTAAGCGCCCACTAAAAAGCGCGTGGCACGTGCGCGCACCAAGCGGAGATCTAGGAGACCATGTGTGTTCACCTCTTCCAGAGCTTCCCAAAGCTGGAAGTCTTGGAACTGGTTGAACGGATCCAGATTGTCCCGGATTGTGGCGGAGAATAGTACCGGGTCCTGAGGGATGATTGAGATTGCGCTTCGAAGACGGTTCAAGCTTATCTTAGTGATGTCCACGTTGTCAATCAGTATTTCGCCGTCGGGCTGTGTCAACCTAAACAAGGCGGTGATAAGGGAAGATTTGCCGGCGCCGGTGCGTCCCACGATGCCAACCTGCAAACACAAAACCCGCAACTGACGTCACATCCGGACTACAACAATGGAACAAATGAATTGAGCTGATGGACAAACAATCAGCTGTCAAAATAATAAAATTGCAACCATCCATACAAATAAAAACAAGTGTAGCAATAGTAACTGCTCACCATTTAAAACTTTTAATGATGAAAAACGACTAAGTGAAAGTTTTGTATGTGTATCTGTTTGTTTTTTGTTTTCCAAAACCAGAAGAAATTATTTTTTTTACAGCTTGTTGTTTGTCCATCGATTCAATTCATTTGTTTCATTGTTGTCTTTTGGTGTTGCTAGTAGCATTGTTGTTCACTTATCTAACGCCCTTATCACTTATCTAACTTATCACTCTTTTTATTTTTCACTCACAATCTCACCTTTTGTTTCGAGTCGATCGTGAAGTTGAGATTCCTCAAGACCGATGGATCCAGTGCTGAGTATCTAAGCGAGACGTTCCTGAACTCGATCCTTCCTTTAGACGGCCAGTCGTCCGGTGGGTTCGTTTCAGCTGGAAAGTTGGTGGAATTGTGTTGGCGATAATGTTTTCAGGAGCATTTAAAGAAATGTAGTTTTCCGTTGTTTTTCCTCGCCAACAAAAATGTGTCGCGGACAAAATGAGGGTCAAAGCATCTATGTTTCTTTACGCCTGATTGTAAATTCATTTTTGAATATTTCACCTTGCGTTTAGGCAATGTGAAATACTCAAAACTGATATATAACTTTATAACTGTTATATATAACTTTATAAGTTATAGCCTATAAGGGCACTAGCAACACCAAAAGACAACAATGAAACAAATTAATTGAATCGATGGACAAACAACAAGCTGTCAAAAAATAATTTCTTCTGATTTTGGAAAACAAAACAAAAAACAAACAAATACACATACAAAACTTTCACTTAGTCGTTGTCTATCATTAAAAGTTTTAAATGGCGAGCAGTTACTATTGCTACACATGTTTTTATTTCTATGGTTGCAATTTTATTATTTTGACAGCTGATTGCTTGTCCATCAGTTCAATTCATTTGTTCCATTGTTGTCTTTGGTGTTGCTAGTGCCCTATATAAGGGTCTCTATGTAAAAAGTTTTCACCGTGGCAACCATGCTTCCAGTTGGTTGTTACCGTGGTGAAAGCAACTTAGTAGAGTTTCATAATACCGGGAAAAACTGTTCTTTAATTAATATTATTGGTTCGCTTTTAATACTGAAAAGTAAAATAAAAGCTCTCTTTTGTCTACATCTCTCTTTCCCTGGTTGAAAATGACACACATAACCATTTCCACTCCATATTTTAGTGGTAAGCCGCAGAAGTGGCCTGTAGGGTTTCAAATGGGTAGAGCACAATGAAAGTTCCAAATCATCACAAAATCAAACACTGATATGATGTATACAAATATGAGATATATATACTGATATATACAAAATACACACGCTAAGCCATGGCTCTCATCGGAGCACAATAATACATTTAACCAGCGACTGATCCATGATCCATTCTATTGACAGCTAACTATGCAAACACACGTCACGTGATGAATTCTCCATAATATATATGTATACTTTACCAAATTGATTCTCTTTTTGAATGTGAGTGTACTCGAGGACCCTCTCGACTGACGTCATCTGTCTACCAGCCTCGGCCGAGGAACGGATACCAAACTGCAGGAGTCCTGTGAGCGTAGTCGACTGAGTTATAGCCATGCCGACGCTAGAGCCGAACGTCTCTGAAACACAATGCTTTGCTATGACGACGCTAGAGCCGAACGTCTTTGAAACACAATGCTTTGCTCTGACGACGCTAGAGCCGAACGTCCCTGAAACACAATGCTTTGCTATGACGACGCTAGAGCCTAACGTCTCTGAAACACAATGTTTTGCTATGACGACGCTAGAGCCGAACGTCTCTGAAACACAATGCTTTGCTAATTATTGCTTTTCAAACGATTTTTCTACAAAACTAATGGTGTTCAATCCCCATCGAGGCTTGTGGATTGTACAAATTTCAACTTGATCGTACTCGCCGTTCTACCGCTATCGCGAGACATAAAAAAACAGAACGAATGCCATAATGGAGAGCCACATACCTGTTCCAAGCACCAGGAAGCTGAAGGTGACGACCCCGGTGAAGACAGCGCTAAGAAGGTCCAGATAGAGAGCGAAGACTCTTTCCGTAGCAACGTACATGAACCAGGCAGAAGTGTGCAGGTTCTACATAAAAAAAAAAAAAAAAAAAAAAAAACAGGAATTCTGCCCATGGGCAAATTATGGCACTCTTTACGTCGAGGAAATATGACCTTTGGAATACTTGGGAAGAAATGTCCGAGGACTAAATTAAAATGATTCAATCCCAGGATTCGTTTGGTGACTGAGGAAAACCTAGATTAACATTCAGCCAGGATTGCTATTAGTGGGTATCGAATCGAAGACCTCTCAAATTAGAGTCTCGGGTGCTAGCATTAATTGAGCCGTTTCCTTCGGTTCGCAATAATGTATTGCGTCTAGCTAGAACAGATTGACTAGCAATTTGGTTGATGTAGCATAATATATTACTAGAAAAACGCTCTTGTGTGACGCGTTGATAAGCGAGCGCGTCAATATCTACGAACTTTCTGGCGAAAAGTTTGCAAAGCTAATATAAACAACAATTAACAACAATTCAAGGTTGCGCATTGCAAACATGTTTCTAATTGCTATAGCTATTATACTTTATCTGTTCAAACCTTCATCTTTCACATTCTTTAATCCTTCAATTTTTAAGTGTGTGACATATATGGAAGGGGGGTATGGTTTGATCTAGGAAGCTTGGTGAAAAGAAGAAGTGTTTTAAAACTTAAAAAGATTGTTGTGGATTGTTGAGAGATGTTGCAAGCATTCTATCGGTTGAAGATTGCTTTAGGGTCTTTATGAGACTGTTATTTTTTTTGCCTTGCCATCGTAACATACTAATAGAATTCACGTGTCTTTTATTGTATTGTTATCTGAAAAAGCAATATCACAAATAAAATAAAGGAGCTATTATTTCGGTACATTCCGAAACCTCCTGAAATTATGGGGTTCCAGCATCAGCTAGCATATCCCAGCATCACATTTTGTCAAGTGTTTCGGAACGTCTACAAGCGAAAAGATGGAGGAAATGCGCGCTAAAAATTTGTAATGAAATTAAAAAAACAATATTCTAATCGTTTCCCAATAATAACAAATACGACATGAAAGATAATAAAATCCTGCAACGCGTGGTATGAATAGCGATCAAATGATATAATTCCTGACAATTTGACGAGCTTTTAAATTATTACATTTTGAAAACGCCGCCATGATTTGTGAATGCTGGCAGATGCCCTCGCTCGAACTGGCTGGCGTTTTCATGATGCTGATTATGCTGGCGCAGGAAGTTACGGAACGGGGAGCCTATGATATTCAGGAGGTTACGGAATGGCCTCAGCACGGAAATGGCATACTCAGCTAGTTTCGGAACGTATACCCTTTGTATGGTGTGGTGGAGTGGTTTTGGTAGCATTTGTTCCATTAGAATAATAGTATTGTATTCATTAATTAACGTGTACTCAAATGCTACGTTGGTGTGACATGGGGACAGAGGCAGAGCTGAGGCCCAGCTACCCTTTTCAATTCTGGGTAAACCAGAGTCGATAAAGAAGTTCTCCCTATGGGATAGTAAACCCAAAGATTAGTGGTAAAACCAAGTAAAACGTATTATTTACCTGATGCGCGTCAAATTCTCTGCGCACCATCTCTTGGCCATCTCTCGAACGAATGGTTGTGAGGCCGTCGAGTGTCGCGCTCAAGTGGGTGAAAACTGGACTACGGGCTGTACGGAAACACTTGGCATTAGAGATGACATAAGATGTCTAGACACTGCTTTTCATGCTATGCACAGTTGGTTAGTGTCAGCATGTCAGTGAAGAGGCAACTCAACTCACTGATGCTCTGTATCCTGGTAAGACTTCTGGCCGTGGATATATAGAGGACACGCATCGCGAAGAAGAGGACACCGATGATGACCATTGGCACGACGAGAAGGTAGTTCGAAATGAGCACCAGCGTGAGCGATCCGCACATTATCAGAAGAATCTATGGAGACAATGAAATCAATCAATCAATTACTTCCCGAGGGGTTGGTATTGAAGGTCAATCTACCTGAATGGACGTAGCCATGACCTCCAGTAGCATCTCGTCAATAGTACCCATGTCCTTGGAGAAACGGTTGAGTATTCGTCCCGAGGGGTTGGTATTGAAGGTCAACCTACCTGTATGGACATAGCCATGACCTCCGGTAGTATCTCGTCAATTGTACCCATATCCTTGGAAAAGCGGTTGAGTATTCGTCCCGAGGGATTGGTATTGAAGGTCAACCTACCTGTCTGGAAGTAGCCATGACCTCCGGTAGCATCTCGTCAATTGTACCCATATCCTTGGAAAAGCGGTTGAGTATTCGTCCCGAGGGGTTGGTATTGAAGGTCAACCTACCTGTATGGACATAGCCATGACCTCCGGTAGTATCTCGTCAATTGTACCCATATCCTTGGAAAAGCGGTTGAGTATTCGTCCCGAGGGGTTGGTATTGAAGGTCAACCTACCTGTATGGACGTAGCCATCACCTCCGGTAGCATCTCGTCAATAGTGCCCATGTCCTTGGAGAAGCGGTTGAGTATTCGTCCGGAGGGGTTGGTATTGAAGAAGGTAATTGTCGCGTGGATGATGTTGGCGAACATGGCGTTGTGAAGACCGGCCGACGCTCGCATGCACATCTTGAAGAATGTCATAGATCGCGTTATCGTCAATGTGACGCAGCAGAGAACGACGCCTCCGTAGACGATGAGGGAGTCTCGGGTCGTCAACACCCTCGTGTCACCGTCGTCAACGCTACTGGTCTCTTCCTCTCGCGTCCTGCAGGGGAATGTGTTGGAACATATCGTTGCTTGTTTAATGGTGGATTCCCGACACGCGGAGGTATACTTGATGGTCTTACCAGAACGAGACAAAGTAGTCCGCTCCGCTACTCGAGGTCTGCGCCAAGACGAACACTATGGCTACCACTACCATGAGACACCGGTTGCTGCCGGCTTGGAAGTACTGTGCGTACGTTGACCACGTGACTACGCCTCTTGTTCGGGACTCCTCCTCCTGCCTCGGTTCGTCATTGGCAGTGTCCGATGCACCGTCCTGTGAATAACCGTCATCTCGTATAGTGGTGGAAATCATCAAAGCTACAGCCGGCTAAATAAAGGACTTACGTTGAATGGGAACTGAGTGACAATCAATAAACACTAAGTGGATGTTATTTCTTTGTGTGAGCAAATGCTTTGCTCGACCCTCTCACAATTATCGAAGATTGGCCTGCCGACGTTGCCAGTTTCATAGTATTTGGGTTGGGTCTGCATTTACCCCCATCGGAAATGCATTTGTGGATATATTTTTATATTACAACAACAATAACCGTTGCAACGCTGGATGTTTATGGCAGTGAAAGGCCGGCACGCGCCTAGCAGGTCCATCCCTTCGGCTCTTTAGTTGCATTGTCCTATTAATATGTCCAATTTCGACCTCCTATTCACTGGTAGTCTTTGCAAAACACCGGCTGCTGTTCTAATGGTTTCCAAGACTTTAATTTAAGGGCTAAAATCTAACAAATTGGAAATGTTTCAACTTTCGTCCTAGCTCTCGTAGCAAGTTATGTGAACACCGTCATGCTACTGGCTTGAATCAGCTTCGTTAAACCATGGAGTTGTACCGTAGGTATACTATTATGAATCAATGGTTAAACATTAGATCTCAAAACCTTATTACGACGTGTGAGCCGGCGTTAAAATGTTTCTATTAGACCCTTTTGTATTACCTCCGTTGCCTTCGAGATACTCGGTGTGTTCCTGAACGAATCTTTCTTCCTGGAAGTTGTTGTATCGATTGTGTCTCCCTCTTGAAGACGGGTAACGATGTCTGGACTCTTAGCGACCACCTCGGCGTATGATCCTTGCTCGACAATCTCGCCCTGAAATTTTATTTTACCACACTCAATTATGTTACTGTTAATACTGTCAACGGATCTATTGACGCCTTTTTGCAAACATAAGCTTGTAATTTCGTATCATGCATATGGTTTTTTTGCAGCTTGAAGAGTATGTGTTAAACAGTATGCTATGGAACCGAATAAGCCCAAATAATAAGCATGATCTCCGTACAATGAAGTACAGAATGTATAAAAGGTGTCATACAGCTATAGAGAAGCTGAAAATTAAGTTGGTACCATTGCACCAGGCTGCCATTGAAGTCTGAATGTGAGACTTGTTGCATTGATCTGACCTTGTGCAAGACTACAACGTGGTTGACTTGCTTGAGCAAGTGCAGTTGATGCGTGACGAGTACGACCGTCTTGCCTCGAAGAAATCCCATGATGCACTCGTGAAACAGGTGGCGCGCCACGTGACCATCCACCACAGACAACGGATCGTCGAGCAAGTAGATATCTGCATCTCTGTACAGGCACCTGTGGTGTAGTAGACAACTCCATCAGAATAATTTAGACCAGGTTGTTCCATTGTCTGCACCTTTGCAGGAGTGGGCGTGCGTGCACGTTCACCATAAGATGCAAACAATTTTTAGCAAGTCAAGGAAACGGTTTCGGTTGTAGTTTCCCTTCATGATGGCAGTTCTAAACAAGTTAACAAAAACATATAATATCGTTTGCCGACAAGTAAAAGGACACTATCCATCCGATTCATTTGATAGCTGCTTTCCGTTCTTGGTATTGTGCATCTATCTCTCAAAGAATCTCATACAGATCAACAAGCTTCATAAATTGAAATTCTCAACTACAGTAGAGTTCCGCGGGAGTTTACACCATGACCACACCATTTTACCCCCGTTTTGGACACCCATAGATACGTTGAAAGATAAGCTACCCAGGGATTTCTTGTTTTCCTAGAACGATCGGACCTCATCGCCTTGAAGAATGTGATGAGTGTGTTCAGTCATCTGAATTCCTCGTCCTTTGCTCGAGTTTGAATGGAGATAATTGCTCGACTGGACTTTGCTCTAGGGGTGTACCAAAGAAAACTACCTAAAAGATTGGTGTAAACTCCCGCGGAACTCCACTGTACGTGTGCAGGCATGGGGCAAAGTCCAGATGCCGGAGAAACGATTTGTGTTTACGTTTTGATTCTTGAACGCCTATTAACAAGTTTAAAAGTGTTTTCTAGTTCTTTTGGTTGCTATCGAGGTCGCTGCTGTTGTCAGATAAGAGCTTTTTTCTATGATTATTTTACCGGCACCTATCATTAGTAAGACCCCCCCCCCCCCTCCCCACCCGCGGAATTTTGGAGACCCAGAGTGATGAATTTCGAGTAGAATGTGACTTGTCAGACACTTGACCAGTGGTGGGTGTGTCACCCAGGCGTGTCCAAAGGGTGCATTTGGCTGATTTTGTGACTTTTTTTTATCTTTTTAACCATATTAAACATATGATTTCAGATTCGTGCTAAGAATCACAAAGTTAGTTTTAGTAGTTTAGTATAACCCACAAAAAGAACGTTACCAACCTAGCAAGATTAATCCTCGCTTTTTGACCTCCACTGAGCACCACCCCCCTCTCCCCCACCAGCGTTCTATCGCCATGCGGGAATTGTTGGAAGTCAACCACGAGAGCGCAAACTCGCACCACCTCGTCGTACCGCTCAGCCACCAACGTTTGTCCAAACAGGATGTTGTTGTGAATCGAGCCGGCAAACAACCACGGCTCCTGAGATGCGTAGGATATACGACCTCCCACGTGCACACTTCCGCTGCTCAGAGACAACTCGCCCAGAATGGCCTGGAGTAGCGAGCTCTGCAGAACAATAGAACAATTAAACCGTTGAGTGAGTAATATAGGGTAGAGTCGCAACGCAATCGGCAGTTTGTCTGCCGCCTTATGCTGCCCAACATACTTTAGTCGGGTAGTAGAAGTTCACCAAGCGACGCGATGACGGAGTTTTCGGCTGCTTTCGTATATCTTCGGTGAAGTAGCCGACCAATCAGGCTCCGTCATCGCGTCGCTTGGCGACTTCTACTACCCGACTAAAGTATGTTGGGCAGTAAAAGGAGGTAGACAAACTGCCGATGGTGTGGGGCCTCTACCCTATATTACTCACTCAACGATTAAACACTTGTTATGTTATTCCGCCACAAAGTCAGTGCATGTGACTTATCTCACGTACCTTTCCCTCACCGACTAGCCCGACGACGGCGCACAGATGGCTTGGCTCGACGCGCAGGTCAATGTTGCGCAGAGTGTCTTGCGCACTATCGTCGGTCCACTTTGCGCACGCGCTCTCGAGTGTCACGCAGCCATCTTGTTTTACATCGGTTGCTCGGGACGAGATCTCGCTTTGTAGGAGAAAAGTCTAGGAAAATAATTATCGTACAGAATCAAACGTTATTGTCTAATTGAAGTGAGTGGTACACGTCGAAAATATGTAACCATATTATGACAACTGCTATGTAAGCTTTAAGAGACAATGATCATAATTGACAACTTGCTAACTTGACATTGCCAATTTCCAAATATGTTTGGATCAAAGGAAGCTAATGTTCAATTCACAATAAACATTAAATAATTCTTCCCTAGAGCAGAGAATAGCTTCGAGCCCCATGCCATGGATCAAAGCTTTAAATCCCTACAGTAGCAAACTCAACCCACCTGTATCCTCTTGATAGTCACGTGGGTCTGGGCAGTGTACAAGATTCCTCTGGGGAGAAATGTCGCCATAGTTCTGCTGAGGAAGCCAAAAAGTGAAGACAGAGCAAACACCTGTAGACAAATACATTAGCAAGTTCGTCAATCAGTAATACCAACGTATTACACGGTTCAATACTTTCGTTAAACTTATTGAATTCAAGGACAAAAAAGCATCGATTAATAGAAGCTACATTGTTGCAGCTTTTTAACAAACTGTTTTTGATTCGCAACTCTAGCAGCCATCGACACCATTCGTAGGCTACAGGATGACTGAGATTAGAGCCCTACCGCTGGCAGTGTCTTAAAAATGTGTATCATTGAAAATGAAAACGCACAGTTTCTTGTTTTAACCGCAGGTTACTATTAAGCTGTGTCGACAGCTAATGGGGATATACAATTATCTATCCTCTCTTCAGGTGACTAACTAGTTATTGCAGTATTTGAAATAATTGTGAAGGAATGTCCAAGGGCTGTTAGTATATCTCAGGTAAAACGTCTGGAAAATCCTTCAGTCAGGATTGTCCATGGCGGATATCGAGCCATCTTCATGGGTTTGTTATTAATTATATAATAATTAATTATTTTTCCAACATATTATATACACACAACAGTATCTTTGGCCGTATTTTGTAACAATTTAAGTTTCGTTTTTACCTTGTCAGCGGAGATTTCGTTCCCCGACAAGACGTAGAAGAGCAACGTGGCGAATAGGGCGACCCTGTCGGTGAACACGATGAAGCTTGTGTACACACCCTCCAGGTAGGCGACCTTGGATATCACATCGATCTCTTGTCTGGAACAAGAGTGCAAAGCCTGTTGGATGTGTATCAGGAGACGCATGTCACAGCTTGCTAGCTGTAAATCAACGACTCCTGATTGACATTCAACAAGCCGTGATTATCGTAGTTGTGACAAAACAACACTGCGATTGCTAGTGTCTACTGTAACGGTTTTTGTTAGAAGATGGAAAACCTCACAAAAGGGATAACTTTATCGACTCTGGTTCAATAGACCATTTTCAATATTGATCTCTAGGCGACCCTTAGATAGAGTTAATCGCGGTCCTCTAAATCATCAATGTCAACAATGCTCAACAATAAACTTGTTTTTAAATGTTATGTCAAGGTGCATTTTCCATTGTTAGGCATTGTATGTCTTTGAAGTTTTAGAGGATCGTAATAGACCTTTTTCAGAATTCCTCTAGGACCCTTAGATAGAGCTAATCACGGCCCTCTAGATCTTCAATGACTACAATGCATATCAGTGAAAAATGCACCTTAACATATAACTATCAAGAATCCTAGATAAAGCAAATCACGGCTTTCTAAATCAATTCTGAAAATCATCTATTCACTCTATATCTGAACATGGATTTATAATAGAGCACTCAAAATAGACTAGATGCATTCTGGTGGCAAGAAAATAAACTTCTATTAGGAACGGTTTAGCTGTCAATTTTCATTGTTGTTTTATTGTTATTATTCATCAATGGCGCTGAAAGGAGGTTGCTTAGCAGCGCTATCTATGTTAGTTTTGAGTCCTCTCTAGTACCTACGATTAAACGTCGTAAATCAATTTTGAAAAATTCAATTCATTAAAAGTCATTTATTAAAAAGTCTATTCATTTGGTTAGTTGTTTTAGTTTAGTGTGTACCCTATGGTAGTGTAATTACCTTCTAGCGATTTCAACGAGTAGAGCAAACGGTTTCTCCCAGGCGTACATCTTGATCACTTGAATACCGGCGATTATTTCACTCATGAGTTGGACTCTCTTGTCCGTGCGCACCGCGACGCGCATGCGTAGACGTGACGTCATGCTGCCCAACACAGCTGCGCACACAATCACAACAACAACACCATTATTATTGTTGTTATTATTATTATTATTATTATTGTTATTATTATTATTATTATTATTATTCATATTAATATTATTATTATTATTATTATTATTATTATTATTATTATTATTATTATTATTATTATTATTATTATTATTATTATTATTATTATTATTATTATTATTATTATTATTATTATTATTATTTTTATTATTATTTTTATTATTATTAGTATTATTATTATTATTACTATTATTATTATTATTATTATTATTATTATTATTATTATTATTATTATTATTATTATTATAACTTTTTACATCTTATGAAGGTCCAGGCCAAGGTTTTGGGTTTAAAAAAAGGTCTAGACCTACACTGTATGTACATTTCTTTTCATGTCAATTTTTCTATGAACATTTTCAAGTTTGCATTCAGGCATCTTGATTATTGCGCTATATCCACATTTTTGGGTAAAACAGGTTAAAATAGGGGGTTTCACGGTGAAAAATTAGCCCTTCCGATTGGTGGACGTACAAACCAAACTAAATCAAATCAAAATCACTTTATTCTTGCCTACAAAGTTTATGAAGTTTGTTATATCATCTAGAAATAATGATAAAATGTAATAAATGCTTCATGATATGAACAAAATTAGACATTCAAAAAAATATACATTTTATTTTATAAGAAGAAATGTCTCATAGAAAAAAAACCTTTGGGTGGGAGTATTCTAAGACATGTTTCGTAGTTGAATAGATGGCGACAAATGGATATGATGGAAAGCTGGACATTTCTTACGGTACTTCCTAACTTTACTGTTATTGCTCACTCATTATCATTGTGGACTGGTCATTACAAGACGTACCGTGTAGGGGAAGCAACTGTAAAATGATACATCCAATCCCAACGAAAGAAGATACCCCGACGAAGCTCCATAGAAAGTAGCCAATGATGGCGATCTGAGCGGGAGCAATCCACAGGTAGTTGAAGAACCAAGTGACTTGGTCGAATCTGGCCACGTCATTGGTCATCAGGTTCACAATCTGGCCCGCCGCTGTGTTGCCTAACGAGGTACGGTCAAGACGTAGAAGCTGTAAAATATAAACACACGTTTGTTCTCTCTGGCCTGCTCTATATCCTCTCGTATCTGAAGTGAAAGCCGTTCCTGGGGCAGACTGGCGCTATAGAGCAGGCCGGGCAAAACTACCACCAGTCAGACCAGTAATTGATTTGCCATGCTATCTAAAACTATCAAGAAAAGGAAGCAGTTTTATATTGGATAGTAAGACAAAAGAATGGCTGAAAAAGCCATCTTGGCACAAGAAGGAAAAAAGATATAACACTGCTAGCTGTACCATTGTCTATGCGCAAAACAAACGCAGAGAGTTTTCCTATAGTATAAAAAAGGTAACCTTTATCTTCACAAAGTCATGTTACTCGCTAATGATGTCGTCAGTCAGTGCAACATAAATAAACAAATTATTATAAGTAATATTCAAAATCCTAACAAAGGTGACAAATTTTGTTGAGACAACAACAACAACCACAACCACTACGACTAAACCATACGATTAAACCTTGTACTCTTATATGAACGTTTGCATGTTTTCCCTGTACCTCATCTGCTGCTTATGACAACTACTAAACAATACAAACATACAAACCTAATCTGCCCGGAACGTCAGCATTTTAGCAACGATCGACGCGGAAGCCAAGTTTTTAAACCTTCATAATATTGGATTGCCGTATTATTCAATTTTGTTGTACATACGCCACTGGAATAGCCTTATACACAAACGTTGTATATCGACATCGAATTTATAAATGTGTAGTTATTTAGGCATTTAGCCAAAATGTGAAAATAATAAATGTGTTTACAATACATAAGGAGTTGTCCATGTCAAGGCCCGACCTTCCTGTACAGCAGCGAGCAGCACGCGACCCGTATCCGCATGCCAATGTAGTACATTCCGATACTGTAGTGGTTGCCGCACATGGCAGACACGAGACTTGCCACAAAGATGCCCCCTGCATAGCCGTACGCCTCACTGATGGGCATTTTGCTGTCTTGCTTGAAGTACAGGAGGAGCCAGCTCAGAAGTATGGGCTGTGAGACACTGGGAGACAAACGATAGAACACAGTTTAACACTTTCCACCACAGGCGACAACATGAAGGGTATTATGGTAGAAACCTCCCCTACAGTAGAGCTCCGCGGGAGCTTACACCATGGCCACACCATTTACCCCCCGTTTTGGACACCCATAGATACGTTGAAAGATAAACTATCCCAAGATTTCTTGTTTTCCTAGAACGATAGGACCTCATCGCCTTTAAGAATGTGATAAGTGTCATCTGAAGTCATCTGAATTCCTCGTCCTTTGCTCGTTTTTAAATGGAGATAATTGCTCGACTGGACTTTGCTCTAGGGGTGTACCAAGAAAACTACCTAAAATGTTGGTGAAAACTCCCGCGGAACTCCACTGTAGAATGATGCTAAATTGAACGCAGCGCCAGTCCAGGGGGGTCCTACCGGTTGATGACCGGTGTCCGCAAAGAGGGTTCTCGTTTATCTCTTTTATCATTCGTGTATTCATCACTTGTGAGACCTTTATCATTTTTCCTCATCGTACTTTCTTACATATTCTTTATACTTGGTGGCACTTTTTTGCGCTCCAAACGCCCATTAACTCCCCCCTAAAACCCTTAACCCTTCAACTATTCTTTTTTTGGATTCCCTTATAACCACCCCGACGATATGTAATGGATCTGATTCGGCTGACTTCAAATTGACACATATAGTAATATAAAAAATAATGATTTGTTACAACGACGTACTCAGCAGCTAAGTCATATGACGTCTTCCGAATCAGTTCCATTGTTCATCGCGTTGGTCGTCAAAACGGGAGTCCAGCAACGGAGGTCATGGCCAAGTGGGAGGAGGAATCTTAAAAGGGACAGTCGGGGGGAAAGGGACATTGTCTCCTTTTGTCTCCTCTCACGAATGGCATAGTTACCCTGAGCCTATTCTACCCCGGGCCCAGACGGTGTAACTAACCTATACTTGAGTCTGGAAGCCATTCAGGAGAGAGTAAAAGGTGTACCAACCCCAAAACGTAAAAACACCAACCTACTTGAGTCTGGAAGCCAATAAGGAGAGAGTAGAAGGTGTACCAACCCCAGAACGTATAAACACCAACCTACTTGACAACGAGGGTCTGGAAGCCAATCAGGAGCGAGTAAAAGGTGTACCAACCCCAGAACGTTTTAAAAATCGCTCTGGTGAGGCTTGGAGCTCGGTCTTGTCTGTGAGCCCTTTCCAGCTCCAGCCGCCAGTTTCTGGTTACAAACGAAAACAGTGATGTTGCCAGTTGTCTTTATAATATTATCAAATAAAATAAATTTAATAACTGAAAAGGGTACCAATAAATAAATCAAAACAATGCGACATCAATAATCATGTAGCAATCTAGAAATCATAACAACAGTTTTAATATTGATTATGACTCTATGAGTATTGGATATTGAATGATACGTTCTAGCTTTTTAGAGCTGGGATAATTCAATTTGTTCAATTAATTTTAAAAACTTAATTTATTATTTAAAACTATTATCAGATGAAAGGAATACGCCATGTATTAACGATTATTATAGTAATAGTTTTATTTTATTTATTTTATTTTATTTATTTCACCGTACGATTTGTACATAATACAAATATTGGTATAAGCTATACAAAATAACTATACATACAAAATAAAATATACGTACAAATCTATAAAACTACAAAATACATTAAGAAATAACAAAGGATGGGTACGAGAAACAGGAATTAAAGTTGTTAGTTATCAAAAAATTCTTTTAAAGTGTAAAATGGTTTAATTGAGAGGAAAGTTTTTAGTCGATGTTTAAAAAGTGGAAGAGATGTAAAGTTTTTTACTGATTGGGGGAGTTTGTTATAAATTTTACTACAAAGGTGGGTAGGACAATGGTTGTAATAAAGATGGTTGGAAGTGGGGATGAAAATGTTAGCATTAGATCGTGTAAGATGAGAGTGATTGACATTATTGACAGGGAAAAGGTGAGGGTTAGAGAAAACAAAACAAGCAGCTGTTATTATAAGTATTGATGGTAATGTGAGAATGTGTAATTTAATGAAATGTGGTTTACATGATTGCCTTCGGGATATACCTGCAACTCAATCACAGCATTAACCTTTGTGACTGAGGAAAACCTCAGAAACATTCTTCAGTCGAGAAGGCTGGTAGTGGGTATCGAACTGACGACCTCCCGAATTAGTACTCGTGTGCTATTAGTATTACTGAGTCATCATCGCTATCGGTAAAATGGTTAAAAAGTTATGAGTACCATCACAAGCTATACGACGATGGTAACTTACTTCTCTAAAGCATCCCCTACCACTTCGGATTGGTCTTCTGGCAAAGTGTTGAACAAGTCTTTCTCTTCGAGCTCCCTGGTGTAACCTTTCCAGAAAGTCCCCACAATCCAACTGAAAGGATTAATGACCGCTTGTCAACAAACTTGTTTATGGTGGTTGACCTGTAAGGGTCCTTGATAGTTATGTTAGGGAGCATTTTTCACTGTTGTGCATTGTTGTCATTGAAGATGTAGAGGGCCGTGATTAGCTCTATCTCTATCTAGAGGTCCTAGATCGATTTTGAAAAAGGTCAAAAGGTATATTGTGAATGATGCTTTATGCATTTTGAGTGTCTCCAAATTCAAAATAATGTATATTCCGATCCAGCTGTTTATTTTGGCACTAGCAAAGAAGATAATCCAAGATATAAGAAGAAACAAATTTTGATGTTTTTATGGTAGATATTCGTTTCAAAACTTACAACAAACTCAACTTGGATAGTGAATTCGATGTGGCCTTAGGGTTCTTCGTATCGCTCGTCTCGCTGAAGTTCATAGCTAGTGCAGGGTTCACACTAACTCCACAACGACGCAGTCTTGTCGCAGTTCACAGCTGATGTGGAGACGAATTGTCGGGCTATCCAGATCGAAATATAAGTTTAGAATACATGTGTTTCGTTATTGTATGCTCAAGTACACACGTCTTCAAAGATATCAATACAGTAAAGTGTGTGTAAATACACGAATGAACGTAGACGATATGACTAAAACATAAATCTACTTAAGTTCCTACCACATCAACTTACAACCTTGAACAATGAGATAGCTCTCTTTCATCCCGTCAACCGATCGCATACCTGGCAAAATTCGCGTGGACATTTGAGTAAAATAAACGAAAATCGTCATAAACCTAGGAACCCTTTTAGCCGCATAATTAGTGGCCACAAAAGGTCCGACAACTTCCAATACTCGGCGTATCGAGGATATACTTTGCGTTTTGGGGTCTGTAAGTAGATGTGGACTTCAATTTTGCTGCAAGATCTAATCTCCAAAGGATACTAGTTTTACCAATGAGCAGCTCTTACATGCGCGTTAACTCCTCAGAAAACTAATCAACTGTAAATTTCAATAGAGAGCCACAGACCTTTCCTGCGTTGCAAAATCTATACAACGATGACTGACCATACGCCGGGAGCCGATCGAGATGTAAGAATGCCCGCTACTGCACTGAATGTAGAAACGTGGCAACCCTGTAGCGCGCAGGTGGATAATGTGAGGGGTGTAGCTATCCGCCAGACCCCACTTATTCTGCCTCAGTGGAGAGCGGCATATCCCGCCTTGCACCTAAATTGAAGTCTCCGTCTTTATACCTAGATCAAGAAAGCTAAACGTTGGACAGTTCTATGGAAGGACAATATACTATACCTGAACTGAGGGGGTCACGCCATTGAGCTTGTAGGAAGTTGATGTATAGTACGAACCGTAATATATTTTGAATACGTCTTTTAAGATTATATCCGTTGATCTTCACTATATTCTGTATCACATAATTTCAAAACTTTTATATTGAATGCAATTTTTAAGGTATGAAGAAACAACCGTAAAATCGAACACTTTTAAAGTTATTTACTTTAAACATGGATTTGCCCCACGCATGTTTTCGGGAGTACTTACGAAGCTGCGCACTCACTGAGTGACTTGCTTATACAAGCTACAATGTTCTGGCTTCATTACTTTGGTTTTAACCACGGTTCCAAAGTTCCAGGTTCGAATCTTGGCTTGGGTATTGATATCACTGAGTGTTAAGTCTTCTTATATTGTCACCCAAGCAATTCTCCATGAACATCGTGGCCAAAATGTGACATGTGAAGCCCGACTGGACTGCGTCAATGAGAGATTTAGTAAATATAAGCAACCTTGATTATATTATAACTGAACTCGCTTGATCACGCCGAGAGGGGAAACTGTAGGGGCGGTTATATGATGTAAAGGAACAAATCAAAGCAGCGTATACGCACAAACACAAACTTAGCAAATAAATTTACTTTACTTACTCACCTGCAAAACTATGCTGTGTACGATGTAGTTGACATTAATCGAAGAAGAGAAGACTTTCTCTGCTGCAGTGAGTAGAAGTAATATAACCAGTAAGCGAGACACTCGCCGACAGATTCACCGCATTCATCATGGACATTTTATTACATTATATAAAGTGAGATTGTGTCGCCTTCTTTGTTGTTTGATTTACGATATCTGGCGAGGAACGTTTTTCATACTTAAATTTTGGCATTTGTAAAATGCCACATTTGTTTTTTATTTGTTTATTGAGATTAATCCAGTTTTATTGGCTTAAAAAATGTTCTCGTTATATCGAATGCAATTTGGTTATATTGTATAAGCTTATATTATACAATGCAATCCATAAACACTGGGAAGGGAATACTAGTAATCGTTTGTATGTGTATTTTATTGCTAAATTAATTTGATTAGATCTACGTTAGTTTAATTTATAATTATTGTGATAAGTAAATTAAGTTTATAGATGCCGATGGTTACAGTGTTTTATAAGTATACGAACATTATCAGTAACAGCCATATACTTTATGGTTTTGCACACGACCTTATGTAGGAAGGTTGATTCTATACTACTGGTAATCATGACTAAACGAGGTTTCACTTTGGGTTTCAAGATCCCTGAAATTCATAAAAATATTGGCTATGTGTTTTGAGCGCTGATTCGACTCGAGACGCGTGTTTGAACGCGGATACGGCGGGAAATGTTGAAAATGTCCTTTTTCATCTACTTGTCCCTTTAAATAATGTAATATTGCGTGAAAATAAACTAAACACAAGAAACAAATACTTTATTTTTCTTTATTATGCATATTCAAGATAAATTAAAGTAACCATGTAACTGAATCAATGTTAATGGTAAACGCTATAATAAAGCGCATAAAAAACAGAGCCATTGAACCACAAAATCAACCGTCACATAATGTGCTCACTGAAAATCAGTTCAGTGGATAGACAATGTAAACACATTAATTTATGTCGGGATATTTTTCTACTTGCATAATCGTTAAATTAAGAATTAGTTAAGTATCCCCGTAAGTTCAAATTGAATGCAAACCCCCAGGTTCGTGGAATAATTGAATAGAGATAAGATTCACTCTTTTGGCAGGTTTGCTGTACCAAATACGCATGTTGTTATCAGTGATATTTACGAAGTACCTCACTCTGTAAACAGTAGCGATTGCTTACAATTGATGAGGCCCTGTAAAATATGGTGCTGCTCAAAGTTAGCAGTATAGTCTTCGGCAATAACTATAATACCACAATAAATATATAATACTTAGTTAATTAACAATTTACCCACTTATTGTCTGTACTTGGTACTGAGAGGGTAGGCAATGAACTAAAAATTTTATTTATTATATTGGCTTAGTTTCCTACCTTTAGTCTGCAAGAAAACAAATCCTTTTTTTAAATTAATTAAGCTTTATCCATTACTGTATCCATTTAAAGTAAATCTAAAATAGACGAATAAAACAAAATCATAATAATTCACAGCAACACAAAAAATAGTGTATTGAGATCAGATAGTCCCTATTCAGGGATAAAACTGCAACCGGCGAACAACGCTGGTAACTCTAGGCAGAAATATGCGCCGAGGTTGAGGAAGTCAACTATGTGTGACGTAATACAAATACGAGAATACGAGGGTGACCTTGAATTCTTGTCGCTTAGACATTAGACGCTATCTGTTGACGATTTGTTAAAGGTACATTTTTATATTTCACTGATTTTATTTTTTTATTTTATTATACACAATACGTAAAGGCTGGTCCACACAGATTTTTTAAGCATAAGATTTAAGGTTTAACGCGTAGTCGTAAAGTTGGATCATAGGAAACACGTACTGGCGTTCACACAAAGTTTTAGTTTTAAGACATTGTTTTCATTGTTGTTCTTAAAACAACGTATTAAATTCTTAAATCTTATGCTTAAAAAATCTGTGTGGACCAGCCTTTATCAGTGAATTGATTTAGAAGAGGTCTCTCCATTATTTCTTTCCTCTTTTTTTTCCATGTGTACTCATCCATTGCTCATCTACTGCAATTGCTGTTTCAAATTCTTCAATGGTCTGCTTCTACTATCTGCCACAACTGTTTTCCGTTCAAATACATTCTTTAGTATTCTTTCTTGTCGCAAATCGCGCCCAATTAAAATGTTATTATTTTTATTTTGTATCTTGCTCATAATTTAATCACGGCAGGCCATACCATTATTCATGGTACACAATTGTCATTTGGAATCAAGCTTTTCAAGACAAATTTTGGTCATTGTTTGACGTGTTTCATGCACTAATCACCATTTCGTCAGATACAGCCAATAACACCATCTCATAAAGTATCACGTTATCGTGTTTCCCCTTTTGTTTTACGACAACGTTGCCACTTTAGAACATTACAATTTATGACGTCACAGCTAATTACAATCCCGAAATATGGTTTAAGTTCTAGATATAGTTACACTGTTCCAATGTCACATGTATCATTATCTTCGTTATTCTATATACTCATTAAATACAACTTGGGGTGTTCGTTTCACAAACATTCGCTGCGTCTTTCTTTTTGCTTGTAATTGGTGTCTGTGAAGGAATCTGTAAGTGGCGCACTCAGCCACCAGGATCGCAGCAGCAGTTATGACGCCAGCCAATAGGAGGACGAGGATCGGTGTAATATTCTCGAGGTCGGCTCCAACGGTGACAAAATCTTCAATAACGGGCCAATTTTGAGGGGCCAATTCAGACCGAATCTTCCTCAATATACCATTAGTTTCCATCGACATCAACCTAAAATAATTTAACTTCATAAAAATTATGGTATTAAAGTACACAAAGTATGAGGCTGCTAGTGCGGTTGGAGCGCAGGCTCTAAGCATACACTTAATTGGGACGTGGGTTTTAATACCGCACTAGGAATGTTTTTTTCTTCAAATTTGTCTTCATCTTTATTTATCACCCCTCATCGTCTTTTACCATGATTGTAATAAAAGACAATAACAATCAACATCTCATCTTCATCATCTCCATCATGAAAAAACATGAATCAGATAATTGTAAAGTGACGCAGTGCTGCTGCATGTTATAAAATGCTTATAGATAAATGTGTCGACAATATACAATACACTCCCTAGTTCACTGAGAAATTACGATGTTCTTTAATTGAACGCAATCAACCAATGATAGTTACTTGGTTATTACCGTGCATCAATTTCTGCAAAATATTCCCGACATTGTGAGCTGAAGTTTGATATGTAATACGATACTTTTAAATCAAATTTGCGCTAATCGTTAATAATTAATCAATTAATTTGTTTTAAAATGACTCATCCAGTTCGTCGGTCTGTCTGTCTGTCTGTCTGTCTGTCTGTCTGTCTGTCACATCGTGTGACGAATCAGGCGAGTCACGACGACGAAAATGGAAGTCTTCCTTCAGTTGAAGCTTCTAATAAACAAACTCTCTCAAACTCCCTTTATCCTTTAGGTATGGGATTGAGTTCCGTCGCAGTTGGCCGAGGTCGATTAGGCGTTGGTCTAGTAAACCGCGGTCTCTGCGTTCCCAGGTTCGAATCCTGGCTTGGGCATGGATGTCATTGTGGCGTTTTTCATCCTCATAATCACCCACTCATCGTCTCGATTAGCCTCATTGCAAAAATAATATGGGACGTAAAACCCCAAATATCATCATCATATCTTGAGATGCTATCAGCTCTATAGTAGTACATTCCTTCCCAATGTTCCAAATATCGCAATACCCAATATAGGGTGTATTCACATGTTGCGCATGGTGGCCATACTGGAGGCCACAATGGTTGAAGTTCCACTGTTCTTCAACTTTGGGTTGTTATTATTACAGAAATGCAACTTAAATAAATTATCTCTTATTTCGGCCAGTATTTTTGATGTTGATAATGGCACACATAATCATTTCCGTAAACTATATCGGGGGACATACGTGTTCAAACTCTCATATGTCCCCGTAAACAATATTATTCATTTTCTATTGACAGCTAAATGAAACTTGAAATAGTACTGTGGGTGGCCTCCAATATGGCCAATGTGACGTCACGTGAATACTCCCTATTAGAAATCAGTCATCTGAAGACGGACATGGATTGTCTCTGGGCAGGTTCCTACAAAAAGTTACTACAATTATTTATCCTAAATCATCTTGCGCATTTAAAACAGGTATACAACAGTTCTTACCCATAGTTGAAGACGTCTCGGTAGGGGCTGTTTTTGACCATGGGGAAGCCTAGTTTTCGGCTATAAGATACTCTGGGGACTGTTACTATCTGGCATGGGAGTTCGTCTTTGTATTTGAAGGCCTCGTAGACTGGGATGAGAAAAGCGAAATTGGAGCTACAGACTCGCATCAAACCGTCCAGGATTGTTCTAGGAGGGTCGTTGTCTGACTGAATCCTTGCGGTGAGAAGGTGAAGGTCAGTTGTGCCATTCACGTACTGGAAATAAATACATTTCTAATTAAAAAAGTAAAATAAAACAAATCTAAAAAGGTTTGAATTGCATCTGCAAATTTATTTCGTACGGATAAAAAATGATGTAGCCTACTGATTGCACAAGAACGCACACAATGAACATCCAAGCTTGTTTTATAAAACAAGTACTTTGAACGGTTTTAAAATAATATGGCAATTAAGGAAAATTCTTCATGATGAAAATTTGAAGTGAATAAAATTAACGTTGACTCTACAAGCCACAGCAAATTTTCGCCTCACAAATGACTAAATAATGAATGGTAATGATAATATGAATGGTAATGATATATGAAGGGTATTTTATTCTAGTCAGTTGTATTTATTTGTCTCTTACTATCGAATATGATCCCAAGATCTAGTCTGCATGTGCAAATGACAAAATCTACAAAGTAGAATCTATATCCAAAACTTAAGTCTAAACCTAACATAACAAAATATGAATCTTAAGGCCGCTGTTCAAGATCGATGTTACGAATCGATTGACATCGCGGAAACATTTCAATGTCGATTTGATCGACTTAATCGATCTTTGAAGCACGCGCTACTTTTCCCGGGCAGCCAGTGTTGTGAGTGGATGGTATGACGACACTTTTATCTTGCTGCGATCATGATGCGATCATGATGCGATCATGATGCGGTCATGATGCGATCGATTCTTAGACTCTGGTCCGCACGTGCTATGTTTGTAATACATATATACGTATGTTATATAATACTGTCACGAAGGAATTTAAAATATTTGAAAACGATTCGATATCGATCTCGGCAAATGTCCGACATCGATTTGAAAATGTCAAATTGAACAGTAGCACTAAAAGTAACTTAGGTTTACACATTTATGCTTTAAGTTTAGGAAAGTGTGTGAACGCCCTAATGCCCTAATGCTTTCACCTTGATTCAACTTTATTAACCGTTAAATCTTAAATATTAGATCTTAAATCTTAAATAAGTGTGTCAACCGACCGTAATTACTAAAGAAACGAATAGAAAATTAATTTTTCACTTACATTTTTTGGGAATTTAAATTCTGCTGGGACTCCGAACACGCCTACTTTGTACGAGTCATCATTGAGCAGCTCTTTGACACCTTGGAACGGCATCTGATATTTATTGACGGCAATGAATGAGATTAATATACCGGAGTAGGCGGCCAGGAGGACTGAAGAGGTCAACGAAGCTGCCACGAAGATTACTTGAATGGTGGCAGAGTTCGGTGTTGCTCCGTAGCCTGGAGTCAGATATAGACGGTTTCAGGGGATCAGGAAAATAAAATATCCAGAGAGGTGAACAGGTGTCAGTTTGAATTTTTCCTCCATCCCATACATAACCATAGCCGCACTCGGATTTCTTGTAACTTTCATCAGTTACAACGGTACTGTAGAGCGCTATGGCTATCACCAGACACCCATGTTGTTGAATAGCGCTCACTACAGTTGGACCCAGACTGGAGAAGTGAATGCATCACTAGATAATTTATTTTTGTGTCTAGATAAAGATAGAGATAATTCTTCAACCAATTATCTAGATAAGATAAAATATAAAAAAAATTACCAAAATAATTTAGTTTTGATAGAAGATAATAATTATAGTGTAACTCTAACTAAAGAAACTTGTTTCTGAA
Source organism: Isoperla grammatica (assembly GCA_945910005.1). Classification (NCBI taxonomy): domain Eukaryota; kingdom Metazoa; phylum Arthropoda; class Insecta; order Plecoptera; family Perlodidae; genus Isoperla; species Isoperla grammatica. Next base: position 29,210,680 of record OX246741.1, read on the forward strand.
AACAAATTTGTTTCTACAAACAACAACAATATCCATATGTTACACAGACAAAAACAATCAATATTATCTTACCTTTCTGAAGAAAAATACCGACGATCGAAAATAGAACTTCGGGATAATCAAATCTACTAAATAGTGGATTCCCAGTACGATGACAATAGATATTTCCAATCATTTTTATTAAATTAACAAAAACACCAATAGACAGCATAGTCACAACAGTGGTTAGCCACAGTTGGGTGGAAAATGGCGCGAAGAAGTGAGTCCACGTGAAGGCAGTCTTGCTTGGCATTCTAATGAACAGTCTAAACCTCACGAGGATAATTGGAACTGTGAAATCAATTATTTTATCGGTGTTAGATGTATAGAAGAATGGATTAATTGCAAAATCAATTTCTTTCCTTGCAATATAACTCGTTAAACCACCCATTGATCCATTGGGGTATATATGTCCATAATCACCGTCTACTTGTTCGATGCACTCTATTCTGTGGGAAGAAATTATATTTCACTGAAAATACATTTGAGCAATAATGTGTATGCTAAAAGAAGTTAATTCTATCTATCTTGTATTAAATTATTTTTCAAAGATTAAGATAACTTACCTAAAATTCAGTATGTGGCTAAGTTCATGGAGAACTCTTCCAGTATATCCCCTTAGATGAAATTTAGATCCAATTCTTTCAATACTTGATAAACCATCCTGTTATTAAAAAATTCATTAATCTGTGCAACACAATATGACGGATATGGTCGTGTTTAAATTTATTTTTGAAACATTGTTCAATGCATATATTTCGTCAATGTAATTGACAAAAAATACATAATTATGCTTTTTTTAGTTGCTATTGTATGGAAATATTTCGCTGTTTAGATTAGTTTTAAGCAAGTTATTAGTTTAACCCTTGACTGGCATCCTTATTTTCATATACGTAACTGATATGGTGGGGTCCAATATGACCCCAGTTTTAATTTTACTTTTAAACTGCCTAAATAACAACAAATGTGAATTATTGTGCTGAGGACTAATTAATATAGATTTATTCATTGTATTTACAATATGGATTGATGTTTAATCAATAATGAGCGCAAGTTACACATTTTTTACTGAAAGTAGGTAATTTTTAAACTAAAAAAAACAGTGAATGTTTTAAAATGTATATTAAAACATATAATTTTTATTTTCCTTCTTGCGCGTCGATTTATTGTTAATAGATATTCAAATCATTCTCTGAAATAAAAAAATCAGAAATATTATGTTTGTGTGGCAAACCAACAAGGGTGTCTGTTTTGCATGTCATGAGTACATTTTTTGTTTCTTGTTAATTCAACCAGATTGTTTACTTTTGTCCATTATAGTGAACACTGGTTTAAAATACGCAAAGTGATGTTTGTTTTTAACCAGAAGAGTTGTCACGATGTAATTTTCATCCATATTGTCAAATAATTTGTAAAAGAAAAAGTCCCGTAAGAGGTATCCTGGGGTATTTTTTTACCCCACGAATTAATTGCTGCCAAACGCTTCGGAGCAACAAAAACACACAACCACTACCTTCAACGGCTCAGCGGGAACTGAGATTACCTAATTTGCCAGCCGCTTGCTAGAACTTCCTGGTGGTCAAATATAGAACTATATCGTGCTGGGGTCGGCACAGACCCCACAATACCAGTCAAGGGTTAAAGCTAATTTTGAAAGTAAATAGCATAAAATGCACTAAGCGGGACTTAACCACGAACCTTCTGACTGCAGGAATGCAGGCTCAACCAAAATTATCGGTATCGTGATCGTAATCGGGTTCGAGACCGCAATCGTACATTTTCTCATGCTAAATCATTAAGGCATTACGGTTTCATTGTGAACAGCGCAATAAGACAAGTTAACTTTTACACGATTTCCGGACTGCGATTGCAATCCCGATACCGACAATTGTGATTGGGGATTTACTTTCGAATACAATATTGTCACTCCACAGTATTTTGTTTCAGACCAGCATCGAATGTGGGCCAAGCAAAGAAATACACAACAATATAACTTCCTAGCCACCAATTATTATTATTATTATTATTATTATTATTATTATTATTATTATTATTATTATTATTATTATTATTATTATTATTATTATTATTATTATTATTATTATTTTTATTATTATTATTATTATTATTATTATTATTATTATTATTATTATTATTATTATTATTATTATTATTATTATTATTATTATTATTATTATTATTATTATTATTATTACTATCATTATTTATTCAACAATCTCTTAGGTACAATTCATATAGATACAGACTTACGCTAGAGTGTGGACCCAGGTAGATCTACACCTATATGGAACTATTACTAAGAGAGAGCTAAAAGCTCCATGACACAAAGTGCTAAACCTGCTTTTTAATTTAAACTTATTAAACTTAACTTAAAAATACAATCATAACTTAAGTGAGGATGATAATAGACGACAGTGTAGAGTATGGTAGAGTAGAACAAGTAGAAACGTGGGTGAAATTTTTGTGAACCATGCAACGAAACATAATTATATACCGAACTCATGTACCAAGGAATAGCAGTGTTTGTCAATACATATATCATTAGTTATACACTCCCTTAATGTGTCGTGCATACTTAGCCAGAGGGGCGCACTTAATGGACTTATCCACAGCATTCCACTTCGCAGCAACACGATACCAATGCGGACCCAGCCTGATATGAATTAGTCCTGGCTCCTGGCAAAGGGTGGGACTAAGTTCACACCTGTAGCTTAGTTGCAGTCTTTTTAAGGGGTCAACATCTATGTTACGTGTGAAGCACTTTTTTAAAAACATAAGGTCTACCTGATTGGCATATTGCTCGATAGAGGGGAAGCCACATGCCTGCCTCCGGAGGGTTGCACTCTTATTGTTTGTCTGACCTGTGTCGTCACATCTCTTTTATTCGTAACTAACGCTATTCACTATGACTTCCTTTCATGCTCTACGATGCGTTTTGACCAGCTGTATAGACACATACACATGCCAATTAAAGAATATGTTTCACGACTAATTGTAAATGGTCATAAAGCTGATATAATGAATATGCTTATCTACTCACAGGTATAATAGCAGATTTCAAAACGAGACCCCCAAGATTATTTCTCCTGTCGTTCCAACTAATTTTAGTGACTGTAAGTCCCTCGTTTTGGCGCCAAGTACCGAAGTGGAACCTCTGCAAGGGAAGATCCTCTCTAACCCGATACAGGTCAGTGAGAGTCACGGTCTTCTCTACTCTCTGGGCAACCAGGAACTCACAGTCGAACGGGAGGTCCACCCCCGAGAAGAAGTCGTCAAGGTCGATGGAGGGGCCCAGGAATTGGAGCCATGATACGTCCGCCTTGTTTGCGGTTCTTGAATTCTGCCAGATTGATCATAGCTATTATAAAACTATTTTGTTGTTGTATGTGGTTGACAAAACTGTACCCATTGTACTTCCAAGAGATTCTTTCTCCCCCTTACCCGGACCTCTTAATGGGAGCATCTGATGTATGTTTAGTTGATAATATTGAACAAATCATTTCAGTGAAATTCTTGTAAATATTGTAAACATAAATGAATTCGTAGAATTGAAACCCTTTAGAGGAACGATTTGACTTTTTGGGGGTTAAAAGTGTATCTATGCACATTGTGATGTATTTCATATAATTCAACTTTCAAGCTTGTGAACAAGTATATGAACGTATGTCAATTGTCAATAGCCGCGTGCCAATATTCAACAGCTAAGTAATTGCTTGCAAGCAGAGTAAGCGGAACAAATCGCCGCGGACTTTGATTGCAAGCAATTCCATGGGGCCAGCAGAAAAAACAGATTGAACAAAGTCAGCCGCTGAACATTGGCACGCAACTTATTTAGTTATTATACCAAGCACTGCATGCCAATTTGTATACTACATTCAACACTGCAGAAGAACCACTATTTTCTGAACTTTGTGCAGAGTTGAGCCTTAAACCGAAACAATACCGCTTAAGTCGAAAAAAATAACATTAATCAACAATATTTTCGCTTCATTCTATTATTATGGAATTTACATGTTATTTCTTTTGCATTGGACTGTTTTTATAAGTTATAATATCAGGTTGAATTATTCAAATCCATTTGCGACGGCGAACTCAAGTTTGAACTCACCCATGTTGAAGTGTTAAGTAAGCTTGGATTGTAATCTGGAGGTAAAATGTGCAATGGTCGGTTGCATACAGTGAGAGAAGACTGTTGACTGTCAGAAATCGGCACACCCAGTTGTATGACACTTGTGCTGATCTTGATTTTCTTGAAGATCCTTATAGCAATGTGCACAGTTGCTGTTCGGCGTGCAGCAGTCTCTTCTGTTGGTCAAATATATACTAAAGAAATATGTATATACATTTTGATCTAATATCGATGAAAATATAGACATTAACAGAACTGGCGAATTGTTCTGTGTTCAATGTATTAAATAAAAAACATACTTATAGGGTTGTGCTTAATATAGTCTACCTACTAAGTTACAAGAATTGATTTTTTGTGGGGAACATTGAATTTATCATGTAGTTCGTTGATATGACGGCTCCAAAGTCACCGTAAAGAAAAGATGAAAGTTAGAAGCCCTCTATTGCACGGGGAATCGAGCCCTGGATCTTTTGCATTGGCGGCAGGAATATACCCATTAGAAAAACGGTTTACATTTGAAATATTTTATCGTTTTAATTATTTTTCTTAATTCAAAATGTTTAACATCCTTGGTTGTTGATCTAACTAAAGAATAATGTGTGCCAATTTGTAAGTTAAAATAACAACTTGGGACTAAAAAATCATCATAAAAATAGTAAATAGAAATGAGTATAGTGCAGAAAATAGTTTCAAAATATTGCTACACATCATACATACATCACAAAATATCTATCAATAATGCATAGCAAAATAACATTTTAGCCATTGTTAACTAATTTCGATATTGACGTTTATTTAATCATTTAATTAGTAATTAACTTTTATTTCGTCTATGCACCCTCTACACTGCCTATATTAGTTTAATAACTTACAAAAATTAGCAAGAAAAACACACACTTACGCCTACTACATTACAAGTTGTAAACCTGAAATTAATTATTTATAAGTATACAATTTATGCCAAATAGAACATGCAACCTTCGTTTTTAGTTCATTATTGGTTCAGTATGCAATTTAACTGGTAACTAAACGCTACTGTCCTAGATATATTGTACGTATTACGTATTTTAATATTGTTTTTGTTATCTGGAAAACCAAAAACTTGTATAATTACTATATAATTGGTAACTATACCTCTTCATTAAAACTACAAATAAAACATTCCCTCACCTGTGTATGGATGCAAATATAAAAGAATGCAAGAAGCTTCTAAATATTTCTGATCAAGTTGAATAACTAGGTCTGTAACCCATGAATGATGATCTCTATCGTTGGCTGTTGAACCGAAGACATTGAACGTAACAAGTATGATCACTAGGAGAACACGCATGGCCTTTATTAAACTCTTTGATCAGGCTCATGAGAATCACACACGCATAGAACTTTTATGTTTCGGAAAAACTTTGGACTAATTCCTGACCAAGATAATTAATTTTGTATTTCTTGCAAAGATGGAACGATTTTATCTCTTCTCAATAGATATTCCATCGATTTAAAATCGTCAAGATTTAAGTTATGAACGCAATACGTTAACTTATTTATATTCCATTTTTATCACACAACCCAAACATTTACAAAGTAATGTTATCTTGTAATTTTTTTAGTAAATTTTTCTCAACAATCTTATACACATTAATCTAAAGAAGAATCTGTCAATTTAAATTTTCTTTTAACGCAAAACCAATGTTTAGTATTTTTGTACACTATACACTTGCGATTAATATTGTATTAACAGTTGTATGATTAATATACAAATCCCGTTGCTTGCAGCACTAGTCACCGACACTCAATACGCGCTCTATGACTTCAGTGCAATTGCACGCGTCTGACCTTCTATAATTAGTTTTATCTATTGATTATTTGATGATCATCTTTAACCTAGCACCTGTGAGTGTATAATGAAGACAGGTGTTGTTTATGACGGTTGATGTATTGTCTTTGTGACAACAGTTGACCATGAATAGAAATACGACACGAGTAAATAAATCAAGGGAGGCAAAACCTGTGTTTACTTTAATTACCCTTCTACACTCAGTTTTTATTTGATATGTTTACAGGTCGTTATTTCTCATAAACGTATGTTGCTTATTGATTTCTAAATTAAACTTAGCTAAAATATTAAATAGGGTGAGAGCAAGAAAGTGTTTAGGTAGATAGGCATGTTCTGTGACACATTAAAGTGATAGTGGAAATAGATAAACATTATCACTCATCATATTCATGTTTGTCACTAAGTAATTATAAACGAATAAGTAGTTTTGAAGGTTACTATTTTCATCGCAAATTGAATTACTTTCAATTTACAAAAATGAAATTAAGAATCGAGCCAGTGGTTCTTGAGATATACTGATAAAAGCGTTTCAATGCGGCGGCCATGTTGATGACGTCATAACTTTTGTTCGTGGGATTTTATTTGTCCTCTAAATATGTAAATGCTGATATAAGGTAGGTCTAGCCCTGAACAAATCTTTAAACTTGTATCAAAAGGTGCAGTGTCTGGTTGGAAATCCTTGCTATGATACTCAGCTAACGTGCAAAACAAATTAGCTGTATAAACAAATCGAACTTATAATATTGGGTAACAAGTTCATAAAAAACAATAAGAGTTATAAACACAACCCATTTTTGTTAATAAATAGAAGTTGTTAGTTGAGTGGATTGTTAATGGTATAATGAATGATATTATTGCCTCAAATATTCAAAAATTTTGGATCTGTTGTAGAATATCGTATATGTTAATTTTTGAACCAAATCTTTTTTATGTTTGTTCAAAAAAATTTAAGTTCCGAATATCATAAATAGATGTGTAGTGATACTTTATAATCCAATTGTTTTTTTAATATATATAGGGGACCTTTCATCACAGCAATATTTCCAGTGAAATAAAGTCAATACCTTTTACACCTATCAAACACACGAAGTGGGCGGACCAAATTCACAAAAGTAAATGTTGTCCCAAAACTAAACTTGATTAGGGATTGTGATCACCGTACTATTACTTCCATTCCACCATTGAGAAATCGCAGCTACACAAAAACTCCATCATTCAAATTTGATTCTTGCATAAATAAAACAAACATCACATTAGTTTATAACCGTTGATTGCTCATGACGTTTTATTTTGTGGGTGGCTTAGTGTTGCCAGGTTACTCTCCACTGAGTGGTGTGTATATTGCCTCCCGCTGTGATAGCTCTTTTTTCTAATAGTAACAGTGCAAACGTTATTAGAAACATACGTTGATAATGGTGATTTAAAATGGTCAACGACAAAACAACTGTTTTTTGTTAGTCTTGTAATTTATCAGTCCTTAACTGGATCGCTATAGTAAAATAAAATAAAACAGTGAATGTAGAATTTCAAAAGGTTCTTGGAAAAAAATTCTCGTTACTTCTTCAAAGAATTTATTTTTAGTCTTGAGAGGAAGTAGTTCTCCCCTCTCTCGGAGTAGAGTGCACGATACTGTCATAACTACTACCTTTAGTTTCACTCTTCTCTCAGCATGCACAGAAGTTTGTCTCGTGATTCATGTGTTCATGCGCACAGAACACATCGATATTTATCACGGTCTAATTCTTGTTTTATTCATTTTTAGGGTATAACTATATGAAATAACTTTAGTTTTAGTGATCAATGCTTCTTGTTAAGATACTTTGAAAGATGGAGACACAGAGGTTAATTTAGTACAAACATTCACATGTCAAACATAAACTAATGCGCGTTTTTTTTTTCAATTTAAATCGGCCAAAATCTTATGTTTGAATTTCGATGACAATTCATTAAAAATATGCAGCTGACATTTTTAAAAAGGAATAAATAATCGTTAAAGATAGAAAGTGCCTTGAACGAAAACTCACAGCATATGCATGGTGCGTATTTCCACGGCCCAACCACAAGTTGAAACTATATATAATATTTAGGATATGTTTGAAAAATTATCCTCGTCGTAATAATCGTCATCGTAATGTATTTGTTGTTCGTTCGTTCGTTTCCGTGTCCGGAACACCGTTCTAGACAACTAATTTCCAAAAATGTGTGAGTTGTTTGAGTTTTTTTTTGTTGTGAGTGTTTTTTAATGGTGCTGGTTTCGGCATAGACAGATATCGTTAGTGTAGCCTACTTTTACATCTACCAACAGTACTATAGCTACTTTGAGTTAAAAATATTCCGTGAAAACCGTTGTTTCCCCTATGGTGAATATTGATATAGATGGCACTGCTGGATGGATGACTTGCAATACAGGACATCATTCCTTGTGCCTAGACAAACATAGCATCAATAGAGATGATCACTGCCGCCATATCTAGCATTAAGGAGCAATAGAATACAAGAGGAATTTATCTTGGTTTTAATATAAAAATGGGTTGCTTACTTCGTAATAAAATGTGAATGAACAGCTTTCATATGATAAAACAACAAACTGTTTAAATGTCTTTCAATACACGCTTTACGCTGGTGATCCTTTTAATAGTGCGGGTCGAGCTGATTAAGGCTCAAGAGAATGAGGTGATTACGTTTCAAGATGTCTTTGACTTAATATTCAGTCTACAAGAGCATTTCAAAAGTGATTGTATTGTTGTGTATTCGTCTCTTAAAGCATGTAAGTGAAATATTGGATTTTTTTTATATTTGACTAATTGCTTGTGAAGTGTTAATTAAGTAGAAAACTATTTTGTTCGGATATACAAACCATAAAAAAGTTGCACTTTCTTGGAAAACATAATTTTTGAATGAAAACTGTGTAGTATTTATGTAAATAATTATAATGTACCATGTTATAACCGATAGTGATTGCTCACTGCTAGCTCACGAGGCTTTAATTCGGGAAGTTGCCGACTCGATGTACTCAATAATCCTGACTTAACTTTTCCCGAGGTTTTCCTCAGTCACAAGGCAGATAAAGTGGGGCACTAACAATTTTCACACATTCCTTCCCAACAATTCCAAAAACTGCAGTACCTATAGTTAGTTAGTTGGAGGATGATTGTCTCTGGGCAGGTTTCCTACAAAACATTATACTTATTACATCTTCTTTCACATGTAAAACTTTGTAATAGTAATTAAGTTTTACTATTCTCTCCAACAGTGACGGAAGGCAGAGATGAGATTCGATTTGTGTTTGAACTTCGAAAATCAAAAATTAAGATGAAGCAAATGATTCCAATAATCGTCGTTTTAAATCCAGAGGAAGAAAATAAAAAAATTGTAAAATGTAAAACTCCACTTCGAGTTCTACGCAGATCGTATCAAGAGAAAGTATTCATGGTAAATTGGTTATGTAAATGTATTCAAGGCTACTAAATGTAAGGATACACATTTTATCTCGCAGATGCATGAGGTACTAGTTTGCTAGTTACCAATTTTATTTTATTTAAGTAGAAAGAGCTAACATTTAACATAAAGTGAGTAACATACCACAGGCGTAATTATGTATCACTGTGTGAAGAAAATAACTTGGTGACGTTAAGTGATAGGCGCAAGTTCACTGACCTAGTCTTTCTTTATAAAATTGTCAATAACTTTACAGATACCAACCTCTTGGAACACATTAACTATCAACTCTACATTCTACGTACCTAGAAGCCGTATAGACATGCATAAATATTCTTGTCTAAACCGAATACAAAATGTGTACAATACACTAGCCAATGACACACACATTGATATAGATATTCACAATCTCACAGTTGAAAATTACAAATTAGCGATACAACTGGCGATATCTAATGTAAATGCCTAGATACACACACACGCACACACGCATACACATACACACACTCACACTCGCACACTTCTACATATTCACTATATTTTATCACAGGTTTAGTTATAGTTAGTAGGCCTACATAGTATAGTACAGTTAGCAAGCTAGTTTATTTAGTAGTTGTAACTTGTAAGTTATTAGTTTATTTAGCTTAGTTTTTGACCTATTGTTTAAGTATATTGTATTGCACTTGTGGGACTTGAGTCCTGTTGTCCATAAATAATAAATAATAATATTATTCTATATTTTACTATCTAAAAAATATATAAAACATTGCCATCATTTGTTTGCATTATCCTTCCATATAATTTTCCTTATCAGTGTGACAATGTAACTCTTCATTTCTCCTTCCGTATAACAATAGATGAACCAAGCTAAATTCATTACTAAAAAATAAAAATAAGAGACAGTCATATCTGATCACAAATTCTTTTTACTATGTATGTTGATATCACGTGTAAGGTTTAATAAAATAATGTTTAAGCAATACCACGACAAATGAACTATTGAACTGAAGTCTTTTTGTAAACCATATATTTTGAATTTATTATAGCATTTGAATTCTATGTAGATTTAGAATTATTTTGATACTCTTTTAAATAACGGAGACCTAACAAGACTTGAACAGTGAAGTGCATAGATTGAGACAGCATTCTGTAATTTTAATTTACTGGCGTAGTGCACAGATTAATTTGTGAAATCAGCCATCAATGTTCTTTATATTAGTTTTGAAATCCTTTCTACTTTAACACAGCATCAGATGTCAAAGACACGTGGCCAGGACGGATCCACGTGGCTTCTGTTCCTACCCCCCTCCACCGACCTTGACGACTTCTTCTCGGGGGTGGACCTCCCGTTCGACTGTGAGTTCCTGGTGTCCCAGAGGGTCGACAAGGCCGTGACTCTCACCGAGGTGTATCGGGTTAGAGAGGATCTTCCCTTGCAGAGGTTCCACTTCGGTACTTGGCGCCCAGACGGTGGGCTCAGAGCCACCGAAACTGAGTTGTACGCAAGAAGAAACAACCTTCAGGGAATTGTATTGAAAACGGCGATTTTCCACGTGAGTATTAGTTTTCATAAAATATGAAACTATAGATATATCACCCTCACGCGCCCACTCTAGCCATTCCTTATATTAACTTCACATCCTTATTTTACCTCAGGAATCAACCTTGTTCTTGCGTTAAATGTAACTTCTATTGGAACCTCGAATTCTGTCATTAATACATGCAGGCAGTTTTCTGCTAGGACTCATAAACCTGTGACACAGTTATTTGTACTTCTCGCATTTACACTGCGCAAAATTGGTTTATTTTCCCTGCAACATGCGAAATGATATTATATTGAACGAGTCGCGAGTCACGAGCCACAAGTCACACCCCCACTGCCTCTTGTGTTTGTGTTTGAGTTCTCAAAATAAAAATACACTGCCGGTCGCGGTGTATTTCTGATGGTAGATATTTCTGAGTGCCTGATCTCCAAAATTACCCAGTAATTACTAACACATTGGGGTTTATCGTTGGTATTTATTGGTTTATCGGGTAAATACTCCTTAATTTAGTTTGCTTACTTTTATATTATTATCCTTCTGATTTCTTCTCATGAAAACATTTGTGTTTGAGTTGTATTGTAACTGTATATGTTTGGCCGTCAGGATCCACCCACTGTTTCTGTTGTAAAAGAGGATAAAGAAAAGGTGGAACTTAGTGGATTTTTCGGAAAACTTTATCATGAGCTAGAACATCACCTCAATTTTACGTAAGTAAAATAAAAAGATTATTATATAATTATTAATTAATATCATTTTTTATTTCAGAATTATAAGTTAGTAAGGCGTTATTGTTGCTTTTAGTTCAGGCACATATAGCTAAAATCACAAAAACAAGGTATCATGATATTTTATCTGCTGTTTATAGAGGTATTTGAATAAGTGTCAATTATAGTCATCATCAGTATTAGTAAACACATATTTTTATTATCCAGGCTAGGAGTCACGACTCTAATTCGGCAAGTCACCGGTCATTAGAAATCTTGACTGAAATATGTATCCTAGTTTTTTCTCTCAGAAGGCGAATGGTGGGATTGAGCACTGAAAGGCCTACAACCTTCGTTCCCTACTATCCAAGCATACTAATATAACTAGCCTAGTAAGTCACCTTGAGAGGGGTACATATTGCACTATCATGGCGTGCACCCTACAACAGGAATTCCTACGACAATTTATTATTATTATTACGTCATGCTAGTATTATGAACATTGATGATTCCAATTATATAAATCTTAGTTTCATTTACTATCTCATCCAATTTGTTTCGACAATTTTGATACCTGCGAATATTATTGGTAAATGTATGTATGTATATATATATGGTTCGTTCTTTTCTTTCTGTCTTATGTCACATATAAATTAAAAATACACATACAAATATAAAACTGTAACAAGATCACTTTCTAAAAAAAACAAAAAAAAACGATGAATTTTCGGAGTACCCTTCATAGTCCTTCCTCAGAGTCAGACCGAGGATAACTGCGTCGTGGAACTGGATCTTGTGCTCCTAGCAGTGGCGGGTTTTTCACGCTCGTTAGAGACTGAGGCGCTCCCTGTTGTTATTGGCAGCAACGAGACTTGCGTACCGCAGCGCTTTCTGGTACCAATTCCGTCCCTTACTGCAAGGTTCCATGGGGGGGGGGGGGGGGGGGGGCAGGTATAATAGGCTTGGCTGATAGAGTTGACATAGTGACATATTACTGCGGATTCCTTTATTTAATATATGTATCAACAAATTATTGTTCATAAGTTCAGTACATATAAAATGAATGTCTTTTTCGATAGGACCAACGCTTCCGTAATTAAAGACGGAAATTGGGGAAAATTTGTAAACGGATCCTGGAACGGCGTCGTTGGTAGGATTGCACGAAAAGAGGTGGATATGTGCGCCAACGACTTCGTCATCTCCCAAAACATGAAAGACGTCCTGGATCACACTGTTGTGATCTACATAAGAAACTACTACGTCTTTATTGCGATGCCCTTCAAGAAAGCGTTCAAGTGGACCCAATACTTCGACCCCTTCACTAAGGCGCTGTGGACGACTGTTGCCGGCACAATAGTTGGGTTTGCCTTCTACATGAGTCTTGTTCACAGCATTGGGCTGCGATATGAGCCAGACGGTGATGACGTCAATCATTTCACTCCGCTGCAGTCCATGTTTTGTATGATAAGCATATTCATGCAGCAAGGTCAGTGTTCATCACTTTTCAATAGTAAATATACATAGAAATAATAAAATATTTATATTTCGTGTTGGGTGAGTCTATATTTTATCAGGTTATAGGTTTGCTCCTCCCTCCCTAGCGTGAATTCGTCACCATAATATACTTACGTGTGCTGCGTTTTTTATTTCCCATTTATTTCCATATAAATATAATGAACTGAAAATTAAATTACTGTGAATAGTGGTAATACAGTTATGAACAATAGAATACAAGTATGTTAGGACAGCCTTCAAAATGTACAGTTAAGTAGTGCCTCATTTTCCGTCGTCAACATTACAGCAATATTGTTGACCTCTTTGATCACATGATCTCCTGATTACATGTCTGTGTTCCTAGGACACAGCACGGTCCCTGGCTCTGCCTCATTTTCCATCGTCAACATTACCGCTATATTGTTGACCTCCTTGATCACATGATTTCCTGATAAAATGTCTGTGCTTCGTTGTTCCTAAGACACAACACGGTCCCTGGCTCTGCCTCATTTTCCATCGTCAACATCATAGCTATATTGTTGACCTCCTTGATCACATGATCTCCTGATAACATGTCTATGTTTCGTTGTTCCTAGGACACAGCACGGTCCCTGGTTCTGCCTCATCTCGCGTCGGCTACATCAACTCTGTTAACCTCCTTGATCACATGATCTCCTGATGACATGTCTGTTTTGTTGTTCCTAGGACACAGCACGGTCCCTGGCTCCGCCTCATCTCGCGTCGTCTACATCACCGCCTTGTTGACTTCCCTTATCATAATGGCTGCCTACAACGCTATTCTTGTGTCTTTTCTCTCAGTACACAACGTTGAGTTGCCGTTTACCGATATTAGGGGGTTGCTCGCAAATTCTAGATTTAAAGTCGGCGGTTTTGGTGTTCCAATGGCTCACCGACTTTCAAACCAGGTAAATGCATGCTTACACTAAGGTACGCAAATATTCCATAATGCCCAGATAGAAATTATGTGATTACAACATAAAGTAAAGGCCTACTCACAACTGTCGGTATATACTATGAATATATGAATATCACACTATTATTTTAGATACATTTGAAATCAAACGAGGCAGAAAATAATTAATTATATATTGTTACAGACAGTAAAAAGTTCTGACGAGTTAATTCTACTAGCTGCTAAAATACAGTCGTACCAGAAAGCAGTTCGTCCTAAGTCAGTAAAAGAAGGGCTGGACCGAGTTTGCAATTCAAAATACGCCTTTCTCATCCCAGAGGATTCGGGCATGGACCACAAGTCCAATATAAATTGCGAGATTGTTCCACTACCAGATGCAAAATTCTCAGGGCCTTTGGTTCTTGTTATGACAAAAAACAACCCCTATAGATCACTATTCAACCATGTGTAAGTTCGCATATTATTATTTGCTGATAAAAACTTTCACGTATTTTCATTTGTGACTTATGATGCTTTCTGTTTGGTTATACAGACTACGCAAACTCCTGAGTGCTGGAGTTGTTACTAGGATGCATATAGAAGCTCGCGGCCAAGCTTTAATCTCCAGCCAGACGTTTGACATGGAGATCTATCTAGAAGACGTGACGCCCGTCCTAGCGCTACTGTCGGCCATCATGGTGCTCGCCTTTGTGATGCTGGCTTTGGAACGCGCCCACAGCAAAAGGATTTCAAGGCCTGTTCACGTGAAACTGATGACCCGATCTGACCATGATTCGCGTTTCGATTGGCTGGATTAGAGTGCGCTCTGAGTAGACACCTTCGATTGGCTGGATTAGAGTGCGCTCTACGAGTGGACACCTTCGATTGGCTGGATTAGAGTGCGCTTTATGAGATAGATCCTCATTAAGAATTCAGTTGTTTGCGTATGAAATGCGGTAACATTTCACTTACTCAGAATTTCATTTAAATAATACACGCATGTTTTATGGAAATATTTTGGACATGAAACACACGAAATGGGCGGACAAGAATAATTTTTTTCCCCAAATGAAAATATCGATTAAAATGTGTTATCTATCTACTTCCGCCGTCACATATAGCAGCTACACAATAACTCCATCATTCAAATTTGATTTTCTTCAAATAAAAGAGAACATTATCGTGATACCATTGATCGTGAATAGATCATAAAGTTGTACGTTATGCGTGGCTTAGTGAGGCAGTAGCGTTCAAAACAATAGGTGTGGTGAGATCAGCTGTCGGCCGAACCGTGAGCCATTTTATCGTTCACACGATGTTCGTGATAGATTAAACTACCATCATTAAAAACGCATTCACGTAGTCGATGATCATTTAACATGATCGAAGATAAAACAGTTTTCTTTCTTAGACTTATGGTTTGTGGAGACATTGTGTTCGGCTGTTAAGTATACGTGACCGTAGTGCCGAGTGCTTAGCTATTAACAATGTATAGAACGTCAGGCGGTTCATGGATGGAAATACATAAATTTACTTATTACTTACTTACTTGGTCGAGGAATATATTTTTAGTCTTGAGACGTGGCTTAAGTCTGTAAGCTAACAGGGTTGTTACTGTCTCTGAATGGCTTATCAAACCTTAAACAGCAGATAATCACAATTATTCACTTTGATGAAAAGTGTAACAGTCTTTGTAATGCCACACATTTCCTGTGTGTGTTGTTAATAAAATATGTGTACAAGAGAATAGATGTACAATATATGAAAAATGGAATTAATCTCAGTTTAAATATATAAATGGATTGGATATGCAATAGGTTTCATGTGGTAAAACAACGGTCCGGATGTCTTTCAATACACGCTTTACGCTTGTGGTCCTTTTGATCGTGTGGGTCGAGCTGATTAAGGCTCAAGAGAATGGGGTGATTCCGTTTCAAGACGTTGTAGACTTAATATTCAGTGTACAAGAACATTTCAAAAGTGATTGCATTGTTGTGTACACGTCTCTTAAAACAAGTAAGTGAAAATGTTTGTGATTTTTTATATTTTGAATAATTATTTGTGAATTTGTTAACAAATTGAAACTATTTATTTTTGCAAATGGAAATCATAAAAATCTATTTAACCGTATTGAAAAACATCTTTAATTTCAACTACACAAAATGTGCATAGAAGTTATGTGAATGTATGACATACACTTTACCACAATTATTGCAGACAAATAAACCATTGTTACAATTGTACAGTTTCCATTTCTCTCCAACAGTAATGGAAAACAGGGACGGAGTTCGGCTTGCATTTCAACTACGAAAATCAAAATTTAAATTAAAACAATTGATTCCAATAATCGTCGTTTTGAATCAAGAGGAAGAGAACAAAAAAATTCTTAAATGTCAAATTCCACTTCGAGTTCTTCTTAGATCGTCTCAAGAGAAAGTATTTATGGTAAATAATTGTTACTATTTAAGTTTGTTTGAGCCAAGAAGTTGTCTTGATATACCATTTCAAAAACTATCTAGGACCCTTTGTATGAGTAGGCTATCATCACGGTCTCTTAAGTCTACAAGAACCACAATACACAACAATTAGAAATCTGTTTTCAAATGTTATATCAAGGTTCATTGATGCACACAAGATTATCATCTACTAACCTTGATTTTATGTTTTTAATTGTTGTTCATTGTTGTTGATAAAGAATAAGATGACCGTGATGAAAATCATACAAAGTGTCCTAGATAGTTTTTGAAATGGTCTTTTCGTTCCTCATTTTGTTATCCCTCCCCTCTCTGTGTTATCATGTTATCACACGTCGCTCAGTCATGCGGGGCTCTCATCTCTGACGCCGGCGTACAACGTTCGGCGTTTCCTCGGCGTTAAACCTCGTGAGTTCCCATGCCATGCGCGGCATAAACGAACTTATGTTCTACTGCGCAAGAGTCTTCTAGTCGCGGGTGAAAAATTGCTGTATTTGTAACGCGGTGAAGCTTTACGTCGGCGTAGAAAATAGAAATACACGCTGAAAGGGAAGGCATCGCGTAAGTCGCTACGATGCCTGATTGGACAACGACGAACGCTACACGCCGGCGTTGAACCATGGAAACCCAGTAGTCGTAAACATCACGTACCGAGATACTATCGATGTGGTGTACAGCTGTATATATCGATAGTATCTCGTTCCCTGTGTGACAACACAACTGTCCTCGGTTCGATCCCAGACTGCATGAAGTACGTCGCTTCGTGGGTGTACCATACTTTGGTTGGCCTATCTTCGTGTCCATTGTGCTTCTTTTCTCAATCACTCTTCTCTTTTCTAAACCATGGTTTATTTGTTTTGTACCTTAAAAATCGTCGTCAATAATATACAGACTACGATCAACATTCAAAGTAAGTTCTTCAATAATTTCCTCATTATTACAGTCTACTTTCTTTCTCACTCGGGCACTCGTCCCAACCATGTAAAGATATGAAGTTAAAGCTACTAGATAAAATAATAAACTCTTTTGTGTTGTGCGAAGTACCTTTAATTTGGATATTTACAGAGTTATAATTTTGTAAAAGGGACGTCATATATATGAGATATCCGAATGAAATTGAATCGTTTGATGATTAGTTTAAAATTTTCTATATATTATTAGTTTTGAAATGCTCTCTACCTCTACCCAGCATCAGATGTCAAAGATGCGTGGCCAGGACGGATCCACGTGGCTTCTGTTCCTACCCCCCTCCATAGACCTTGACGACTTCTTCCTGGGGGTGGACGTTCCGTTCGACTTTGAGTTCCTGGTGGCCCAGAGAAACGAGAAGGCTGTTACTCTCACCGAGCTGTATCGGGTTAGAGAGGATCTTCCCTTGCAGAGGTTCCACTTCGGTAGTTGGCGCTCAGACGTGGGGCTTAGAGCCACCGAAACTGAGTTGTACGAAAGAAGAAACAACCTTCACGGAATTGTATTGAAGACGGCGATTTTTCATGTAAGTATATGGTCATAAGAATCTATAGATCCACACTCTAACTAACTTTGGAGTGGAGAATACTACAATTCTTGACCAAATCAACTTGTTGGCATTTTTTAAGTGGAATGAAATACTATGCTCTGTTATAAACCATAAGTTTTCATACAATTTACCCTGATTTACTTTATTGGTACCTGTTTATTTTTTAGAACGTGTAACGCGTACGTAAGCGCCTGTTTAGTTACATTCCCGTGGTGGTAGAGAAGGGGGGGGGGGAGGGGTTTAATATTGCAATGTATGCATTTCAATGCAGCAACCCGACGTAAGGCCTAAGGTGTCTCGGACACATTGTCCGCTGAAAACGCAATGTGTGTGGCCCTAGCCTAAGACGTAAGAATGTCGATGATTTGACATTTCTTTCTTTGGAGCGTCATAGAAACGAAACATATAAAAATGGTATAATATTCCCCCACTTAAAATCAGTTCTTGTAACAGATAACAAAATGGGGTAGAATCTGGTATAGACAACGAGTACAAATGTATATGTATTTATTTGTTTGCATCAATAAAGTTCGCTTACATTCATGCCTATACAGTAAGTATATACTTACCTATTTTCATGCATGTTTCGTTGTTGTCATTTCTATTATAGACCTTATCCTTGCGTAGAGATTTACTCTGATGAAAAAAGACACTTATTTGGTGTTGTGTGTTTTACGATCAGGATCCACCCACTGTCGTTGTTTTGAAAGAGGACAATGAGAACGTGGAAATTACTGGCTTTTTTGGACAGCTGTATCGTGAGCTAGAACATCATCTCAATTTTACGTAAGTAAAACCATAATAAAATACAGTTATATTACAAAAATAACATAATTTCAATCAGTTCCAAAATTAATCAGTATTGGCATTGGTTTTCTTGTTATTTCTTACTTTAGTCTTAGCCTGACTTGGCATATAAGCCTACAACTGAAATATTAAACATAATTTGTACGGCATTTGTTATTTTGTATCCCAATGTTTACTGAAGTGTTTTCATTATCAGCCTTAAATGATCATGCATCATGGCACAACCTTTTTTTGTACGCCAATCCAGTTTTATGAACATAATTTCAATGGGGTTAAACTTTGTCTTAGCGACTACCTTAACAAATTTGCATCGTTTTTTAGATATCTGCGAATATTATTTTTTCGATAAATATTAATTGTAGTTTTTTCTAATAAAATTGTAAAAAAAAAATGCAAATATTTAAACTAAACCTGATTGGTTATCATTTTTAGTGCGTAAGTGTATCCGTGCTTCATACGTTTTAACTAGATTTGTGATACGAGCAACAGGTAGGATAGATTCTAGAATATTAATGACAATATTTAGTTGGGTATCAAATGTATTTATTCGACAGGACCCACGGAATTGTAATTAAGGACGGACAATGGGGAAAATTCAAAAACGGATCCTGGAACGGCGTCGTTGGTAGGATTGCACGAAAAGAGGTGGATATGTGCGCCAACGACTTCGTCATCTCCCAAAACATGAAAGACGTCCTGGATCACACTGTTGTGATCTACATAAGAAACTACTACGTCTTTATTGCGATGCCCTTCAAGAAAGCGTTCAAGTGGACCCAATACTTCGACCCCTTCACTAAGGCGCTGTGGACGACTGTTGCCGGCACAATAGTTGGGTTTGCCTTATACATGAGTCTTGTTCACAGCATTGGGCTGCGATATGAGCTAGACGGTGATGACGTCAATCATTTCACTCCGCTGCAGTCCATGTTTTGTATGATAAGCATATTCATGCAGCAAGGTCAGTGTTCATCACTTTATCATTTGAAATAAACTTAGAATTAACTATTATAATTTTTTATTTTATTATTATTAATTTTTCATGAAAATGTATCTAGTGTTATGCGGAACGCTTTTTGAATAGGATCGAAAGCTCATGTAAACTATAACTCATAACCATATGATATACACGTTCTTGTTCACGTCATCAAATAACAATTCGCATTGCAAAAACAGCTCATAGATTTAAAAATAGAAATCCTATTCGTTAAGAAATATTTTACTTGTATAAAAGTGTCATTCAATAAAGCTGTACTAAACGATTATTGATGGCGTTTTCCAATGGCTGCCCTGGACCGCATTGAGTGTGCCGTTAACACTTAAACCAACAATGCCCAACAGTACAATAGGCTCACCAGTACAGCTCATTGGAAAACGCCAACACATAGCGCAGCTCCATGACCTCCTTGATTATAAGACCTCCTGATAACTTCTCTGTTACGTTTCGTTGTTCCTAGAACACAGTACAGTCCCTGGTTTTGCGTCATCGCGTGTCGTCTACACTCAACTCCGTTTACTTCCTCGGTTTCATGATCTCCTGATAGTTTTTCTGTTTTCGGTTTCCCTAGGACACAACACGGTCCCTGGTTTCGCATCATCTCTCTTGTCATCTACACTAAACTTCGTTTACCTCCTTGGTTCCATGATCTGATCTCCTGATAGTTTTTCTGTTTTCTGTGTTCCTAGGACACAACACGGCTTCGCGTCATCTCATGTCGTCTATACTCAACTCCGTTTACCTCTTTTGTTATATGATCTCCTGATAGTTTGTCTATTTTTTGTTGTTCCTAGGATACAGCACGGTCCCTGGTTTCGCGTCATCTCTCTTGTCGTCTATATACTTAACTCCGTTTACCTCTTTCGTTAAATGATCTTCTGATAATGTTTCTGTGTTTCGTTATTCCTAGGACACAGCCAGGTCCCCGGCTCCGCCTCATCTCGCGTCGTCTACATTACATCCTTGTTCACATCCCTAATTATAATGGCGGCCTACAACGCCATCCTCGTCTCCTTTCTGTCGGTGCACAACGTTGAGTTGCCGTTTACCGATATAGAGGGGTTGCTCTCAAATTCCAGATATAAAGTCGGTGGTTTTGGAGTTCCGATGGAACACCGGCTTTCAAACAAGGTATCTGAAATGTATGCGCAGATATTCTATAATGGCCGTGTCAACTTCTCCATTCTGATAAACAATATTTACATATAATTAGTTCTTACCTGCAATCCATAAACAAAAATAATATGTTTAATTCACTTGTATTGTCAATCAAATATTATACTTAATTTACTAATAAGAGATTCCGTGTTTGCGTACATAATTAATGCACGATTTTATCATAAACATGCGAACAAATATTTAAATGCAATTTTATAGAACCCTGTTCATAGTATAAATACAAGAATAAATGTTCATTATAAAAATTGAAAGATAATTTTTGGCAAGGGAAATAAGCACGGTAACAATGATAGCGCACGCGCACTAGGGTTAAAAGCATGTTCTCTACAAAATGAAACAATATATTTTTGCAGACTATAAATAATGCAGATGATTTAACCAAACTTGCGGCTAAAATACAGTTCTACAAGCAAGAAGGGCCTCCTAAATCAGTAAAAGAAGGACTGGACCGTGTATGCGTATCACAGTACGCATTTCTCATCCCCGAGGATGCGGGCATGGACCACAGATCCAAAATACACTGCGAGATTGTTCCACTACCCGATGCGAAGTTCACAGGACCTTTGGTTCTGGTTATGACAAAAAACAACCCCTATAGATCACTATTCAACCATGTGTAAGTTCGCATATTATTATTTGCTGATAAAAACTTTCACGTATCTTCATCTGTTACCTTATGATGCCTTCTGTTTGGTTGTACAGACTACGCAAACTCCTGAGTGCTGGAGTTGTTACTAGGATGCATATAGAAGCTCGCGGCCAAGCTTTAATCTCCAGCCAGACGTTTGACATGGAGATCTATCTAGAAGATGTGACGCCCGTCCTAGCGCTACTGTCGGCCATCATGGTGCTCGCCTTTGTGATGCTGGCTTTGGAACGCGCCCACAGCAAGAGGATTTCAAGGCCTTTTCACGTGAAACTGAACAGATGATCTCAAATTACAAGTTTAATTATTGAATAATGCGGTTAATATGCATTTAATTCTTACTTTGGTGTTCGACAATTTTTTTGTTTAGTCCCATATAAGCATGTCGTGGAAAAATAAATATTTTCTGCTTTTTACAATGTTTTTAAATTGAATAAAATTGTGTTACTCAAAAATCTTGTTTTTGGTTATTTTTGTAATTGTATGCTGAAATTTTCGAACAGGACGACTGCTTCCATTGGGATGTAGTTACAATCAAATTACAATTCTAAAGTATTTTGTTTCTTCTGAGAGAATTGAAATCTGAACACATATTGGATTGCATGGACTAGCCTAGTTATGCAAGTGTTTATTCGTTTTTATATCAGAAAATGTGCTGTAAAAACATGCTACTTCAAATGTGTGTAGAGTCTGCTGTCTAATTGCTTATCTAGCGTGCAAATATGTCAATATTTAAAAGAAATTGCATAGATTGAAGCACAATATCACTCGTCGATGGTGTTCGAAGCCTACAGGGTTGGTTCAGTCACTTTCAATTAAAGTCCCCCACTGCAAATCAGTTTAGTTACTGAGTGGGTTGACTCTAAATGTGAATTTATTTTTATTTAATTACAATTTGTATACAACGTTTACTTCCACTTAACAAATAATTGATTTTAGATTATAAACGCTAACCAATAAGTGAGATTGATTGTGGTAATAACATTTGTTCTCATAGTCATATGTGATAAAATATACATCTTACCCATCTGTTGTGCTCAGTGACTGAATAAATAAACTTAACGGTTTTTGGGCATACATTTATTTCTTTTAAGTGGCAAATTTAAAATATTTGTAGCCTACATACTTGTACACGGGTTCTATAGTATGACTGTATAATAAATTGAAAATAAATATAAAGCGAAATGTGAGGAAAATGAGCTCACAAAAGTATTCAAATAACATGCTGATTGTAACTTATACGAAAGATTCAACATTCTGTGACACTGACGTTGTTGACTGGCAAGAGTATTTATACTTGTAATCGATAAAGTAAGAACATAATCGTGTGTCTCCCTAATCGATATTTTCGAGTGTTTGTTTATACTTAAACGACAAACGCGGGTCTGATATTTTCTCAGCTTGAATCGGTCACACATAATTCTGAGAAGTAGCACTTGTAAATCGTTAAAAAGAGACGATGTTTTTTATGCCCCTATTTTAAATGAGTTGATTTTGTTGACCACGAGAACTGGATACAGCAAAGCGTCATAGTTGTTCAAGAAGATGCCAGTGGGAAGTATATTCACGACCAACTGAAGTGACTCAGCAGTTTATGCTGCTAGACTCTTCAAAACAGTGACAATCGGAAAAGTGATTGTTGGAAGCTGATACTAGAAATATAATTTATGAATATGCGATTTATGAATATTTTCTTTTGTGGCGTATGTAAAGATAAGATGTAATTTATGGTCTTATTAACTAGTTGTCCGTTTTGTGTTTTTATTTCTTAATTGGTATATAAAATTAAGAAAATATTCAAAGTTTTGTGGTATAGATTAAATGTGTTTACAACTTTACATTTGGATTAAAGGTAAGATGAATTTCTTAAATTTGATAGATTGTGGATACTACACACGCCGGTAAAGATTGTCTGATTATGACATTCCTGACAAAAAACGAAGGTCGTTCAACAATAAAGTGATAAGAATACACAACTTATCACTCGTGTATATTAAACACGACCCCTGTACCGACATTGTCACCTTGACATGACAATGACACGAGCACGTGTGACATGCAACAATCCATCGTTCAAAGTCATCGATATTCAAGTGTCCTGAAAGATAACATCTCTTCCATTCATTCATACATACATTTAATAATGGAGGGGTTTAGATCAGAATGATTACTGTTATTAAACGTTTCCTCATTTGAAGTCAATGTGAACAAAAGCGGATTAAGAAATTATGTTCGTGGCTATTAAATATTAAAACTTGAAAACACCACTTATTCATTTTCGCAACCTTAATGGATACAAAATATATATATATATATATTTTTATAAAATAAAATAAAATAGAAAATAAATTTAAAACATTTTTTTAACAGTGTGTTTTATCAAAGAAATTTCATAAATGATAAAAGTTAAAATAAAAACGAAAATAAAATTAAATCTAAATGAAACTGGAATAAATATCAAAAAAATATAATGGGTAATAAATCGCGTGTTAAACATGTTTATTTATCTAATTAAGTTCCCTTATTTTGTAGAAACACTGATTGGTGATCAATAAGCTACACGCGATATGAGATACTATCTGCGTGGCATGGTATTAGCTTTTATTTTCCTTTCAAATTACTCTTACCAAGAACAAGGAACCAAAGCATACTTCTTTAGGGAATACGGTAAAATGATAATGCAGATTCAAGAACATTTTAGCTTAACATGCATAATCATGCATAGTTCAATTGAAAAAAGAAGTAAGTATCAAGCTTATTTAACGACTTTGTAGTTTTAATTTTTTTTTATTAAGAATGAGAAACTTACAGAACAGTATTGTTTACATTTACAAATTTGCATGACAACTTATATTTCTTTGTGTAAATGTTTGTTTTAATATTAAATAGTTTCTAATTGTACAGGTTATCTCTACAAATCTGTAAAAAAAACAAAAAACATTACTTTATCAATACTATTCTCTTTCATGACATGACATGATTGTTTGTAATTTAGAAAATCGAATGTTTTTAAAACTTTTAGTTAGGCTTGGTAATTTTAACCTTTCACTCATACTCGATTATTTCAATTCATGTTTACAATGTTACTGATTAATTGTTACCCCAACTATTTATGAAAATGAACAACTTTAGCACATTCACAAGCAACAACGTTCACCGTAGCAAAGTGTCTGAACTCGATCTTAATATGATCTTATTATATTTGTCCGGTTCTATCAAAGTAAAATTATCTGTTATTTCAGTGCTACGCAGTGACTTCAATCTGTTTTTTGATCTTCAAAAGACGATACTTACGGAAAACCAGTCTGGAAAGATTCCACATATCGTTCTTAGAAACCTCTTAGAACATAGATACATGTTCAAGAATCAACGCGTCTTATACGTTATACCAGATGATGACGACAATATAACCAGACACGATGTGTTGTTAGAGGTAAAGTATGAGTACGATCTTTATTGTTGAGGTGCAAGTTTTCACGTTTTACCAAGGTGGTGACGGTGATGTTACTACACAGATCTCCAAACAACGCAACACGTTAGGCTCCACGTGGCTTCTGTTCCTACCCCCCTCCATCGACCTTGACGACTTCTTCTCGGGGGTGGACCTCCCGTTCGACTGTGAGTTCCTGGTGGCCCAGAGAGTCCAGAAGGCCGTGACTCTCACCGAGCTGTATCGGGTTAGAGAGGATCTTCCCTTGCAGAGGTTCCACTTCGGTACTTGGCGCCCAGACGTGGGGCTTAGAGCCACCGAACTCGTCTTTCATGAGAGGCGAGACAACCTTTTAGGCGCAACCTTGAAAGTTGTCGTACTTAATGTAAGTGACTAACATACTCTGAATAAAGTAAAGTTAAGGGCAATTTTACCGTACTTTTATAACAGTTGTAAATAACTAGGAAAACGCTCCGCGTTGCCAGATGAGCGAGTTGGTTCAATGTTTTAAAGCAGACAAATCTTTTGAATATCATATTTCTCTTTTTTTTTAAAATCCCTTTATAATAAACATATGATTTTTTTACAAGATGGCGGAGCAAGTTACAACCTAATTACTTGTGTATATTATTTCTCGATATGTTTTTAATAAATGCACGACATATTATTTAAATCCGTTAAGATGTTTTCTTCAAATAAATTAAAACCTTTAAGTTGATTTTTCAATGGATTTCCGCATAATTTAATTCGACCGTGGTCTCCTCAATAGGCTCTCATTCATAAATTATTAAACCTATCAGTGTATGGAAAACTTCATAATGTAGATACAGACTATATCTAAAATGTAATATTGTTTAATCATGCAATAACCCGCTTTTAAATTATAATATAAGCTTTTTAATTTGTCTACAAAGTTCGTTGTAAACATTTGCATTTTTGCCGTGAAAGTCATAAAACATAACACGTCATTGTAGCCATTCTACGATAGCTATCAAAATTCTAAATACATAGTGAGAAAGGTCTGACTCCCTACGCCATTCCTGCAGCATACTATGTGCATCTAACTTCAATGGTCCGCAAATGCGAATCATATCGGTGAAACACTATAAAAATGAAGAAAATGTCTGCCGTAAATAATCAATATTTGGTTATAACATGGCGGTTAAAGCAACAATTTTGAAACTAATGTCGAGTGTTGGTAGTATTGATGTGGACCTACATATAAAAAATCATTAATATCTGTGTGTAAGTTTTAATTTAATTAAATAAATAACAAAACATGTGTTTCAGTTGTTAATTTTTTGTAGGTTGGCATCTTATGTCATTGTAGCCATTTTATGACAGCTATCGAGATTCCAAATAAAAGTGCATAGGTATTGTTACGTACGCTTTTTTTGGTGTATACTATGTGCATCTAATTGCAAAAGTCCGCAAATGCGAATCATATCGGCGGAACACTGTAAAAATGAAGAAATTATTGTTGTAAATAAACAATATTTTTTTATAACATGGCGGATAAACGTACAATTTTGAAATTATTGTCAATTGTTGGTACGGTTTATATAAACCTACATGAGAAATATTATTTAAATCCGTTCGTAAGTTTTAATTTAATTAAATAAATAAACAAATTTTGTTTTTCAGTAATTATTTTTTTGTAGATTGGAATCTTGACGAAATTTGCTGGTTATGTTAACAGCATCGAGTTTAGTAGTCACAAATGTTGCCCGAAAATTTCAGCAAAATACGTCAAGCCGTTTGACCTGTGCGCGACGAACAAAATTTGGCGCACATACAGACAGACATACATACAGACACACAGACAAAGCGCCGATCGAGTTGTATGGAGAGATTCACTCCGCTTCGCTACGCTCATCTAATAAGGAACGTAATTATTTACTTTTGTGTTGAGATATAAAAACAATATACATCTGCAGCTGTAGATTAAAATACATTTTGTTAATGTGATTGTTCAGTAATTATATGCAGTTCAATTTTTTTATGCTATGTGCGTTTGTTGGTACCACTTCAAAAAACATGGTAAATGTGTGTTATGCTTTAGGTCTATTGTTACTTCTCAAAGAAATTGTGAATATTCACATGATTTCTTTCATGGGACCTTATAATATGAATTTACTAAGGCACGTTCACCGGGTGCAAAAATCCCCTAATCTCTTTTGTAAGTTCTTCCATACGTTTTAAAGGTCAATAGGCTTCTTGTAAGCCAGCAGGAGAACAATAAATTTAACTGGTGGACAAGCAATTATAGTTTATCAACAAAATAACGTTACTGATATAGGAGCGCGGTAGCGCGCCGGGCCAAGCCACGCTAGCGCTTCCACAAGCCACTCTTTACTGCACGCCTCAAAGGTCACTTGCAAGAAGCCTATTATTGCTTGCCAATGATACAAAATTTACGAACGAATGAAATAACTCATTGAAAGTAATCGCTACCTATTCAACATTATAAATAAGTTGCTTCTAGTAATTACATTGTGGTTAATAATGTATACACTTTTTGATATGAGTTGTGTTAATAGGATCCACCGATTACAACATTGAATAATACCGGAAATGAAATCCAAATCAAGGGTTTTATGTGGAAACTATTTCAAATTTTGGAGGAAAAGTTGAACTATACGTAAGTGTTATAATCTTCGTAACTTACTTTGTATTAAAGTGTTATAATCTTCGTAACTTACTTTGTATTAACGATTTGTTTCTTATTTGTGTATGTTGTGTGCAGCTCTTGTGTAGCGTCGACGCCGTTTCTTGTCAAGAGACTTTTAAATTTAAGTTTTTTTTTCTTTTTTACTTATGTGGTTTTGTGGTGACAAGAATAAACAATTAATAATATTAACTAATATCACAGTTCGGGTGGAAAGATACTCTGTAATTGGTCACTGCGTACGACGCAGTAGTAAACTATCTTCCAACCAATGACCTTGACCTCCCATTGTAACAGAGTGGTTCGACAACGAATACAAATTTATTTACTGTAATTTATTTATTATCATTTCAGCGGCAATGTGACCGTTCGCACCGACGGCCAATGGGGTAAGTTCTACCCCAACGGAACCTGGGACGGAGTAGTTTCAATGTTGATGAATAACAAGGTCGACCTCTGCGCCAACGACTTTGTTATCACAGGTCAACGCAAGGAGGTGGTTGACAATACCATCAGCATCTATCACAAGTATAACGGTGTCTATATACGAAGGCCTACGAGGACCGCTTTCAAATGGACGCAGTTCTTGGCGCCGTTCTCGTCCGGCCTCTGGTTCATGACTACAGCTACTATTGCGTGCACCAGTATTTTCATTAGAAAGCAACACAACATCAGGCGACACTTCATTGAAAATAATAATCACCAGGAGAACCAGTATTCAAGTATTGGTTCTCTTTTCTTCGTTTTTGCCATCTATCTCCGACAAGGTGTGTTTAATTTCTCATTCTTCATTGTTTCTTAAATTGCAAGTGCAACAACACAACAAAATACAAGGTTGTGTCTACATTTAGGAATATAAATATCAAAACATTCAAAATAGAAAATATCACGTGCTTCGTTTTAACATCGTCAATGGCCTCCCATGAACATATCACTTCAGTTTCTTCATCTCTGGATTTCATACCACGTGCTTCGTCGTGTCGGATTGCCACCCATACAGCACAAAATATTCTCTTAATATTCATTTCAAGTACACAATGTTAATATTACGATATTTGCATTGTATGAACGTTAACAGAATATTTCTGAATTAACATTAAAAGATAAATATTCATAAAACGTTCTGAGATCATTCGTTGTAAAATATTCATTCGACACTCGATTTGGCATTTTCATAGAACATTTAACTAACAATATTTTATGAATATTGTATTTATATATTCTATGAATATACGTAGAAACTATTATTTAAACATTGCGCTCATGCCTGCGCAAACAACCGACGCGTCTCTCGACTCAACAAGTTTCAACAAGCTCAGTTAGGCTAGCGGTGTTGAAGTGAAGTGATGGCTTTATATCTCAGCGTCAAATAATGGTAAGTACAGTTGTTATTAATATCTACACATTTAAAGTGATCTAGCCCAAGGAAGGATAATATGTGTGTTTAGAGTGAAACAAGATTACTAGGCCTAGCTAGGATAACTGCTTGGCCAGTAAATTAACATTGATATTAGATAGGGCCTATTCCCTTCGGGACATGCCATGGACAACTTGGCGCCTAGAGCACGCCTATAGGTCTAACTGTTGAAGTATAGATTCACAGGGATGCATTCTAGGTCGTAGACAGCGCGAATCCCTTACCACATGCACAGTCAAGTTAAGTGTGTGATTTGTCTGTTATTACATGTAGGTGTTTAAACAATCTGATTGGTTGGTCGTAACTCGTAATGTGAAATAATTTGAAATAAGGAAAAACATTGTTAATCAATTGTCTATAGTACCACAACCCATGTTGTCTATTGCTATTGCAATGACTTGTGGAAACGGGGTATAAATGGCAACCGTAACGATTATATGTTATTTGAAACGTGTTGAGTGCATAGCCTTTTAATTATTGTGTATGTATATCATTGGACAAATTAAACTTTTGAGAAAAATTTAATTTGAAGCAATCATTTAATCATTCTTATCCAACTGATTTTATGACCTGGTAATTCTTTAAAACTAGATTTGAGCTGCTACATTTTGTCATTTGCCTTTATAATGATTTGTTTTGCTGTTTGCGTAGTCCATTTTAGGTTTAATGGAAATTGGACTGTCCATATCCAGTTTACCTAAGAATAGCATATTCAATAAATGCAGCAGCTCCATGTGGTCTAGCTTTAATGAATATACTATATCCATATCCATCCTGTTTTTGAATGTTCAATAAACATTCTTTAAATATTTAGCCCTAGTAAAATGTACATTTATTTAATGTTCGAAGAACATAATTTGAATATTTATTGCAGTTATATGAATATTTATTTAACATTCTGTGAATGTTCATTTCATATTCTAACAATGTTCATATAGTAATGTTGTATAAATGTTATTTTAAGATTCACTTGGTCATAAAATGATATTCTGTGAGCATTCATTGAATGATAAATTTGGTGACATTGGGATATTCCTACAATATGTATTGAATATCTCTCAATATTTTTGAACATTGTGTGAATATTTGAAATATCGAGGGCCAATATGTATAGCATATTCTATGAATATGGTTGTGCTGTATGGGCATATTTACGTCCGTAGTCAGTCACCTCTACTATGCTTCTGAGTGCCTGATACTAGATCTATTTCTCTGGGTTACATAATACATGCTTCCTCTAGTTGGATTGCCATATTTACGTTACAGTCACCTGTACTGTTTTCCTGCCTGCCTGATACTACTTATGTTCCTCCAGCTCTGCTGGACTTCAAACGGTTCCATCATATCGGATTGTTTATTTACGTTCATATTAATTAACCTCCACTGTGCTTCTGTCTGCCTGATATTACTTGTGTTTCTGCAGCTCTGGACTTCATACCACATGCTTCGTCGTGTCGGATTGCCATACTTACTTCTTTGATGACCTCCACTGTTCTCCTGTCTGCCTATTCGGCGGTGTTAATATCATCGCTCGCAGTCACCACAGTCGAGTTGCCTTTCCACGACATCAAGGGACTTCTGCAAGATGAAACGTACAAAGTGGGAGTTTTTGGGGTCCCCATGGAGTACCGCCTTACAGACGTAAGAATATGTTATATTTATATATGTAGATCAACTTCAGTTCGCGAAAACCTACAGAATAACACACACATATATATATATTATAATGGTTCAACATTATACAAGCTATTGTATAGTAGGGATTTGGTTATTTTGAACTTTATTTTTATGAAATACAGTGAGTACTTCAAAATGAAGACCAATCATCTATCTTGTACATTTCAGGATACGGATAGTAGCAATGACCTAAACCAGTTGGCTGGAAAGATCAAACGTCTAAAGAAAATGGACCCTCTGAAATCTCTGCTGGATGGACTGAACAGGGTTTGCAATTCCAAGTACGCCCTTCTACTTTCAGCCAGTGCTGCCAACAATCACCAAGAAAATATCTCGTGTGAAATAGTCGCACTGCCTGGAGTATCTTTCCAAGGGTCTTTGGCGCTGGCTCTTGCCAAGAATAGTCCATATCGTACTCTTTTCAACCATGTGTGAGTAAAAATTATCCGCTCCCAGTGAAGACTTTTTAGTTTTTAGCATTGTTTGTCAGATTCTTAACTACTGATCTAAAACAAAATGTTTTACTCAAAAATGGCTGTAACGTATTTATTTACTTATTCCTTTGTAAGTTTTTGTATTATTATAACATGAAGTTGTTTAACTTATGAATATATTTTCTTTGCACCAAACTTTAAATATAAATTCTTATCTTCTAGTTTGTTGAAATTGAAGACTTCTGGTGCTTTAGAGAAGCTTCGTATAGAAGCACTGGACCAGTCATTGGAAGCAAGTACTTCATTGCATCTGGAAGCGGACCTAGAAGACGTCATGCCTATTATGGTCCTACTATTGGCTAGCGTCTTAGTATCCGCCACACTCCTCGCATTTGAACAAATCGTGTATAGTGTGAAGCAGCGTCACTGGCAAGGCTACAAGATTCTGGCAGACACAAATTGTCTTCAGTAAATGTGATGTTCAGTTATGTTGAGCATTGTTATCTACACATGTTTCACTAGTAAATGTTAGATGAAAGTTCATCCCATAAAACGATAGCCATTTATGTGGTAAGCGTGGTCATATTATGGTCGCTATGTTTCCATTTGGTATGTTGATGTATGCCATATTTGCAACAACTTAAAGTCATTCCTTACCTCAATTCGCCTTTATGTAAACCAGTAGATACCAGCAGAGGATTCGCCGGCTGATGCGTCTCTCACCCATGTACATGTGTTTGATTGTTTTGTTATAGAAAAGTACAAAGTAAACAAAAAAAATTATAATGTTAATGTTAAATTTGAAGGTTTAATGTAAAATGGTTGTATAGCTGTATTTAAATCCTGAATAAATAAATAAATAAATTAATTAATTCTGTTATATATATATATATATATATAATATATATATTAATATTTATGTATTTATGCATGGAAAAATATGTTGTATATTTGTAATCATCAGACCTATAGCGATTAAACCTATGTTGATGCGCGACTGTTGGTATTCGCTGCATTGAGCTTGTTTGTAAAACTTATGGTACGTTTACAGCTACGCGTTGCGAGCGACGCGAGGGCGCGAGCTCCAATCAGTGGCCGAGTTTGCGTGAAACTCTTAACTTCTTTGCTTGAAACTCGGCCGCTGATTGGAGCTCGCGCCCTCGCTTCGCTCGCAACGCGTAGCTGTAAACGTAGCATTAATCGAAAACCTTGTACATAGTTTATGTGATTAAGTTATTGAATACTTGTCTGTTCGGTTGTTTATTTATATGTAACATAATAATATGTAACATTGTTATATAATTGTTTTAGCTTATTATTGTATTATATTTTACATGGCTTAAGCTTGACAATATCCGTACATGTGTACAATGTATGTCCGCGGAAGGAAAATAAATACAAATACAAACCTTCCGCTAAAATGCTAAATGGAAAAATAAGTATTCCCCCCCGCCCCCCTCGCTACATAGACAGATCTGTATACATGTTTACCATATTTTAAGCAAGTGACCTTGGTGTCGTTGTGTATTCGTGTTGGAGTTACAAATACATATACGTGTTTTAAGCTTAATCCAGATTTATAATATTTTGAGATAAAGCAAATGTTATGAAAGTTTTCCCAGACTAAAACCCACCCCCATATATATATGCCAGTATTTTGAAAGTCATCTGATCATTTCTTTTGAAATTTATTTAGTAGCACTAAATACTAGTTAACCTTTAACATGAAAAAAGTTAAATTATTTTCATAGGGGTCTCTATTGATTTTTAGTTTTATTTTACATTTTTATTTGTTGATTATGGCTCTTCGCAAAGTTCTATTAAGATGTATGTCACACATCAGTCAGTGTATAATGTTTGAAATTTGCCCTATAACTTTCTTCCAAAGAGTTAAGTATGGGCACACATTTCCAAGTGTTATTAATACACACGGGAACGTGACGTGTACCAATCATAATGACGCTTATCGTTTATCAAAAAATGTGCTTTTGCTCGTATTAACAATTCAGTTCGTAGCTCAAACTCGCACAATCAATTACCTGTCACCCACCCACACACATACATTACATATGTAATGTTGACTATTGCTCCGCTAATGAGTGCGTTGTATAAACATCATACGGACAATATGACCGTTGGGTGTTGGTTCTATACTATTAGTGCCTGAGATGCGATGTGAGATAGGTTCAAGACATGTTGATCCAGCGTTTGAGAGTAAACAACCCTTTGTTCTGAGAGACAATGGTACAAGGGTGGAATTAGAGACTGGCGCTACGTCCTTTATGCTGAGTGGCATTTACGATCGAGTATTTAAAGGGGTTATAGGTGGAATATTCGCATTTTTATTAAATTTGAAATAGTTATTATTAAATGTGGCATTGTTATGGTAGGTGGTGTGAAGGTACAACACAAATAAATGTTTTGTGTTTACAAGGAAGTTTGTGTTGATACAAGAGAGTTGTCAAAAGTAATCGACGACTTTGTGTAATAAATACGTATTTTGGTATCAAAGCAAACATTGTGAGAAAATCAAATTGTTCGAATTTTCTTTTAAGAAGAAAGAATTTTTTGTAAATAAATGTAGATTTTTTAATTGTAAAGTGAAATCATACAACTCGTGCAATGTGTAATTTTAGAGGTCGATCTAAAGTTATTGTGATCGTTTGGCCTAAAGCGTGTTTAAAAAATTCCAGCTTCTCAATTTAGTTTTGGTTTTAGCCTTCATCAATTAGTTCAAACAAAATTAAAACCATCTCACATTTTTTGTAAAAAAGCCCATGAAATTCTCCGTTTTAGCATAAATAATAATATAACTCCCAGTGTGGTGATGTCGTCGAGTTGACGTCATAAAACCCACTAGCTTTTCATGAAAATCACCCGAAACAAAGTAATAATGAAATACTGTATGAGAATATTAAATTTGGCTGTTATAATCTGCTTGACTTGCTACCAGCAAACGCAAGGAAACTCTGAGCAACATTATCTCGACTATTTAGAAATTATAATTAACTTACAAGAACATCTGAAGTCTCCGTGCATTAATCTGCATGCACGATCACTCAAACCAAGTGAGTACGCCTCATTCATTTTATATTTTAAATAATATTATTTAAATATTAGTTTGATATTTGTTATACGTTGTATATAATTCCGTCATATATAGTCAATCTAGTCTCTTGCATATATATTTATATAACTTATACTCGCTTCTTCAACATGTTATATACAACTGTGCATAAAAGCTCAACAAATTAATATAATTTGAACGTCTCTTCTGTCAGTTTAATTACAAGACAAACATACACAAATTCACGATTTCTTTCATTCAGTGATTCAACTCTTCTTATTCGTTGTAATATACTTACAGTGATGTGTATTGTGTACTAGTTGGTAAATACTATAGCAAATTACAACTATGCAGCAATAGCAAACAAGCTAAACAAGCATAATATTTCGCATAGATATTAAATTATAAGCGTTTGCATATATTGTATCGATTTGGTGTTAAAAACATTTTACCCTAAAGCAGGAGTCGGATGTATGTACACACCAATAATCAACATCTTTTCTCAACAGTGCAACTATTAGAAACCAAACTCCTAATGAACATTGAAAAATATATAGCGATAGCTGGAAATTGCATCTATTTTAAGAAAGTTACAGACGATGATGACGAACTTCAGAATATCTTCGATTGTAGAAACTCACTTAATATTTTGCCCATACTTAACTCCGGAGAAGGGAACAGTGACTTCAACTTTGAGGTAAGTGAAAACAAATTCCACAAAGGTTCCGTCACGTTAACAAGTAATGTGAGCTGCAAAATTCTAAAAAAAGAGAGACGGTTGCTTCACGCTGCATTTGCAGAAACTGTGTGGTTTCCAATTCGAGATAAGAAATATTAAGATAATTAAAAATATATAGCTATTTAGTTCAGGATGTGTTTCTAAATACTAAACATCACCTCAACACTGTAGATTTTAATAGACAATTCGGTCACTTATGTTATTTTGAGTAGAAAATAGTAATATTTGCTTCTCCCAGATTTTAAGAAAGCCAACGTTGTCGGAACCAGCTTGGCTTCTGTTTCTACCCCCCTCCATCGACCTTGACGACTTCTTCTCGGGGGTGGACCTCCCGTTCGACTGTGAGTTCCTGGTGGCCCAGAGAGTCGAGAAGGCTGTGACTCTCACCGAGGTGTATCGGGTTAGAGAGGATCTTCCCTTGCAGAGGTTCCACTTCGGTACTTGGCGCCAAGACGTGGGGCTAAGAGCCACTGAACTTGGTTTCCACGACAGAAGAAATAATCTCTTTGGCGCTGAATTGAAAGTTGTTGTTATCAATGTGAGTGATGCACGTTAACCTCTCAATTACCTACAAAAATATTTCACCAAACTTTTTAGTAGGGCCTACCGAGATTATGACCTTTAATCGGAGATTTGCTGCTAACTAACAAATGCGCCTGGTAGAAGACATCATTCATTTTGTGTGCAATGTTTGTTGAAACCATGCATTTCTATGAGTAGAAAATTATATTTCATCGGACAAAAAAAAAAATGCTGAATTCGGATCTAAATAATATTGATTATAAAAATTGTATATTTATTTTGCATAACCACGTTTTCTTTATCCAGTTTACTTTTGCTCGGGACATCGAAGTTTGTAATCTTTGATTGAATGGCATTAACTGTCGATCTCTTGGACTTTGTACGGCACAGAAATGTAAAGTACATCAAAATTACTGTCAATGTCATCGAGTCGCTTGTGTTCCACTTAAATTCATTATACATTGTAATACTGACATACAAGTGTGGTACAATTATATAGAAAGAATAGCGTTATATGGCATATGAAACATCTAAATATTCGTTTCCTTTATTTGGTGTTTTATTTTATTCTATAAAAATGACGAATGTTTTAAAAATGGTCTATACTTCGTTTATTTGGCTCAATACGTCCCCTATGACATTTTTCTGTTATAACAATAGTTAAATATGATTGACAAAGTGCTTTAGCATCTAAATTTCGATCTATAATTCTTGACTATCTATTTTAATTGGTGTATTGTTATTATCAATTATCTTAAATAAATATTATATTTTTTGACTGCATGTAACTAGACTATCTAAAATACCATACAACATTAACACGCGTGTGCATTATGATGTTTTTTGTTAAACTATAACAAATTAGTTATGTTATGTGACAGGATCCGCCAGCACTGTACTTCACAAAGAAAGGCAACAAGTTGGAATTACATGGATACATGTGGAGAGCTGTACAAGAACTATCTCAACATGTTAACTTCACGTAAGAGAACCATTTCATTCAGCACACTCAGAAGCGGTTTTAGATACAGCACTTGCATTCTAATGAAAGTAACAAAGCAACAATGTTAGGCTTGTTATATCCAAAATCAGTAAGCCTATGCTATTTTTATAACCTATTCAACATTGGGAACTACCAAGGAATAATCATAGACAAGTTGCATCGTAGCTCGGTTGATTGAAGCCGTAGCCCAGTTGGGTAAGATCGTACTAAATCGTAGCCCAGTTGGTCATATAGCTATCTCTGATCGTAGTTTAGTTGGAACCGTAGCCCAATTCTGGGCCGTCAAAGAATAATCATAACCGAGTTGATACGTTACCATAATTTTAATTCACTTCCTTTACTATACAACAAACTTAGCAACATGTAAGCTATAAACAACATACAATTAGTAATATCGTAATAATAATAATCATAATAATAATAATAATAATAATAATAATAATAATAATAATAATAATAATAATAATAATAATAATAATAATAATAATAATAAAAATAATAATAATAATAATAATAATAATAATAATAATAATAATAATAATAATAATAATATAATTTTTTTTTTTTTTTTTTAATAGTAATAATAATTTTTATTTAATTATTTTTAAGTTTTATACATTTTTAAATCTTGGTATAATTTACACAATATACAATAAATAAAAGTACACATTTAGAAAAATAAACAGACACAAAATAATAATTATAAGATCAAAATCACAACAATCAATATAATAATAATTAAATCAAAACTCTCAAAAAAGTAAATATTTAAATTAATCACTTTGCCCACTAAGCTTATAGAAGCTTAACAGTGGGCTTCGCTTTAAATAAAAATAAAAATATATTGGAGCGGCATACATTCACGAGAAAAAAACTAAACAATATTCAATCACAATAAAAGTCTACAATAAATTTAACAAACAAGGATGATTTATATTTTGAACAAAGGCAACAAACAATGATAGATTAATACACACTTTGCCACGAGTTTGGTGCACCAACTACAGAGAAAAATTGGAACGCGGAGAAAGTAAAGACAAACTAAATTAACGATAGAAGATAAAGTCTTAATCCTTTTTTGATTTCAAATAATTTGGTCAAGTTAATTAAATTATCAGGCAAATTGTTAAATGTGACTGGGACTAAAAACTCAAAACACCTTTGGCCATACTTGTTTATACACCTAGGAACTTCATACTTCAATTTTGACTGACTGCGAGTATTTAAATTTCTACATAACACAATTTTATACTCACTGATAAAGTAGTATTTTAATATTAATTGATACAAAAATAGTTCTTCAACTGGTAGAACATTGCACAAATAATAGGCTTCACGAGTCGAATGAATTTGAACATTGTGTGGTCTTATTTCACGCACAAGTTTATTTTGCAAAACTTTTATTTTATTCAAATGAGAAACAGTAGCAGACCCCCATGCCAGAAGACCGTACGCTATGACAGACTCTGTAAGCGCCAAATAAACATTACGACGCGCAGAAAAGGGCAAAACGTATTTTAAAAAGTAGCACTGCCTGAGGCAAGCCCTTAATCTATTACAAACCGCTTCAATCTGGGGTCTCCAACTAAAATGCTTATCAATGACTAAACCTAAATATACATGAGTGTCAACATTCTCGACAAAGTCCAGACACACACACGTAACCGGATCGACCTGAATAATAATAATAATTATAATAATAATAATAATTATAATAATAATAATAATAATAATAATAATAATAAAAATAATAATTATAATAATAATAATAATAATAATAATAATAATAATAATAATAATAATAATAATAATAATAATAATAATAATAATAATAATAATAATAATAATAATTAATAATAATAATAATTAATATTAATAATAATAATAATACTAATAATAATAATAATAATAATAATAATAATAATAATAATAATAATAATAATAATAATAATAACAATAATAATAATAATAATAATAATAATAATAATAATAATAAAAATAATAATAATAATAATACCATTAGAAGCTACTGATAATAGATAAAAACAATAATGATTAGTGTGTATTGCCAACAGGTTGAAGGTGAGCGTGCACAAACATTGGGGGAAAGCGTCTGCAAACGGTTCGTGGTACGGTATAGTCTGGCTTCTCGCCACTGGACAAGTCGACATGTGCGCCAACGCCTTCGTCCTGACAGCCCAGAGAAAAGACGTGGTTGACAGCACGATACCCCTCCACATCACTCGCTACGGTGTGTTCATCAAGGCTCCGTCTAAAACAGCTTTCAAGTGGGCCCAATACTTTGCGCCGTTTTCGTGGGGGCTTTGGTTCATGACAACGTCGTCGATACTTTCTATTGGCTGGTACATTCGCACCCTGCACATGGTTGAACAACGCTTACAGAGGGATGAAAACGACCAGGATAATTTTGATAATTTAGATCCTGCTCCAACCACATTTACTATTATTGGAATTTTTCTTCAACAAGGTAAGACGAGGAAACTTCCTTCAACAAATACAGATATTCTTCACATTTTTCAACAATGATCGGGAAACTTTTTTTTTCATTTTACTGAATCCTTTTTGAATTTTTACAATCAGAACTAATGCTTTTATTAAGAAATTGGTTTTAAAAATACATTCTAGTATTATTGCGCCATATTATGTCATTCTAGTCCAAGTGGCATGGATGGCACGTTCTGCATTTTGCTGCATTCATTTATCCGACGCTACTCTTGCTCACCACCTACACTCTCCAGGTGGCAAGTTTTCCTTTATGTCAAGGAGCCGTCCGACGCTCGATCTGCCTCTTGTCGTCTTGTCTTATGGCACTATTCACCTCCTATATCCTCCTGCCCTCCTGATAACAGGTTATGCATATAGTTATACTTCTATGTCTTCTAGGCCAAGATGCCTCCTGTCGCATTACTTTCCTAACGACGCACTTTATCTCCTGTATTCTCTGGCCTC
The DNA here is from genome assembly GCA_945910005.1 of Isoperla grammatica. Lineage (NCBI taxonomy): Eukaryota > Metazoa > Arthropoda > Insecta > Plecoptera > Perlodidae > Isoperla > Isoperla grammatica. The sequence goes on from OX246741.1 coordinate 29,250,342, forward strand.
CTGATAACAAGTAATGCACATACTTCTGTTTCAGGCCAAGATGCCGTTCCGCGTTCCGCCTCCTGCCGCGTTGTCTTTCTAACTGCGCTGTTAACCTCTTACATCCTTCTGGCCTCCTGATAACAGGTTATGCACATACTTCTGTTTCAGGCCAAGATGCCGTGCCGCGTTCCACCTCCTGCCGCGTTGTCTTCCTAACTGCGCTGTTCACCTCCTACATCCTTCTGGCCTCCTGATAACAGGTTATGCACATACTTCTGTTTCAGGCCAAGATGCCGTGCCGCGCTCCACCTCCTGCCGCGTTGTCTTCCTAACTGCGCTGTTCACATCCTACATCCTTCTGGCCGCCTACTCTGGCGTCTTGATCTCGTTTCTCACCACCCACAAGGTCCAGCTACCCTTCCACGACATCAAGGGGTTAATAAAGGACAGATCATACAAGGTCGACGTTTACGGTGTTCCAATGGACTATCGAGCCGCAAACAACGTAAGATTTTATCAAAAACTACTCTAATAAATTCAAATACGTTATTTGTTTGTGTATCTTCATTAGCAGACTTTTTAGGCACACATCCCCCCCATCCCCCACCCCATTGGCGCCTCCGGGAAGTACATTGCCCGGAAATTTTATTGTGCCCCTCCATTGATCAACCTAGCACAGGAAGAGATCGACAGTTATAACCTCATTGATCGCTTCATGTTTTAAGCAATCCGACCTGATCGAAGATCTCGATCTGTTGGCATGGAAGATAAAAACCAACGACGAGGCACATCGCGTCACGTCGTTGATGGCAGGATTTCGACGCGTCTGCAATTCAAAGTTTGCATTCGTCATCTCGTTCGACGCGGCGAGAAGACACAAACAAGCGATCGACTGCGAGATAGTCGATCTGCCGGGAATATCGTTCTACGGTACCACGGCCGTCGCTCTTATGAAGAACAGCCCCTATCGCACTCTCTTTGACTACGTGTAAGTACATACATTATTAATAGTCATTCATTTTTATTATTAATAAATCATCATTGATCATCAAGAAGAACAAAAGATGTGAGGAATGACAATGAAAAATTATACACATAATTAGTAGGGATGTACGAATTATATGTTCTATAAAATATGTATGTAGCGGGTAGTTTGAATTATACTCCCATTATTTCCCCATTGGACAAATAATTTGATATTTTGTAAAACGATTGAGTTCGATTGGGTTTAGATATAACCTAAGTATCACTATTATGACATTAGTATCAGTTATATTGTTATGACTGTGTATTCATTTAATTCCATTGATAACTACTACACAATATTATAAGCCAAATAGAGATACATTCTTGTAAATACGTCCCATTTTTCCTTTTTCAGCATTTCTCGATTGTATCTCTCGGACTTGGAAGTCGGACTTCCGTGCGTTTGCTTGACTTTTATTTCGTATAATATCCCGTTTTCATTTTACATTTGGTTTTTGTTCATGTTTATGTTTCTTGTGAAACATACAACAATGAAAACAGCCTGATGACTTTAAGGCTGGTCCACACAGATTTTTAATACATTAATGCATAAGGTTTTAAGACGTTGTTTTAAAAACAACAATGAAAACAACTTCTTAAAACTAAAACTTTGTGTGAACGCCAGTACGTGTTTCCTATGATCCAACTTTACGACTACGAGTTAAACCTTAAATCGTAAGTCTTAAAAATCTGTGTGGACCAGCCCTTAGGCTCGGTTTTCTTGACTTTGTGAATTGTTTATTTGATGAGTGTTGAAGGTTCCTCAAGCTTCGCAACTCTGGCGCCATCAACAGGCGCGTTACCCTCGCCAGTAGTAGGAGGAAGGAGGATATCAGCACACTCGACTTGGAGGTACAGATCGATGACGTCACCCCCATCCTTGTCATCCTATTGGCTGGAACTGTCGCAGCCGTATCTGTCCTCGTGGTGGAGCTCGTCGCGTTCAGGAGACATCAGAGGCGCCGCCATTTTGTTCAGTGAGAGTCGGTTCTCAGTTCACGGTTCACTAGACCACCATAGGTGAACTTTGGCTCTAGAGATCCGATATATTCACAGGTTGCACGTACGTACGTCATATCTGTGCGCGTGGCGGCTAATTTTGTGATCAAACTTTGACGTTGCCACGGAGAAACAATTGAAGCCTGTTGTGGTAGAAAATAGAAATCCTAATTTCTTCAAAATTTATAGCCTGTTTTATTTTCATGTTTTAAATAAAATGGATTTGTGATGCTTTGTCGTTTTGTATTACTTGTTTACTTTGTAAATTATAAATTACGCTTATTTAGTAAATTGGTATAATATTTGCCGATGATCTAAAATATAACTACATCGATTGTGTCGCAATCATGGCCGCTGTGATGTCACGTGGGAATTTTCTTTCAAGTGTTGTCAACTAAGCTTGATATTTTTAGCTTCATGTTGGATATTTTTGCAACGATGTGTGGGTGCTTCATAATGATATGAAGATAAAATCGTCACATAACTTCCATGCCCAATGCCACCGTTCAAACCTAGAACGCAAGAACATTCAAAGAGTTGAGGCATCAATTAAAAACTATCGCAAGGGCAATGGTAGTCTGACCAACTTCATCCAGATGCAAGACTATTTTAGAAATTATAATCTTTTATATTTATGTTTGTCATTCACAATCTATTATAATATATTTCGCATTCTCTTGTGGTAAATTGTTTTGACGCATTCCCTTATATTTCGTGTTACATTAATTTTGTACTACGCTTGCGAGCTACTTTTATTGCTTTCCTGTATATTATGGTAGCCTAATTGTATTTTATATTTTCCTCTTTTGTAAAAATTATATTAGAACAGTAGATATTAAAATCAATAAACAAACATGAAAACACAAAACTTACTTATAGTTATATTTTACTTTAGTGCGATTTGGTAACAGTCCCTATGCCATCAACACACACATTTCTCTGGCGATGATTTACCTAACTTTATGAACGGAGGGGATGATTCGAAATATGCTCTCATTAAAACTAATTATTTCCATTATTTTCGGTGAAATTACACAAGTAGGTATACAATTTATTTTCAACTCAACTAATATCATGTGAATATATACCAAAATATGAAAAAACAAAATACAAAATTAATCTTGGGGATTCAGAACAGCTAAATAAATTAAAAGATAATTTTTATATAGGCTACATAAAAAATCTTAAAAGTGAAAACTCTGAAAAATTATAGCATGGAAATTGGTTTTCATACCTATTTAATTTGTTCAAAATATTATTAGTGTTCTTTATATTCTACACATCACATTATGAAAGAAAATGTTTACCTTTCCGAATATTTCTATCAATTACCACCACAAAAGTCTCCCATAACTCTCTTGTAAATACTTCAACGTCAATGCTGTAATTGTGTTTGAAGGCAGGCAACGAACCAATCGTTATTTTATACGGCGCATATTTACACAGCATGTCAGTAAATACCCTCTTATGTCAACATGGAGGGGTAAATAGCGTCCAGCCGTCCACTCTGATCAGATAACGAGTACGAGTGTTAGGTTGACATGAATTTGTTGAATGTTTCTTAATGTTATGTTACAAAAACATTACCTATACCCGATACCTTGATTAATGTGAATCAATCGCATTATTCTATAAGCGCAGACAAATTTCTTCAAAACATCAATTAGAATATAAATAAAATAAATACAAATAAATTCACATTTAGAGTCTACCCACTCAGTAACTAAACTGATTTGCAGTGGCGTCGAACACCATCGACGAGTGAGCGATAACCAATCAACGATCGATATTTCAAATACGAAACATATGAATCAGTGACTGGACAGTGCGAACACCTGCGGATAAATGCCAGAATCAATAAGGCCAATTCAAAACAACTTTTAATTTATTGAGTGCTTCGTTGCTAGGACGGCTTCAAAGTCACCGTTTACTTATTCCTAAGCCAAGAAGTAATGGAATGTTTCAAGCAAGGCTTCGAACTCGCTATAGGGCACTAGCAACACCAAAAGACAACAATGAAACAAATGAATTGAATCGATGGACAAACTACAAGCTGTCAAAAAATAATATCGTCTGATTTTGGGAAACAAAACAAAAAACAAACAAATACACATACAAAACTTTCACTTAGTCGCTGTCTATCATTAAAAGTTGTAAATGGCGAGCAGTTACTATTGCATCACTTGTTTTTATTTCTATGGTTGCAATTTTATTATTTTGACAGCTGATGGTTTGTCTATCAGTTCAATTCATTTGTTCCATTGTTGTCCCGCGCGGCGATCCAGGACCTTCATTGGACGAATTCAACAATGCTCAACAGTGTTCCGACCTCGGACTAATAGTAAACGACCACTCCCATGGCCATTCCCTCCTACAATTGTATGCCGTGTTCCGTGCAAGGCTTCGAGCCTCGTATAATAATAATCTTTCGTAGGAATACCTGTTATAGGGTGCACACCAGCTTTACCTGATGTGCCCCTCTTCAGGTGACTAACTAGGTTATTAGGGTGTTTGGATAGCTGGGGAGGAATGTCCGAGGGCTGTTAGTTGGACTCAATCCTAGCATTCGCCTTAACGACTGAGGAAAACCTCGGAAAAAACTTACAGTCAGGACTGCCAGTGGCCGGAATCGAGCCGGCGACCTCCCGAGAGTATCGCGTCTTACCGCTGAGCCACCTCTATTGTTGAGTCTCGTAGCGTAGCTGACGGCTGGCGTGCAGTTGTTGACAGCACGAATTTCAATCTGCACGCGGCATGCGGCTACAGAGGTAGATGTCTAACTTATGCACGCGGCCCACACGCGGCCAAACGATCAGGCCATCACACCATGGATTTATTTACCTCCCTGTGGCCATTGGGTTAAAAATATGGGTTTTAAATATATATTTTAAACCCAATGCTGTGGCCACTTTTCAAGTTTCTCCCGGGCGCTGGATTGGCGGAAACGGAAACGGTGGCGCGGTGGGCGGGGAACTTCACACTACACAGAGCTTTCTAGCGGCTTGACTGGTACTTTATACGTGCCTATTTTCCATTTGCCTTAACCTCAAAAGCGAGAAGCAAAATACCATAGAGAAATATATCAGGTAAAATACTGCTAGGCCTACTAGCCTAGGCTACAAGGTAAATGCAAACATTGGCTGGATGTATATAGCCTAGTTAGCCCATATTTATTATTATCTTAATTGATTAGGAGGAGTTTAGGATTAGGCCTAAGCCTAGGCATTGTTTTAAACTCAATGGCCTAGGCCTACGGTTAGGCGTATGCCTAGGCCTAGGCTAGGCCAGAGCCAAGGCCTATTTTGTTTTTGCTTGCGTTTCAGTTTGTAGCCATAAGCAAGTCGTAATTCCCAAAACTAGGCCTAGGCCTACTACTAGCTGGGGCCTAGTCTACCTAGCCTAAGCCTAGACCTAGGTCTAGATGTTGCTGTATGTAACCATTGGCAGCACTAGGGCCTAGGCTAGCCTAGGCTAAAGTTTAGCCCCAGGCCTAGGCCTAGGCCTCTGCCTAGTAGAAAGCATCTAGTCCCAGGGCTAGGTCTGTCAATCTATATCCTACAGGCTACAGGCAAAACAAACGTAGGCCCTTCAAGAGAGAGAGTCATCTGATTTGAGTAATCTCGTAAATAGGCTAGATTCTCGGACGAGTAGGCCTAGCAGAGGCCCTCTAGGGCCTAGGCCTAGCCGCCGCGAAATCGGAATCCTGCCACAGTCCATAAGCCAAATTCCTGAATTCATCAAGCACTCAACGCAGTTTTATTTTAGTTCCAATAAGTTAGCGGGTAGGTAATTATACACATTGGGTGTCCGCTCCGTTTTCATATTCCAATACCCGAAAAGTACATGAAACATTTGCCATTATGTACAGAAGAATATCTAATATTTGCCCAAACAAGGTTTTCTGTCCGCTAAAATATTATAAACTACATTTATCGACGATATAAAAGAGGGTCTGGCTCGGTGTTTACGTTTACGCAATGATGCTTTTGCCGCCGGTGACAGGTCTACCAACGTGTAGTTCAAGGTGAGGGGAGGGGTTACAATGTCATCTCTCTAACCAGGTTAGGGTTCTTTCAACGGTTGGTAACACTTGTTTCATGTCAAACAAGCCTGTCTACTAATGGCCGCCCATTCGACGTATTTCACCACATTTCTACCACTTACACACATCATTCCACGGATTTTCACTTCTTTGGGCACTTTTCCCGATCACTTCTTTCAGTACGTGCCTCCACATTTCACTAGACATTTTTTTTGCTCACCATCCGAGCGGACACCCAATGTGTAGGGCCTACATTTACCAAGTTAGCGATTAAAGGTCAGTTCACACACGTTCCTATGATTGGAGATATAATATTTTGTTCCTAGACACCTTTTTGACTATGCTTGCTAGACTTTGCTTCCGAAAACCGGAATCATTGGGTTTCCTGCATAACAGTTTGTAAGGTGTTTTCTCAGTCGACTTGCTGGGTAGGCCTAGGCGGTTCTGTAGGTAGATAGGGTAGTTTGCGATGACGACTGCTTCTCCCCATTATTTGTCCGGGAGAGCTGCATCGAGTAGCTTGCATCTTGCCATTTCCGTCAGGGAGCGGTTCTTCCTTTCTGCTACCAGGACCCCTATTCGGTAACTGTTTTATGAAACTCCCGATACCGATTCGGGCCGCTATGGGTCGAAAGCGGGCGAGAGCGATTATGTAACTTTTTTATGCCCGATGCCGCCAAATTTAACCCGGAATGGAAGCGTAAATCCCGATACGGATTCGGCACCTCTTTCTAGGCCGATATGCGTGTTAAACATTGTTTTTAGCTTACTATTAACATTTGTTTTCAGCGAAAACTAGGAGACGATTTAGATTCTAACGAAGAAATATTGTACGTTGTAAGTTGAAATTCTTTTCTATAATTTACTGTATTAAATATTATTTTGTTGAGGTTATGTCAAACTATACATGTATTTATGGATTTTTAGCTTTAAATTAATATTTAATGCAGGTCTAGGCCTAAATATCGCCTCACCCTTAAGGTCGTATGTCTAGGCCTAGACCTTCACAGCGTTAGCCCTACTCATATGTACTCATAGTGGCAGCAGAATGCTAGGCCTAGTATGTTTTAAAAGTTAAAACAACACTGAACAACGTTTTCGGTCGATGGCATTTTGAGGTTATAAACAAAAACAAAAGACGATCACAATATGACTTGTGCGAACTGCGAAGCACTCGGAAGAGCTGAGTTTCTGATTGGTTACAACTTCGGCAGCTCCGTCTCTGTGTGATGTGCTCGGCTCGGCACGGCACGGCAGTCCCATATCGGCCTACCCATATCGGACTACGCTATAGAATCGCTATTTTTTTATTTTCGCGCTAGACCCGCTATGGGAACGACTAATATCCACGCTTTGGAATCGGCACGGATCCATATCGGGAAATTACAGAATAGGGGTCCAGTACTCCATTTCGCTGAGAGGAGTGAGAGGGTGAGTTGCAGTTCGATGCCTTCCTCATCCAGGAATAACTTGACGGATGCATTTTTGTATTCTCTCTTGTTGTTGCTGATGTTGTAGGCCTAGGCCTACCTAATCAAAAGAGCGACTCGTTAAAACGCCCCTGTTCATCATCATCATCTGTTGCCACGTCCAACTCTGCGTTGGGTAGGGCCTAGGCATTGAATTATCTTCAATGCCGACCCAACGGCTGCCTCTGTTCATGAAACTTAAAATATTATAATTGCCTAATTGGTAGGCCTATAGCAGGACAGCAGGAGCATTGGATGGGTAGGGTAGGGCCTACTGCCTGCTATACATATAGGCCAGACCTAGCTTACACAGGTTTCTAAGAAAACGAGTACAGTTCCCGTTAATTTAAACTGACGATACCAAGTGAGTTGTATTGTGTTAAACTAACTTCAAAGGTTGAGAACCACTGCTGTAATTCGTTATTTTTGTTTACAGATGGATCCGCTATACAAAGTAAACGCTAACGGGCTTAGAAGATGCCCCTACAATCCGTCACATAAGATCCAAGCAATTCGATTCATAGGCCACTTGTTGAAATGTGCAGAGGTGAGTTGTAATAATTCACTGTAGGCCTAAGTCTACACTGCATTCTTCATTGACTGTGTGTTTAAAAAGTTGTGCAATATTAGTATAGTGCTAGTCTCTCTTTAATTGAAATTTATGTTAAATTCAAACTAGGTCATGTTGAGGTCCCTGCAGACAGCTGGAGTGTGCGCACCGAGAATAGCCACTAAAATAACACCCAGCCGTGGCCCAAACGTCAAAAAAGTTAGCCTAGCCAAAATCTATTAATCGGAATTATTCCTTTTGGATAGGCCTAGTTGCTTGTAGCTTCGTCCCTTGTATCACACGTTTCTTGATTTGGTTTTGAGATTTTCTTAGCTTGACGCTCCCCTGCTGCTTCCCTCCATCGCTATAAGTGATCACCCCTTACCCCCGTGACAACCCGACAATCATTATTCATTTCTTATTATATTAGGCCTGGACCTATTTATAATCAATCAATGTTAATTGTTATGCTGGGCAGTGGTCACATAACTAGGGGGTGGAGCTTCAAACTAGATGTCAAACACAAAATATCGGCACTCTATTATTTTGTGATTTCAGAAAAGTTCTTTCAAGCTCATTATGTGTCCTTGGAACGCTACTCACCATGTTCACCCTGAGGATTACAATCATCATTTAATCACATGTGAAAATCAAGAGTTACTAGATGGCATAGCTAACTGTAAGTATAGTGTACTGGTTAGTGTACCTACCGTATTCAATTCACTCAAAATCTAAGATACTTTTTGTAAATTCATATATGTTACTTTAAAAAACATACTGAACAGGGTTCCCAACCTTAAGTGACACAGATCTAATCGGGCATTTCAATGACATGTACAAGTTACATTTCTGATTATAGGCCTACGGTACCTAAATTTGCACAACACATAATATGACAATTTAATTTAAATTGATATTTATTATTTATAGTATGTAAAACCACAAAGTGAGGAAGGATGTGGAAATGCAAGGAGGGGACTGGAATGTAGTTGAGGGGGAAGAGTGGTGGCAGGATAGAAGAAGATGGAGAGGCTTATCTTCAATGCCGACCCAACGCAGAGTTGGATGTGGCAACAGATGATGATGATGATGTAAACTATACATTACAATACATAGGCCTAGGTCTATTTTTTAAATAGAAATCTTTTATATTTAGCAAGGTTGCTATTTAAGTAGGTACTACATACATTACAAAGTTCATCTTTTACTTAGTACAGTACAGTCAATGATTTATACTATACCTATGTGCACAGCCCTACTTACACATATGTTGACCAAATGCTCTTAAATACATTTCTAGTTGCTATTCCGGAATCAGCCTTTGTCCGTGAACACAAGACGGTGGGAAATATAGAGCAGAATGAACCGGAGTACGATGTCGCCACATTAGGAGGGTGAGTTTTCATAGGTAGGCCTACCCAACAGTTTGCCTGAAGTGTAGACTGATGTGGTGATAAAGAGATAAAATAAAAACATAAATAAAAGACATTAACAAGTTTTCCGAGAGGTTTCGGTCTTCCGCGACCTTGTTCACTCGGAATGAGTACAATGTTTATAAGTAACTAACCTAGAACATGCAAACTAACTAGCTGGCCCTGTTGGCACATCTAGGCTAGGGTAGCTAACCTGGCAGCTTAACGGGTGAACTTCGTGTAGGCTACACGGTATACTCCGAGCATTGATAGTACTACAAGTCCATGTGGTCACCTATCCTCCAGATACTTAACTTCGTAACCTGTATTCCTTCTTCTAGGAATGTAGTGCTTTATCAAGAGCCAATCAACACCAATAATGATTATGAAGTGGAGGTTTATAACCGCCGATTCCAAACACAAGAGTTCTGCACTCGTGACATTGACGAGTTTGACAACCCACCAATAAATACAAATCAAGTCCAGTTTGACATGTATGGCAACATTGTTACGAGTGATGTCCCTAAAGATAACAACCTTCCGGTGAACGCAGAAGATGATGTTCAGTCAGACGACAGTGATGAAGATGAGTTTTTTTCAATGAGCGAAGAAAGCAGTATTCAGATACACAACTCCTCTCTGATGAGCGATGAAAGCAGTTTCCTGGGTGACGAGGACAAACAAGCTGCCGAAACTAGTCCCACAAACCAGGTTACTCGTTTCTGGACTGATAACAACGATTTGAACAATTACGTAATGGACAACAATCGGTTTTACTATGGCCGCCGACTCAACTACCAGAGTAGTGATCAAGATTCGACCTCTCAGATTGATGGCCAAAAATCAAACGGTGACGTCATTGACAATGATCAATTTGAAGATACCACAGTCTCAAGTGATGATTTGTCAAACGGTATGTTGAGTTCTTATGATAAGCTTTCTTGCTCATTCAAGACAGAATACCCAAAAGAGTTGGCTCATAAGTCTCGGGCGTCAACTCGGGGTGAGTAGTAGGAATTAGGGATGCACACGATAATCGATATTATCGATCGATATTCGATAATCAATATAATTTCGATAATCGATAAAGAAAATATTATCGAATTATTTATTCGATAATCGATAATAGAAATATTATCGATATTTTTCATTTATCATGCGCTGGCACGGCTCGACAGAACCTCAGCCGCCTCGATCCTGCATAGACTTGTCGCCGACAGCCGGGGTTGTTGGCCAGTGAGTCAAGCAGTGAGAGAGCGCGCAAATGTCTATGAGCTAAAGAGGGACTGAGACAGCGCTATGTTTTGTAGCCACGGCAAGCCACCCGCTCTGTGTTTTCCTTTTAGTCCTTTCAATTCATTCATCGTGGTAAGTGGCAGAAAAAAAGATCGCGTAGACAATTAAAAATTTGTTTCGTGTTCCGTTTTGGTATTGGTGCTTGGTGCTATTAATTAATAATTTGTGAATATTAAACGCCAAATGGCCGTACTGTTTAATTTCCTCCCCGTGGTATCCCATTTCATCGAATGTTTGTTGTATCAGCAATCAACAAACTGCCGAGACTCTTGTCGTTGGCTCACGGCTGGGATTTACGTGAGTGAGAGAGCGCGCGGATAGGTATGAGCTAAAGAGCGAGTGAGATAGCGCGCCTCGTAGGCATCAGTCGGACCAGCAGCGGCCGAGCGGTGAGAGAGCGCGCAAATGTGTATGAACGTAAGAGCGAGTGAGATAGCGCGCCTCAGGCTCGGGGCTAGAGCCGAGCAGTTTCCACTCGCCACTCGGGATCAAGAATTGCGTCTGTTCTGCCGACATTATCGTTCGATATTATCGATCGATAATGCAGTCACCTTTTCGATTAACGATAATTTTAATTTTATGTGCATCCCTAGTAGGAATGTAATAAATTCATAGCCTTAGAATACTAACTGACTGTTGTTAAATCAAGTAGGCCTATTAAGTTTGAGTAGGCCTACAGATGTCAGCTTCAGGGTACTTTCACCATGGCAATATATGTTTAGACTTAAGAGCAAAGGGTAGTCTCTACGTCAAAAACCGCAGAAAATGTTCATTATTTAATTATATCTCAAGATTGCAACAAGAAATCGAAAATCTAAATCAGCAGCGCACTTTGCTTTGGTAAAACCCTACAGATTGAATATAATATTACAACCATTAGCGTAGTATTTTGATTATAATTCGAAAATTATTAATAAAATTTTTTATTTATAAAAAAACATACTGATTATAATATAAAGTCACGACTTAGTGCATTCAATGTGTAGGGCTTACTAAACCACAGTGCGCTGTTGATTCAGATTTTCGATTTCGCAGCCCATTCTTGTGATACAATTTTTAAAAATGAAAATGTTGTGCGGTTTTTGACGTAGAGGTATCCTTCCCTGTTAGAATGGTTTATTAGGCCTACTATATAAACGTACCAAGCAATGTTACCACCTTTTGTAATTTGTAACTTAACATTTTATAATATTATTATGTAATATACGGTACAAGAAATGAAAATTAACTTTTAAAAAGCAAGTTCATTTTTTAGAGTGAACTTAAACTGAAAACTGCAGAATTTCTAAAAGTGAACGTTTTTAAAGTTAATTTTTTGGAGGGTGAACTGAACTTTCTAAAAGTTCTTTATTTAAAATGAAAAAATGAAGTTCTCCAAGTATGAGTAGGCAATCACACACAAGCCAATCCACTAATTTATCTGCCCATTTAATTTTTTTTTTATTTCAAAATACTTTCAGGTTCCACTTTCCCAAACGCTACTGGCTGCTCGTCTCGATGTGATGAGAAAGACAACACGAATTCCTTGGTATTGGCAACCCTGTCACTGAATGATAAAATGCACTATCCAAACAGAACATTAAGAGGACTCCCACAGAAAAAAGCCATATCTCAACCAATCACAGCACCAGTTATAGATACTCCTAGACAGAAATCTCCACCGGCATCAGCACTAAGGGCAGCAAAAAAAGAAAATGTATCCCATTCGGCTGTGTTACAAGGTAAATTACTTTCTTGTTCCGAAGGTAAGAACTGGTAAACACTGATGTTCATGAAGGAAAAAAGGAAAAGTTAAAATTGCAACCATCTTCATTGGATTGATATTCATATTCATATTGTTATTCACTTGTAATTTTCTATTCATGTGTAATTTTCTATTCATGCTCACCTCTTGAAATTAATGTGGTGTTGCTCAAATTTAATCACTGTACTTAAAGTATCTTGTTGTGGTTGGTATTGTATTCAGTCATTGTTTTACAGCCCCAGAAGGAGCCTTGAGATGCAGGTTGGCTCCGGGATGCGGCCGTGGGTACCAACTAAAGAAACTGTTGAATCAGCAAAAGAATGAAGTGTCTGGTAAGGAACATTTTGTATCTGCTGTTTTGAGGATGTACTGATCGTCAGTCATGCAGTGGCTTGCTGAACCCTTAAATTAGACAGGAGCAAGCAATCCCCCATGTGACCGACCCACCCACCCAGCGATCCACTATTTGGATTAGGCCTACCTCAATCCATGGTTGCCGCCAGAATATTTTCGGGGAGAGGCAAAGTGAAATAACATTTTCCATCTGGTTGGAAGAGGGGGGGGGGGGGGGGGGGGAGCGCAAGCCCCCAAATTTGCCCTGCAGGGTGCTTTTTGGGATTTTCAACCCGATTTTGGGATGTTTAAGTAGGTTCTGGATGGAATTAGTTTAACCACCTACTTTGCCAAAACAGCGTTTCATTTTGATTTAGGTACTAGTTATAAAATTATATAAATCAAATTAAAAAACATACTGTATGATATGGAAATCATCAAAACGTGGAACAATATCGTTTGAGATAATATGAATGGTAACTGGCCCGTCTGGCCGTGATTAACTAAAGAAACGAAACGTAAAATGCATACTAAACTTTGTCTCACTGCAGGGTGAGACCGCGAGAAATGGCAAATGCCACTGCAAGAGTGGGGTTTTACTGACCCCTGAGATTCCTTCCTTGTGAACACCCGCGCGCTTCGTCCACTCGACATTCTTGACAAGCAATTATCGGCTTATCGTGCATAACCGAAAATCCTAATACAGTATGATGATTGAACATTTTCTTAGAATTAAGACCTGTTCCAATGGCCGTAAAGCCCGTAATATTTAAAACAATACTAAAAACTCAACAACTTGCCCAGTTTTCGAAGTAGAGCTTCCATTCAAAATTTCACATTCATGAAATACCAAAAATAAAAACCTACTGTTATTTTATATGTTGTAGTAGTGCTAATTCAGTTGCCGATAATATTGCAATGGTATTTATTTCTGGTATTTGACCGCGATCATGTGAATCAATTAGGGAAGCTGTCATTCCATTCATCTGTTGGGCTGTAAGCGCCGAGCTACAATTAGGGTTGCACAAAATCTGGAGAGCGGAAAAACCGGTTTGACTAGTCTCATCCTACGATGAGACAAAGTTTATTTAAATGCTATAGAAGTAAAACTAAACATAAAAAATTGTAAACATAAAATAATAGCAGTCAGCGAGCACGCGACGAGCGGTGCGGGGACCGGGGGTGGCGTAGTCATATTGCCCAAGTCAGTCAGTGGGGCTTTGATTTATATCTTCAAATAACAATACTTATCGAATCAAGTTAAAATTAACATATTCGTGATGTGACTATATATTGACTAGGCGTAGCCTATATAGAATTTAAATTATTCCTTATTTTATTTTTATTTGCATACTTTATATTATACGGCGCATATAGCGTGTATCCAGTTAAATTTTAAAATTCCTGAAAACCAGCCCCCCCCCCCCCCCCCCCCTTGCGGCGTCCATGTCAACGACTAGCCGTGCTGCTTATTAGACATGATTTGGTGACAAGGCTTTAAGCGTTTTGGTTGTGTCAAAATGTGCCTTTTTGTATATCAAATGTATTTCGTGTTCTGATTGCCATGTATACTTTAGATGAAGGACAGGTAACAAATTTAAGATAACACTACGTTTAGTTTGGTGCTACCAAATGCTACTACTCACTAAGCACTAAGCATGGCAATTAACATTAGCTGAAAAAGTGCAAAATTTAAGCTCAGCAAAACAACGTCGGGACATCGTTGGTGTTCTACCCCCACTACCCCGAACCACTGCGCAATGGCAATACACTGGCATGCACTATACCAACTGACCTACTGACCAACGAATTGAATCGTTTAATATTACGACGTCTTAGAAAGGGTTGTTTCTTGTTTCCACTCTTTTTCCACAATTTGACCACGGGTGGGTGGGTGGGTCGTTCCTCCCCGGGGACCCACCTACCACCCTTTTGGACCAGGAGCAATTGCTCCTGTGCCCATATGGTCAGCGCGCCACTGTCGTCGGTTTTCTCCCTTGACATCGATGTATTGGGCAGACAGCACAGGTACACAAAAAAAGAAGTAAGTGTTCCTTATTTTATGAAAAGGACATTCTACGTATAAGAAACAGAGATTATCAGACTTCTGATAGGCTAGAAATTAGTCACAGTGTTTGATTTATTTGCATACATTTGATTAATGCTGGGAAGAATCGATTTAAGGAGTATATTGACAGCCAGGCAATAGATAATTGTGACTCAGGATGGGAAACCCTACAAGTGTGATCAATCTCTCTCTCTCTCTCTCTCTCTCTCTCCAACTCTCTCTGACTGAGGATAAGAACTTTCGGTAATTATGGCCTGGAGCTGATTCGTTTTGAACTCACCTTTTTTATGTATTCCTTTGCGATATTGATAATTTGCGTAGTACATAATTGTTATTTCATTATTTATCTGTAAGCTACAGTGATTTTCAATACAAATAGTATCTTCTTTCATATTAAATTCTCATTTTGAAGATGCATCGATTTCACAACACAATCACGTTAAATATGGCAATATGGCGTACGTACGAGTGCGCAGCTGTTCGGAGCACACAAGAAGTGTGCTACCAACGTAAGTACATAAAAAACACCTACATCTGAATGAAAGTGACTTTGCCCAGCTACCTGACATCCCACGAAATTCGGTTAGGTTAGGGGATCAGGTTGAGGATTGCCCACGAAAGTTAGTACGGTTACTTTCGTGGGCAATCCTCAACCTGATCCCCTAACCTAACCGAATTTCGTGGGATGTCAGGTAGCTGGGCAAAGTCACTTTGATTTGTAGATTGGCAGCACTGCAACGAACACGAAGCGGATAACATGGAAGAAGGTGTAAACTTTTACCATAAAAACTTTAACAATCATTTAATAACTTTCAAAAGTAAATACTATATCATAATGTACATCAAAATAAAGGCAATTAAACATTGATCAATAAAAATAACACTTCAAACAAAACTTCGGCGTTTTTCAATGAAAAAAAGTGAGTTCAAAACGAATCAGCTCCAGGCCATAATTACCGAACTTTCTAGACTGGAATAACCAGTAACCATGTGGACTTCAATGTAGTAAAATAAAAGTAACTTACAACCAGATTGCAAGAGTGTTATTAAACATCAGTGGTGGGACCAGTCCAGTGTGTTGACATACCTTAAATGTGTCCACAGGTCCTGGAGAAGCCCCGAGGTCGAGGGGTGCCCCGGGACTAGGCCGAGGGTACCTTTTACTGAACAGATGTGAACAATTCTAAAAAGAAAATATGAAAGGTAATGATCTATGTTGTCCTATGGGCTAGTTGAACATAAATTGTGTAGGTGCAACCGTGCAAGTAATAAACATGTTTTTTTAAGTTTGTCATCATAGCCTATTAAATTATTTTTGTAAGCTTGTTAAGGCCTAATTGGGCAGAAACCAGTGTTGTTAAGTAGTATTGTTAATTCATGAGAGTTGCGAGATGAACTGAACTTTATTGTTGGCCTCCTTCCTTTGTTGCACACATGTAAACAAACAGGTGACAGACAGGTGTACCAACTTCTGACAATGACAGCTAGTGATAAGCTGTCAGTAAAGACAAACCTCCAACATCTCCTCTTTCATAAATGTTTGACACAAAGATCCAGAGACACAGTATGAGGTAAAAATGAATTAAGTCTCAAGAAAAACTAAAAAAACTAAAACGTTCTTCCCGATCGAGTCTTGCGCGGGGATACTGGATTCAGTGGGGTCTTCAAAGGAGATGCAGGCACTGCTGCGCATTCCGGTGGTGAGATTAGTTGGGCTGGATTCTCGGGTCGTTGCATTACTCCTGAATCGGCATGAAGGTCATCCGAATCGGCCTGAAGGTTGTTTTCCTTTGTCTGCCGTAAGAAGACTCTATTTCTTCTGTACTCTTTCCCGCCGACTTTTACAATGTATGATCGTGACGATAGTTTTGCGGACACAACTCCCGGCTTCCATCTCTGGTCACGCCATTCTGGGTTTGGTTTAAGTCGTATTCCTTCACCTACTTCCAAGTCTGGGTATTCTCTGGAGTGAGCGTCGAACGATCTCTTCATCTTCTGTTTTCTGAGATTTATCTTGTCTTTGACTCCATCTTCCACCTTGGGATAGAGAAGCTGACTCGTAATGGGCATTAACGTCCGAGTTCTGCGAGACATTAGGCGTTGAACCGGACTGGATGACATGCTCTCAGTTGGGGTGTTCCTCCAGTCAAGTATTGCTTTCCACAAATCGGTCTTATCTCTCATCGTTTTTTTCAGTATTTTCTTCGCTATCTTAACTGTCGCTTCGACTTTACCATTGGAAGGACTGTGGCGTGGAGAGATAGTGTTATGCTCAAACTCCCATTCTGAAGCAAACGTTCGGAAGGTTGAACTGACGAACGTTTTAGTGCTTTGTTTAGATCTCTCGGATCAATACATACACGCAATTTATTTCCTCGCTTCACTGCGACCATGCTGCTGATCTTACTGCTAGGCTCAGTAACTTTGCATATAATCCCGGCTTTTTCTAGATCATCTATTTTCGTCTGCACTTCAGTCTTCAGGGCTACAGGCACTCTCCTTGGCAAATGTTGTACTGGTGTTACACTAGGGTCAACTTCCAAATGATATTCACCTGGCAGACGACCGAGTCCTCTGAAAACATCATGGTACTCTCGTAGGAAATACTCGAGGGGCTTCCCTTCCTGTTTTCCTGACGCTTCCTGGACTGCACACAGCTTTGCGTTGATGCTGACCAGGCCTAGTGCTTGACAAGTTTCCGCTGACAGCAGAGGTCGTTGCGGTAGATCTATAACTTGAAAGCTAAATTTACCTTTTGCTTGCTCAGTTGTTGTACACGAAATGTTGACTTTGCCACAAGGTTTGATTGTTTCTCCGCTATAGCACTTGAGACGGTCACTGCTGTGATGCATGCTTGGATTAATTTCTCCTGTGATACGCCTGTACTCTCTAAGACTGATTGTATTACAAGTAGCACCTGTGTCTAACTGGCATTTAACATATTTTGCTGCTTTTCCTACCTTCATATGCAGTTTCACAAATAGCTGCTTTCCGTTTTGTTTTACTGCTCCGATGTTCTTCTGTAGGCTGACTGTGTATGCACTGTCTTCGCTGTCCGAGTCTGGCTCAGTGTCTTCTAGAGTATGGACCTTTTTCTTCTGGTCTTGCAAGCACATTTTTGTGAAATGGTCTAACTTGCCACATTTTTTGCAAGTTCGTCCAGCAGCTGGGCACTCCGATTTTTTCCACACATGACGTCCACCACAGTATTTGCATGGCTTAAACCTATCAAACTTGTCAGACTGTTGCTTTGTCTTACCTTGGTGGTCTCCTTTATCCCGCTTGGGATAGGATT
The DNA here is from genome assembly GCA_945910005.1 of Isoperla grammatica. Classification (NCBI taxonomy): domain Eukaryota; kingdom Metazoa; phylum Arthropoda; class Insecta; order Plecoptera; family Perlodidae; genus Isoperla; species Isoperla grammatica. Next base: position 29,268,558 of record OX246741.1, read on the forward strand.
GTTGAGCCGTCTTGTGCACTGTCTCTGACTGTGCGGCTTGATTTATTTTGTCAAGATGTCTGTTGGTCATTTCAGTTGACTGTGACAGATTGAGTGCACGTTGCAAAGTGAGGTCACTGACCCCTAGGAGGCGTTTCCTAGTCTCTTGGTCGCTTATGCCTAACACCATCCGATCACGAATAAATTCGTCTACCTTGTTGCCATATGAACAAGTTTGTGCTAGCTCTCTCAATCGCCCCACATATGCATTGATGGATTCACCTATTTCTTGATTTGCAGTGCCGAATACAAATCTTTCGAAAGTTGTGTTGAGCTTGGGAGTGAAATAGCACTGGAGTGCATCCAGGATTTTGCTTACCGTATCGCATTCCGTCGGCGCTAGTTGAAGCTTCTGGTATATTCTTAGGCTCTCTTTGCCTAAAACCGTTAGAAGTGTAGCACACTGAATTCTCGCGTCCTTCGTATCCAGCTCTGATGCTACTAGATAATTTTCGAAGCAGAAGCGAAAAAGCTTCCAGTTTTCTTGTGTGTCGCCTTTAACACACATTGCCTCGGGCGCGGGGACTTGGGCAGTTGCCATAATTACTATATTGCACTGTAAATTATATATTAACTACTCAAGCCTCACTTCTGACACCATGTTAATTCATGAGAGTTGCGAGATGAACTGAACTTTATTGTTGGCCTCCTTCCTTTGTTGCACACATGTAAACAAACAGGTGACAGACAGGTGTACCAACTTCTGACAATGACAGCTAGTGATAAGCTGTCAGTAAAGACAAACCTCCAACAAGTATGTTACTTTTTTTGGTAGCCAGACTGGTAGCGTGCTTTATTTGAAAATGCGGTAAAGTAGCGAGTAGCAAGCTACTATAGGCCTATACGAGTATTTGTAGCGAAAAATCGCCGCTACTCTATTTTGCAATTTTGCAATGCAATATAAAATATAAAACCTCTTAACTCTTATAGACATACATTTGTGGCTTCTAAGTTGTTGATAACGTTATTTTCATAAACATAAAAATGATCATTGGTAAGAAAGCCTAGATTTTCAAAGAAATAATTAAATACAGTAAACCCTCGTTAATACGAACATCAAGGGACCCAAAAATCGTCAGTTCGTAATATAAAAATTCGCAATATCGTAAAAACGTCGAAATTCAATAGTACCAGCCAAAATAAACGTACCTACAAACAATCAATGTTTTCCAATGGATAGTAGCGCGCGGGTATGATGTTTTGTGCGCGCATAGTAGGCGGACTAAGCAGGCGCGTTCCAGTGAGCAAGCCACGCCCCTCAACAGCTGTAAGGGCTTGTGCGCGCATCCGATCGCGCCTGCGGGCGGTGGAGGGGGAAGGGAAAACCAAGCACCAACAAAACAAGTAGCTGCCTGCGACGACGTACGCTCGGCGGACAAAAATCTTGATACCTGCGCCTACTCTGCGAGTTTAACTCTCGGACACATTATTTTGTTTGTGCGGTTTCAAAATTATTAGTTCGTATTAAACAACGAACATTATGCATTAGTACCACCCAGGGGATAAATAATTAGTTCGTATTACGTATTATGCGAAATTCGTTATATCCGTTTTATTTAACATTGAGTGTCCTATTTACGCGGGCTGGGTCTTGCTTACTATTCGTATTATCTGAGAATTCGCACTAACCGAGTTCGTTTTACCGAGGGTTTACTGTAGTAGGTACTCCTGGTTAGGGATGGCAATACCCGGAAATAGTTGTGCCCGGGTACCCTTGCGCCGTACCCGGACTACCCGGATAGTAAATAATACTAAATATGCGTTTTATTGTCATGGGTGTCAAATGATTCGCAAAGTTGTGGAAAGAGACATTATATTGTTAAACGGTATCAGGTTGCATTGTCTTCGATGCAAACGATCGCGGAAGTATTCAACCATGGATTTTATTCAACAAAGCTTCAAAGCTTGCGTCTCCGCTACGGTAGGCGGGGGTCGGCCGCGTCAAAGCGTTGACGTCATAGTCCGAGCTCGAACACGAGAACATGATTGCGGTAAAGCTACGACGGGCGGATGCGCTCCCTCGGACTCGCAACCGTTGTGCAGCATTCTTCCATAGGCCTACAAAAGATCATACTAATTGGGCTTTACGTCTAATTTTTTGCGACGATAACTTATCATGACGAGGGGGTGGGGGGGGGGGAGATGTCAAGTTAAATGCCGGCAAATTGAAAAGCGCGGCTCGTACGCTCGCACAAAGCCGCCAGTAGGGAAATATCGCAATGTTGAATTGATTTCGTTTTGAACAGAAGAAGGGAACGGGTAGTACCGGGTAACGGGTATTGAAAAGTTGGAACCGTACCCGTGTGTACCGGGCGGGTAACGGGTACCCGGGTACCCGTTGACATCCCTACTCCTGGTCCTTTATAACAAATTAAAGTAGCTGTAAAGTAGCGTCACTACTTTTTTTGAGTAGCTGTACAAGTAGCGAGCTACTAACAAATTACAGTAGGTAGCTGAAAAGTAGCAAAGTTACTTTCAAAGATCAAGTAGCTGTAGCTGTTACAGTGTTACTTTTAAAAAGAAGCTTTAACAACACTGGCAAAAACACATGTGACTGCCAGGGATAGTGGCTAGGAGAGGATGCCTCGATCGCCGAATTTGGCCACAGCACTAATCTGTGGCCGTGACGTCAGAGCTAGACCCGGCTGCCACCTCTGCCCAGGGAGCCAGGGAGACGAGTGAACAAGACTGTAGAAGCCGAAACGTTTTGTCGTTATTTGTATTTGCATATTTTTCGTGTTTTGTCGTGCACTTTGATCTTCAGATGGCCGACCTATCATCTTCAGGTAAGCTGTCGGTTCCTATCACTCGTTCCAAACTGAATAATGTGTAAACTGTGTGTTGCTCCTGGGTAAAGAAAGTGTCTGTATATCATTAAACATTGCATAAAACGAGTGCATTGGGCAGCGATGGTGGAGGCTTTAAAAAATTCCCGTTTTGTGTAGTATAGCATTTGAGTACATGAATTAATCACAATAATCTATAGCTAATTTCCAACTATGTTGGATTGAGTGGCGGTTGCCCATCCTTGTCTAGGGCATGAAACTTTCAATGACAGCTTGCCAGGCTCGGCATTTCTTCCTCCTGCTTCTTCTTCACCAATCATCTACCGTGCTTTTCTGTCCTCCCACTGCTTCTCTCTTTACACATGCCTCCCAGATTTGTTTCTCTCTTCAATATCTCCTTTGATCAAGTTTCTCCACTTCTCTCTTGGTCTTCCTACCCTTTGTATGAATATTACATTAAATTAAATTTGTATTTATTGCCTACCCACTCAGTTACAAGAACTGATTTTTGCTCGGAATACTAACTTTCAGTATTTTAATTACATGAATGAAGGCCAAACAATGAGTACATCCTTCTAAATAGTAGACCTAATTCTTTTCCAACTAAAACCTGATTTAAATTAAGCCTACCATTACCAATAATATATTTCTATTTCAGGCAGAGGTGCAACGACAAGTTCGAGCGGTACTGAATAGTAGGTCTCTCGCAGGCTTTGACTGAAGATAATTATGCCATTTTGGGGCATGAATCATGAGACTCACCATACCTTTACTTTATTATTACATATTATTATTATAAGTGCAAATGAATATTTTAGGATTAGGTTATATATATAGGCCTATACTAAAATACAGTAAAACCTCCTTTGCACGTTTTCGACGAGACGGAGGCAAAAATAATATAACCAATTTAGCCTTTTATTTTATTTTAACACTCATCCCTAGACAAATGAATCAAGTCAAATGCTAGAACACTTTGTTCCAGTGTTTGACGACAGCCTTTCAGTAAAGATTACATTAAAAGTTGAAATTGCTCTCAGAAATCTATATTTCCTTTACCAAGTACAAGCATGCTACGGTGTGTGTGTTGCCTAGCAAACAACTATAAAAGCTTCGAGAGCCACACGGTGTATCGCTAAGCTGCGAACGTGTTAAGAGAAACCAGAAAACGTACTATAGTCGGTTTTAAGTTTAGTTTTAACCAACTCTATTATTTCAACTTAATTTGATTTGATTTGATTTAATTTCTCAATTATTTTTTCTTGTTCTTGATTTTTTTTATAGTAGTGCAACAGGTTGTTTTGTTTTGGTTGTTATTGTTATTTATGACTTCATTATTATTAACTGTTTGCATAGCCTAGTTTTATTTAAGGTCCTCCGTTATAAATAAGTTTTTATAACTAAATGGGATTTAAATAAATAAATTCTAGATGTAACGAAATAATTTTAATTCATCTTTAGCAAGTAAAATAAGTAAAATACATACAATTTGGTTCTGTTTTTACAAAGTTGCTCTTTAACAAAGTACAAACCAAAGCGGGTTTGACTGTATGGCATAAAATTACTAATTAATTACTAATTATGAATTACGGGATTGATTTTTTAACTCAATAACGTAATGATCGGAATATCGAAAGAAAACGAAAAGGCGAAACATACACGGGGGTTCTACTGTATGTATTGGGGTTAAAGAGTTACAAGATATGTACTCGAGTTCAAACAGTGAATGAAAGTGATCTGAACCATATAAGTGGACCAAGTTTGAAAAGATATATAGTTATTATATATATGTATTTGAAGATAGGATTGTTACTGTTGCAATTCCTACTCAAACCATTCATAGGCCTATGTAGTCATCTATTCATTGTCATAAAAGTACAGTTATTATGTTCCAATAATATTAGTTAGGTTCTAAGAAATGTATATTGAAAATTATAATTATATTTCTAACTGATTTGAGACTATGTGTTTTATTAAAATACCCATTTGTATGACTTACATAAGGAAAGTCACTTTACAGCAATTTTGGGGCTGGGGACTTCACAGATGAGAGAAGCTTGGCCAACAAAAAGTGTTTTGGTAAAAGCCGCCCGCTGATTGGCTCCAACACGCCCATCTGTGATGTCCCCAGCACCACAAGTTGCTGTGGAGCGACTATAAGCTACATACTGTTGTTGTATTTTCAAACTTGTTCAGTTAATATGTCAACGTGAGAACTGGTACAATAAGTACTGGTGTATAGAAGATGTGGTGATACAATCAATAGCATTTGACGGGGACCATAGAATTAAGCTCGGGACGTTTAGGATCATACAGGACCCAGTGATAGTAAAGAACGGACAAAATCAACTGAAAGTATGACAACTACAATGCTAACCAGTACAGCATGAGTTTATGGCAAGAAAAAGTGGGGCAGTACCTATACAAGCAGTAATTACTGAAGTGGAAAGTGGAAGAAGAGAGGCAGGAGTTTAAGAAAGTATTAATGACAAATGCAGAGCAGGTGTGGGAGAAAGGAAGTCGGTGGTGGAATGCAAGTACGGGAAGCAGTACATACAAAGAAAGTTGCGTGAGGAAGAAAAACGCACGTCTGCAGCAGTATGTGTGTGTACGTCTGCAGAAAATAAGCAGGAGAATCGTAGACAAAAAAAGGCTGTAACGTACGTGAATCGTGAAGGAGGAGAAAGAAAACTCAATGGAAGAATGTCCAAACAATTAATTAAAAGAAGGTTTTCATCTTCCAAGGATACAAAATTATTTACAGATAAAGGGAGCAACTAGAAAATCAGCGGTTCGGACCTTATGAAATTGGAAATATAACTAACAAAAAACTGGAAATACAAGGTGGAGGGATACTTCAAGGAAAGTAGAGAGTCAGAAAGACGATGAAGATGAGGTGGGTGGAGCCTTAGGAGCCATGAAGAACGGAAAAGCACCAGGAGTGGATGAAATTACAGTGGAAATGGTTAAGGCTGATCATATCTTTGTTTTCATTTTTCTAAAGTATGCGTAACATACAAAAGTTTAACTTCGAATTTGAAACCTTGACCTCTGAAAGTACCAAGATTTTAAGACCATATCCAGATATGTATTGTTAGAAATAAGATTTCGATCATTGTTGGTTAGTTGTATGAATAGGTTTTCAAGGTAGGTCTACTGACCAAAAATGATAATAAAATGTCCCCATTTACGGGCGCACCGGCCGTTAAATATTCGCATTCCCGCCTAAAGTTTCAAAGAAAACAATTAATCGGCTTGTTCTAATTTTTTAACCACACTTTACTTTAGTCAACGTTTCGTTTATCTCTTAAAGAAGTATCGTGACTTTCTGTCAATTATTTTACCAGTTATAATTTTTTTTATGTGGCGTTGGATCAAGATTTTGATGAATTTTTGAAGACTAATATGGTTAGATAATACAGAAAATACTCATTTTATTACAACGCTTATATTAACTTGCCTTGTTTGTCTGGACGGAATCTTTGAATCGATATTCCACCTACTTCTAGATGTCTGATCAAGCTGAAATTGTTTACACAGACGTATTCCTGATGACAATACATGAATCAACTGTCATATTTACTAAATTGTCAATTAATTCATCATAATTAATTAATTAATGTTTTACATGGAAATCGATGAATCTTTGAATCGATATTACACCTACTTTTAAATATCCGATCAAGCTGAAAGTTTTTACACAGCCGTATTTCTAATGGCAATACATGAATCAACTGTCATATTTACTAAATTGTCAATTAATTTATCATGATTAATTAATTAATGTTTTATATGGAAATCGATGTTTAACCCACTTTCCAACGTCAAATCGAGTTAAAAGTTTTCACACAGACGTATTCCTAATGACAATACACGAATTAATTGTCATATTAACTAAATAATCAATTAATTAATCATGATTAATAAATTGATGTTTTATATGGAAATCGATGTTTAATCCACTTTCCAACGTCAAATCGAGTTAAAAGTTTTCACACAAACGTGTTCTTAATGACAATACACGAATCAATTGGCATATTAACTAAATAATCAATTTATTCATCATAATTAATTAATTGATGTTTTATATGGGAATCGATATTTCACCCACTTCCAAACGTCAGATTGAGTTGTAAGTTTTCACACAGACGCACTCTTAATGACAATACACGAATCAATTGTCATATTTACTAAATAACCAATTTATTTATCATGATAAATTAATTGATGTTTTATATGGGATTTTCACCCACTTCCGAACGTCAAATTGAGCTGAAAGTTTTCACACAGACGTATTCTTAATGACAATACATGAATCAATTGTCATATTTACTAAATGTTTTAATGTTGACAAAAATTGCGTTTATGATCATTATTAATAGAATGTGTAGCCTATAGGCCTAGTTACTTTGCCAAATTCTCCCATAGCCACATAACCCCACTTTTCGTAAGCATTGTTGGCCGATCGCTGGATCGTGCATGAACGGAACTGTCCGAAATTCAAGTTTGCAATGCGAGCACGCTAGTTAGCGAGTAAAGTTAGCAAGTACAAGTACACAAGTATGCAGTCTTCTAAATTCGGACACGTCCAGTGAGCATATATTCGATTGCAAGATTCTTTAAGACTAAAAAGTATAAAATAATATTACATGAAAAAAATAATTAAAAAAAAAAACGCTTATATTTAAATGCACTAAAAATTAAAAAATTAATTTTCGCCCACCAAATTTTTGCCTCACTTGGAAAATAAAAGCGTTGGGCGCTTTCCCTGCATAAACAGCAGAATACTGCAATCAATGTCAATACCGAAAGCGCCCAACGCTTTTATTTTCCGAGTGAGGCAAAAATTTGGTGGTCGAAAATTTATTTTTTACTTTTTAGTGCATTTAAATATAAGCGTTGTTTTTTAAAAAAATTATTTTTTTCATGTAATATTATTAAATGTGGTACAGCTTTCCTTGGATAACTCCGTTTATCAATTTTGATTTGAATACATACAGTTTGTGAGGTGAACGAGATGAGATTAGCCCTTGAAAATGTTCAAAAATAGCTACTAGATCGGATGGGCGCGAGAGTAGTTGTGTGACTGGTGGCGCTCTGCGGTTATTTGTGCAACATTTCAACTGTATCCTTGGTTTTGGGTTTTTTTGGGACGTTGGACTGACAGCAGCGCTGAGTAGTGAGAAAACTTGTCCCTCGCGCTGGATTAATGTTTCAGCCGCTGGTACCGGCACTACTTTAATCCACCTCACGTCGAACTAAATGTTGAAAAAAAAAGCTACGTGATGGTAGTCTCAACCATTATTTTTATTGCGGTTCAAGAACATAATTCTTTGGTAAACAGTCTCTAAACTAGGCATGGACAACCTTTTTCTTTTTTTAACGGAGGTATTCACAAAACAAGCGTGAAATTGCCAAATCGGGCGCGTAAGAAGAAGGGGGGGGGGGCACGTATACCCGGGTAAACATTCACCAACTAAATTTCATATTTCGCCAGTGAATAATTGCAGAAACACAGAGGGCCCCACGCCCCGGAGAAAGCCACGAGTCTTCCTCACAAGATACGTTTCCTCTGCCTTTTCTTTGCACTTTGTAGCAATTACAAAATAAAGGTGAATGGGTGCCTGAAGGTATGCATGCGGTGAGGTCAGTTGCGTGGTTAGGGAAGAGGCTGGTTAAGGCCCTAAAGACGTATTTATTTAAGACTAAAAATCGAGGAATTACTAACATCTCAACAACAAAAATCGCCTCTGGCGAACAGCCCTCCGGCGGCTGGGGCTCCGCCCCAGACTCGCGAATTGTTCGCGCTCACAATTGTTCCCCCACCCACTTGATACAGTCGAGCTGCGCATGGAAGGTGCACAAACATCAGCGCACGGCAAGAGACGAGGAAAACGGCCATAGACAGTCTTAAAAGTGTTCGATCCAAATAGCTTGAAAGTATGCGCATTTTATGATTTTTGTTCGAATCTTTAAAATTTTAAAACTATTCAATTACAAAATTAATTTTGTGATGATGCATGGGTCTACATATTTTCAGGATTACAGATATTCTTCCAAAAGAATACAACATTGTTTTCGTTTGGGTAAAATTATACAATTTCAATCATACCACACATTGTATAATTTTATCCCAACGTAGTACATTTTGAATAATGTCTATGTAGATGTGAATGTGGCGCCCCATAATTCCAAAACTTTAACATTAAATATCATTTTAAAGACAAACAAAGAACTTTTCTACGCTTAAGAAGTTATTTATATCGAAATCAAATGCAATGTACAATAATATAAATAATAACAATTATGGACAACGTGAAAGAATGTTCGTAGTGAAAACATGATAATTATATCGCCGCTACTACCGGCGCACAGCGGTGTTGAAGTCGACGAGCGGGATGTCAAGAAGACCTTGGCCTTGGCTAGGTGTATACCACGTTGAATTTGTAGCGTAGATTATATTTTTTAGTTCGTACCAAGGTCATTTTTATTTATTATTATTACAACGCGTATATTAACTTGCCTTGTTTGTCTGGACGGAATCTTTGAATCGATATTCCACCTACTTCTAGATGTCCGTTCAAGCTAAAAATTTTTACACCGACGTATTCCTGATGACAATACATGAATCAACTGTCATATTTACTAAATTGTCAATTAATTCATCATAATTAATTAATTCATTTTTTTTATGTGAATCGATATTTCACCCACTTTCGAACGTCAAATTGAGCTAAAAGTTTTCACACAGACGTATTCCTAATGACAATACATGAATCAATTGTCATATTTACTAAATAATCAATTAAGCCATCATAATTAATTAATTGATGTTTTATTTGGGAATCGATAAAACACCCACTTTCGAACGTCGAATTGAGCTGAAAGTTTTCACACAGACGTATTCTTAATGACAATACATAAATCAATTGTCATATTTACTAAATAATCAATTAAACCATCATAATTAATTAATCGATATTTGATATATATTCGATTGCAAAATTCTTTAAGACTAAAAAGTATAAAATAATATTACATGAAAAAAATATTTTTTTTTAAAAACAACGCTTATATTTAAATGCACTAAAAAGTAAAAAATAAATTTTCGCCCAACAAATGTTTGCCTCACTCGGAAAATAAAAGCGTTGGGCGCTTTCGGTATTGACATAGATTGCAGTATTCTGCTGTTTATGCAGGGAAAGCGCCCAACGCTTTTATTTTCCGAGTGAGGCAAAAATTTGTTGGGCGAAAATTTATTTTTAACTTTTTAGTGCATTTAAATATAAGCGTTGTTTTTAAAAAAAAGTATTTTTTTCATGTAATATTATTTAATCCCGTGACGGCAGCTTACACAAACTTTCAACAAATACCTTTCAAGTTCACCGAACCATCCGCTCAAGGTCCGTCAATCCCCTGGCGGAGGTTCGGTAAACCTGGGAGCGTACGAGTCAGCTCGCATGGGGAATGACGATTTTAATTACTTGTTTTCGATACTATATATACATGATTATACCAAACTAGTAACATATTATATACAAAATTATACCAAATCGTAATACCGAATTGCCAAATAGTATCTAAAAAAAGTCATTAAAACCGTAATTCCGCATGCAAGTTGACTCGTATCCGCTTGGGGATTTACGTAGAGGTTTACCGAACCTCCTCCAGGGGATCGACGGACCTTGCCATCCGCCCAGGTCCACTAGATGCTAGATCGCTAGTAGCGTACGCGCAGAGTTCGACGACACACCGCCAGGGGATTAAGTGGACCTTGGCCATCCCCAAGGTCCATAAATCCCCTGGCGAGGGCTCGTCGAGCTCCCAAGTCTGAGGTTTACCGAACCTCCGCTAGGGGATCGACGGACCTTGGGCCATCCCCTAAGAGGATTGAGCAGACCGTGGATTTGTATAGAAGTATAAAGTAGGCCGATATTGTATTTACTTTATTCACAGCCAACAATATGAACATGCATAACTGAAGAACATTTCTTTGAAATAACCCTCAGAATTAACGTTCGGTAGCATTGATTGAAGTTTCACTATCAACATGGGAAAGTCGACGGACAAGAAAACTAGTAAAAAAGGCAGTAGTCAGGGAAAAGAAAAGGGGACTTCGAAAGCATCGAAAGACAAAAAGGGAAGTTCTTCTACATTGACCAAGGACAAAGGCAAGGCAAAGAACGCCAAGGAGGATGTGGCTACCCCGATCCCGGTGGCAGAGGAAATGTTCATGTCGATCACTATTGAGACTCTGAGGAACGTCAAAACGAGGGTGCCGGGTAGGGCCATCACCGTCCACGCTCAAGACATTGCCGACTTCCAGTACGATTCACCAGTCATTGAGCTGACAGAAGGGGAAACCCCACTTCAATGGCAGTTTGATTATCCTTGTTTCCCGAGCAAACCTGGATGGCTCGACGAACTGGCAGCGAATCCTCTTTTCTTCACCCTCTTCGAGATCGTGGGCAAGGATAAGGGGTCAGACAAGGATAAGAAGGCAGGCAAGGACAAAAAGGCAGACAAAGACAAGAAGAAGGAAAGCAAAACCGAGCAAAATGTGCTCAAGCAGGAGAATGTGATCGGCAACTGTTCGTTGGACCTCCTCCCGTTCCTTCTGGGAGAAACGCGGGTGCGTCAAGTGTTGTTGGTGGAGCAGGACTTGGAAGCGTACGGTTACGAGATGTTGACGTGGCCCAACCTCCCGCAGCTGACCGTCTGCGCTAGTGTCGAGCAGCGACTCGTCAGCGAGCAGGACGTCAGCGAGTCCAACATGCTCTTCATCACGCTCGAGTCGCTCTACAACCCGCCTGCCAACATGACGGAGGATCTCTTCTACCAGGCTGCTACCGGGGTGCCCATCGGGTACAACAAGACCAGGGACGTCGTCTTCGACATGGGGGTGTGGACCGAACAACGCGACGTCGACAAAATGAAACGTTGGATCGGTTTTGCCAATGTTGGTGGTAGAGGAGCGTATTCAAGCTACAGATTAGAACGAGATTGCAAGTCTTTGAAAAATAATCTCAGGGTGGATTTGGAAAAGACAATGAACCAGGAAGCGCCACGGATTGAGTGGAATACACTGAGACGTTGTTGGATTAACGATGCCGAGTCTGAATGTATCCAGAACTACATTTCAAAGAATCGATGGTGGCCGCTGGAAATTTTGGTAGACGAGAAATCTAGTGAAGATACCGACAGTAAGGGTAAGTTGAAAG
>OX246741.1:29288103-29558103 GCA_945910005.1 Isoperla grammatica
TTAGTCTCTCGGTAATGTGCATAGATGTTATCTGCCTGTACGACAGAGGTGCTTCTGACTGAATATACACATTAGGAATATATATAAAAATAAAAAAATACAAAAATACAACAAAAAATAAAAAGTATAAAAGTAACATGTATGTTATATTAAAACATTGGGGTGACCTGTAAAACGTATACGGTGAAGTTTATGTATAGGGTTTCCATGACATCACTCTGAACTATTATGTTTCTCCTTAAGACATTCTTCGTAGTTTTTATGCATCTCAAGTAGCCAGTCTCTTTCGTTGTCAAGTTCATCCTGACTTGTCTTCAATTCCATTTTCACATTGTGTAAATCGGAATCTGCCTTTTTCGCGTCTTCCTTTTCACTATTATACTTCTTTGTAATGGCGACTGAATTTATATTTCCAACTGTAACATGCGTACACTTATCACCATAACGACCGGGGTATAATTTCTCAATTAATATTCACAGAACTAGGCTGAATGAACATAAAACAAAATAACCCATGTTTTTTGTTTTTTTCATTTGAAGGTAGGACGGGTGGGACATGCTCTTGATAATGATATTACACTGTTATCAACAATTAGTTTGTACTAAGTTTATAGAGTCGCTAACAAAATATATGGCGAAAACGTTTGTAACATGAATAGTCCATGTCCATTCGATTGTTTACTTCCTTGGGAACTGTTCACAGATACGACGCCAAAACACAAAATGCTACGAGAAACATCCAAATATCAGTTTACAATAATTTATATTGTTTTCAGAACTTAGTGTACACTATTTATTTTATAAAATTATTGACGGTAAGATTATGTCCCGAAAAAAAATAACGTTTTTTTCTATTGGTATATTTTTCATTCGTCCAACTTTCATGAATATTTGAGAAATTACACCAAGACGAATGTGAAACATTGTTTGCTTTTCTACTTCAATTTTTCTTCAACTTTCTTCAGCACTTCTTTGCACTGGTCGTACTTATTTTTAAACTTATCTTGTTCACTTTTACAAGTCTTCAACTCATTTTTACAATTACCCAATTCCTTTTCTAGATCCTCCTTTTCTTCTTCCATGTTTTTCAATTCTTCTCTACATTTTTCCACGTCGGTTTCCAATTGCTTGTATTTTACTACCAATTTGCTGTCTTCAACTTTCTTCAAAGCTTCTTTGCACTGCTCGTACTTACCTTTCCACTTCTCTTGATCACTTTTACGAGCCTTCAACTCATCGTTACAATTTCCTAATTTCTTTTCTAGGTCCTCCTTTTCACTTTTAATGTTTTCCAATTCTTCTGTACATTTTTCCACTTCACTTTCGTATTGCTTGTACTTTACGTCAAGTCCGGTGTACCTGGCGTAGATATTTTGTTTCTCCTTAAGACATTCTTCGTATTTTTCTTGCATCTCAACTAGCCGATCTCTTTTGTTCTCAAGTTCATCCTGACATGTCTTCAATTCCTTTTTTACATTGTTTAAATCGGAATCTGCCTTTTCCGCACTTTCCTTTTCTGTATTATACTTCTCCATCAAAGTAGTCTGACATTCTGTGAAGTCTTTTATCTGTTTCTCGTAATCACCCTGAGCTTTAAGCAATGCTTCGATTTTCGTTTCCTTAAATATTGAATCCTGGTCACATTTTCTCTTTAATTCCTCCTTTTCTTTTTGAAATTCCCCTTTGGCATCGTTTCTGAATTTTTTAAATTCGCTTTCGCACTCCTTGATATTCTTCTTCAAGGTTTTTGTTTCCTCTTCAAATTCTTTGCTACGATTCTCCAACTCTTCACATTTTGTCTGCGACGTATCTAACTCTTGTCTACAATCATTTAATTCACCATTCAAATTTTGCACTTGCTTGTTACATTCATCCAGTTTAAGCTGATTATCGATATTATTCTTTTCCAACTTCTCATTCGTTTCTCTCAAACTTTTTTCCAGTTTATCTATTTCATTCGTTTTGTTTTTTACAATATCACTCAGTTCCTCTTTCGCAGTTTTTAATGTACTAATGCTTTGGTCGCGATTTGCAATTTCTTGCTTCAATGTATTCTTCTCGTCCAAGCATGTTTTATACAATGACATTAATCGGTTATTTTCATTCACTAATTTACTGTACCAATCATCGCGGCTTTCGTCAGGAGCCACCCATTGCTTCCCTTTATACCTCAGTTCATCTCTTGCCTCATCTGATTCCTTTTTCAGCTCAATGTACTCAACGGAATCGTTCATCTCAGGAGATTGTGCCATCTTTATTAGTTCTACTTCAGTGTTTTACTTATTCAAGATCGTGTATTTAAATTCTCTCACATAGCGTAAACGGTTACAAATGGATCTTCATTTTCGGTTCATCTGAAAGCAAAGATTGTGTTTGCCACGTAAATATTTTACCACATTCAAAGACCATCTTCGATGAACTTGCAGAAACGAAGTACCGGATAATTCGTGGGGATCGATATATATATATATATAATTTTGAAGGCTTCCATGAACGAGAGATTTATTATTTGCCATTCTTGGGTTCAATCCGTGTACAATGAATAAGACAAATCAATTAAATAAGGTTGAAATAATGAGTAAGGAATTTTTTATTTCTTATAATTTTCCACTCATTTTCCACGTTACCCCTTCATTGTATCAATCTGTGGTTTTAGTTAACAGAAACCATATTATTTGATGAGAGAGGTTGTTTTTCCAAAAATTGATCAAGGTTTAAGAAATTGGGATTCAATTGACATAATTTATTTAAAAAAAATATATTCATCATTTGCCCCACCCAATATGTTAAAACATTGAAATATGTAGATTTATGTACCAATTATTTCAATATATTCACACATCTTAAGTCTGTAAAATATGTATGTAAACAAATATATTTATAGAACTAAAATTAGTATGAATCTACACAAGGCATGGAGAAATAACGGTGGAAAACCAAGCTACTTACTTTCATCATCCATGTACCTCCTGCCTTCACGACGCCTCGGAATGACATGTCAACAAACAGCCACGCCAATATATAGCACACTTCCCCCCCCCCCCCTCACACACACTTGGCCGGACGGAAGCTAATCCCCATTGGTTGCAGATACGTAACATTGTAATTTCATTGGCTGAGGACATGCGTTGACCACCAAGCCACCGACTCGAGTTCATATTGCCAAATTAAAGACCCACTAAACCCAAACATACATGTCGAGTCATTACTCATTAGACACTGACACTTGGTAAGTTGAATAAAAAAGTCCCACCGCTCAACGAGGCTTCGTTCTAGAGATGGGAATTTTGGCCCGAACGGCCCGAAAGCCCGGGCCGGGCCGGGTTTCTTAAGTTAGCTTCGGGCTTCGGGCCAGTATCGGGCCGAAGCATTGAAAGTTCTGGCCGGGCCGGGCCGGGCCAGGCTTTCGGGCTTTCGGGCTTTCGGGCCGGTTCGGGCTTACGGGCCGAGTCGGGCTTTCGGGCCGAGTCAGAATTTCGGGCCAGGTCGGACTTCTGGCTTCCCTGGCCAGCATTTTGGGGCTGGATATCAATATTTAATAATGTTTTTATAATAAAAAAAATAATTCTTTAAAATTGAATATAGAGCTGCTTCAGTTTAATTATCTAAGCAGCAGTAAGCAGTTTGTTTTTTGGAGTTCTCTACAGGCCACAGTCCACCCACCCACACACAACATTCTCCTATTCCCTACCCCTACAGCCAACACTGTGGCGATCGACTAAATCGATACGCTTTGTGTCGGCGGTGACTTTACTATAAGGCCAGGCCGCTCTTTCGGGCCGGGCCGGGTTTTCGGGCTTTCGGGCCGTTTCAGGCTTTCGGGCCGGGTCGGGCTTTCGTGCCGGGTAGGGCTTCTGGCTTTCCTGGCCAGCATTTTGGGGCTGGATATCAATATTTAATAATGTTTTTTATAATTTGAAAAAAAATCTATAAAATTGAGTATAGAGCTGCTTCAGTTTAATTATCTAAGCAGCGGTAAGCAGTTTGGTTTTTGGAGTTCTCCACAGGCCACAGTCCACCCACCCACACACAACATTCTCCTATTCCCTACCCCTACAGCCAACACTGTGGCGATCGACTAAATTGATACGTTTTGTGTCGGCGGCGGCTTTACTATAAGACCAGGCCGGGTTTTCGGGCTTTCGGGCCGGGCCGGGCTTTCGGGCCGACTTTCGGGCCGGGCCGGGCCGGGCCGGAATCATCATCTTTCGGGCCGGGTTCGGGCCGGGCGGCAGTAGGTTTTTACCTTGTCGGGCCGGACTCGGGCCGGACAGTTTCGGGCCGGGCCACGGGCCGGGCCGGGCCGTACGTTTCCCACAAATTCGCATCTCTACTTCGTTCGGCCCACAACGCAGGTTTCGTTTCGTCTGTGACGTCGACCAGTACGGGTTCGATCATGTGGCTGAAATCCCAACTAGAATTAAACGCGAGAAATAACGCCTCACTTCCACGTCTCGTAGCTTAATTGGGGCCCGATTTCCAAATGAGTGACATCGACGTAATCTGTGAATCATTGTGACTTTTTTGAGGGGTTGTTATTGTCGATTATAATATATGCAAGATTTGTACGATGATGCGATGGAAACAAAACCTTGTACTCTCCCGCCCGCTATAGCAGCATGCGCGGTATACTGTGACCACTCATAAGGCTTCAAACGACCGATTTAATTGTAATACGACGGTTGAATTTGGTACCAAATTCTGTAACAGGGGGGAAGCAAGTTTAAGGACTTGTGTATCCATGTTTTATTAATCAAGTTGAAAAGCTATTTTACGATTATCATATTTTTTTTATGTAAACTTACGGACAAATTTCTGAACAAACATGAATTGTTTTCCATGCGCAATAATTGGAAAATAAACTGACATAAAATCATATATGAAATTTTAGCTGTAAAATATATCATTTTTGTACAATATTTTCCACGCCTCTATGAACCTACATTAAAAACCCTATCTCCGTATGGGACCAAAAGGAAACTGAATAATAACTATTTTAAAACCGCAGATTGCATTATCGTTGATCCGTGTTCTAGCTAGCCACAGACACATCTCTAGCCCTATCCCTAAGAGCATCCTTAGATAATGTGTGCAGGAAATACTCTGTGATTATAGCCTAGGTCAGTTACTCATCCCCCTATGATGTCCGCTTTGCGGTTTCACGGAGTATTCGACGTTATTTTGCATGGTTGCACATACAGGAAGTCATACCCATTGCTATCGCGGTCAATAGTTGACAAGATAGCATTGCAACAATGTAACTAAATGAATCGTCAGAAACACTAGTATCATGGCCACGTCATGATATGTTTTGTGAGTTTGTCCATGGTACCCCATGGATAGCGCTAACGCCAAGACCAGCCGGTGAAAGTTGTATGTTCAAAGCATGTACCCCTTGCGGAACACCCATGGACAGCGCTAACGCCAAGACCAGCCGGTGAAAGTTGTATGTTCAAAGCATGTACCCCTTGCGGAACACCCATGGACAGCGCTAACGCCAAGACCAGCCGGTGAAAGTTGTATGTTCAAAGCATGTACCCCTTGCGGAACACCCATGGATAGCGCTAACGCCAAGACCAGCCGGTGAAAGTTGTATGTTCAAAGCATGTACCCCTTGCGGAACACCCATGGACAGCGCTAACGCCAAGACCAGCCGGTGAAAGTTGTATGTTCAAAGCATGTACCCCTTGCGGAACACCCATGGACAGCGCTAACGCCAGGACCAGCCGGTGAAAGTTGTATGTTCAAAGCATGTACCCCTTGCGGAACACCCATGGACAGCGCTAACGCCAGGACCAGCCGGTGAAAGTTGTATGTTCAAAGCATGTACCCCTTGCGGAACACCCATGGACAGCGCTAACGCCAGGACCAGCCGGTGAAAGTTGTATGTTCAAAGCATGTACCCCTTGCGGAACACCCATGGACAGCGCTAACGCCAGGACCAGCCGGTGAAAGTTGTATGTTCAAAGCATGAACCCCTTGCGGAACACCCATGGATAGCGCTAACGCTGTCGCCAAGACCAGCCGGTGAAAGTTGTATGTTCAAAGCATGTACCCCTTGCGGAACACCCATAGCGCTAACGCTGTCGCCAAGACCAGCCGGTGAAAGTTGTATGTTCAAAGCATGTACCCCTTGCGGAACACCCATGGACAGCGCTAACGCCAGGACCAGCCGGTGAAAGTTGTATGTTCAAAGCATGAACCCCTTGCGGAACACCCATGGATAGCGCTAACGCCAGGACCAGCCGGTGAAAGTTGTATGTTCAAAGCATGTACCCCTTGCGGAACACCCAACTTCTAATTGCTTTCAAATGCTTTTTAGGTTGTCCCAAAAAAAAATCAAAATATGTCATCATATGAAGAATTTAATACTCTTTCTTGTGAATGTTTTTTTATTCTAATAAATATTTCTGTTTTGCAGAAGGTGTAAAAGGTGTCCAGCAACATTACAACAAGGAATAGCTGAAAAACGGAAATATTGAATGAAAGAAATAAACATTCATAAAAAAGAGCACTAAATTCTCTAAAGGATGACTGTTCGCGCCATATTTCAATGTCGCTCGTTTATTTCTGGTGGTTTGACTAGGGTAGTCTATCCCGTCATTTCTCTAGCTTATCGTTGTAGTATCCCTTGTCTGTTGTCAGTCTTGTCCCAGTCTTGTCTCTGACGTGTCGTACCTCGGTTGCACTCTGGACGTATACTGTCGTTCGTGCGTGTCGTGTTTTTCGCCGACTTTATATGTCAGACTCTCATTTCTTGGCTTTGTGACTATCCTGTTCTTATTCCTATCTCTACTTCCCTTATCTTGCTATGCTATTATACTCCTAACTTACTATCCCCAGCGCCGGTCATAATTACAGCAAGTGTCAAGTCATCTGCGTCTAGTCATCACCACGTCATCCACCGAAGCTTCTCGCCGCAATGTAAGTCCAATTTCTCTCCTTTCTAAGCTATCTCCCCCTAACAAAACATACAGTCCACTGCTTCTATCTCCAGGACAACCGCCCCTACAATGACATTTTTTGATTTACATTCGAGACAACTTAATCACATTTTAAAGCAACTTTAACAGACCGAATCAGGAGTTCCTCACTCCGCAGGCCGTATAGGTAGACATACACCCAGGTCGCACCAGGCGGACAATTTACAAGAACACTGTCACTTTCGCCTTCGAGGATGGAAAATTATGCTGTTGGGTTGACTTTATAATTATGTTTAAGTGCATCGTATATTTTAATTGCAGAATCTCTTTAAAAAAATAACCCTTAATAGCATAAATTACGATTGGTGGTGCTGTGACATCTCATGCTGACTAAAAATTTGTTGCTAGGCAACACCACTGTTCAGTTTGTTTTCTTTGATTGGTGAACATTCAACGTTTGTCTGTAAAAACCAACTGCCACACGGTTATTATTAGAATCGTAATTGACGCTATAGTACAGTTCTCTTACAACAATTTCGGTAATGCTTTCGTCATCAATCAATGACGTGTTTACGGTCTCGGCCAACCCGAGCAGGTATTTGGATTAGTCACGGCCGCTGGTTGGCTGCCGCTCACCCACCCGTGACGGAAGCATTACCGAAGATGTTGTACGGCGACTATAAATAAACACCACAATGGTGGGAAAGAAACTTTTTGAAGAAATGTGTATCTAGTGATGCATTGAATTCAATAATGAACGTAGATAAAACTGCCTTTACCCCGGTCACCGTATGTCGTTTAGGGGTACAAAGACATGTTTGCGCGTGCGCAGTAAAGGTTGCTAGATAGTTTGTATACACAGATTGCTACCTGAGCCTTCTAGATAGCCCAAAAGTCTCCCAATCAAATGTTTCTGAGTGAGAGAGAAGATACGTGATCACTAGAGAGTGCAAGAGATACCATGTAGGTGCAAAGTTCGGACTTTGTTCCAGAGGAGAGTGCGGGACTGTAGACTTGAAATAAGCGGTTCATTTAAAAAGAATAAGTTCATAATCTTTTCATTTCATTATTTGTCTTATGCATTGTGTAGTAAGTTTTACATTGATAGTTTCTTGTTTTTGTTGAAGTATCATTATATTGTATGTGTACAATTATTTAAATTACTTGATTGATATTAAATATAGATTGTTCCCAGACTAATGCCCATGGCACTTTATGCAAGTCATTATGTTTTCTGGAAATAATGCACAATTTTGGGGTTCAAGGTGCATCTTCGTTGTATAGTGTATAACTATTGGGTATTTCCTTCAGAATAAGAGCTGGCATATCTTATTATTATAAATAAATTAAAAGAAAGGCGATCTATCATAACAATGTATTCATTTGCAACTTGTCACTTCTGTCGCTTAATTTCTATAGTGTTCTAAACTGTCTTGGTTTGCAACTTTGGAGTTTGGAGTGCGATGTTCCGCACCTGAAACGGACAAAGAGAGATTTGCAATTAAAAACCAAAGAATAATGTTTTCGTTGGGTAATAATAATGGGCTTGTATGTTTAATGAGAAGAAAGGTGTGCATGTGGGTAGGGGATAGGTGAGCCCATTAGGGAACATCCTTATTCCTAAGAATGTTTTTATTTATTCAGGTGTTTAAATCATAGCGAAGGCGAATCTGGGATTGAGTCCTACTAACAGCTCTCGGATATTCCTTACCAGTTATCCAAATGCCCTAATAACCTAGTGAGTTACCTGAAGAGGGGCACATCAGGCAATGGGGTTAAGTGGCGGGGGTCATTTTTCTTATGAGGATACATATATATTCAACCGAACACGGGTATAGGCTTCAAAATTGGCTTCAAAATTGTTTGTTTGTTTGTATGTTGTTTTCGTTCATTCGTTCGCTTGCTTGCTTGCTTGCTTGCTTGCTTGCTTGCTTGCTTACTTGCTTGCTTGCTTGCTTGCTTGCTTGCTTGCTTGCTTGCTTGCTTGCTTGCTTGCTTGCTTGCTTGCTTGCTTGCTTGCTTGCTTGCTTGCTTACTTATTTATTTATTTATTTATTTACATATTTACTTACTTATTTACTTACTTATTTATTTATTTACTTACTTATTTACTTACATTTGTACTTACTTATTTACTTATTTATTTGTTTATTTATTTACGTACTTATTTATTTATGTACGCGCGTGGTCTCGATGGTCCTCACTACGGCAAGGTCATCATTCTGTTGACTGTTCAACGCGAGGGGGGGGGGGGAGAGGGGTTTGTAAACATGTATACTCGCTACTGTTTCGTGACGTCACGTTAATATTTAACGAAACGGTTGTTTATTCTGCGAACGGATCGTTTTAGAGAACAGAACGGTCGTGCACTGCTCACTATGATTACAGTGTAAACGAACACGACACATCAGTGACGTGTTAGTAGGCGCATTGGCTGTCACTTGCAGGCTAGAAGCAACTCGGAGACTGCATTGTCGACGGAGCTCGGGGTAGCATAGAATTTAGTTTTAGTAGTTGATAGTTTTAACACCAAAAACATTATTATTTGTTTTCAAATCAAGTAAAGTTGTTTTATTTCTAGTAATAGTTAAGGTTTGACACTTTTAAACGGGATGCGGCGTTATAATTCTGTTATGAAAGTGGTTTATCACATTTACTAAAGAAATGTGTATTTCTTGGGAAAATCAGTGTCAAAGACATGACATTTTAAAATAACAAACTTGTGTTTGATTGTGTGTATTCTACACGTTTTACGTTTCGGCATTAATGAGTGAGTACAATTCATTTGTGTCAAGACAAGAATTTCATATTCAATGTATTCCAATAAATTAATTAATCATAAAAAAGGCTGCAAGTTGTTAATATTTATGTGCTTGGTCAACTAACCATATATAACTTTGTATACTTTGAGTTTGACCTAACTTAACTAATTAAAGAATGTCCTGTTTTCCCCGTCACACCGGTATATGCCATTTTTTCAATTTCCTAAATTTTATCATTGAAATCTTGTCTAGAATAAAAGAAGATATATTGGTATTCATGACCTTGTCCCATCTTTAGTAGAATGTTGAAACAAAAACGATGAACATTCCCTGTTGGCCGAGGAATGACACGACAGATCGTGAGAGGCGACCAAATGAGGTCCTTCCCTTCCTGACCTGCTCTGTTGATCAAAGTAGGACAACGGCTTTTAAATTGGGATGCAAATCAGTGACTTGTTCTCATCAGATCACTCAATTATGATTCGAATGACTCGTAAGCGTATGAAACAGTTTTGTTTTCTATTGCTCCATTATTGTTTTGCATAATAGTGACGAGACGTGAAAGTGATGATCTTTCGTTAGGTCCAAGGTGTGGAGTAAGAACACTGTAGGGCTTAATATTGCTCCTTGTGGTACACCTTTAGCTATTGGTTTAGGCGCTGACAATTTAGAATCAGTTGTAACAATCTGTCTAACCTTGTCGTGATAAAATCTGTTGCCACTAAGTTGCCCCCAAGATGGCGGACTCGCAGCTGTTCAGTTGAAAGAAAGAAAAGAGAAATATATACTTTTTTCCAATGTCTTTGGACGGAAGTTGAGTTTGTTCGCAATTTTACTGACATTCTATCATAGGGTCTAACCTAGTGTGGTAATACAACTAAATTCCATCGTAAGATAGGTAATCAATCGTGATTTAATATCCACCAGAATCCTTTCCCTTAAAAAGATCTACAGCAACAATGACCGCCATTTTCTTTGCAATCTACGAAAACTTTATTTTTATTTATCAGATTACTAACTCCCAATCTGAAGCAAGTCAAGTAGAAACTAAAATTGAACCTAGTTGATAAACATCACGATTTGTTTCTTGAAAAAAAAACATTCTTGAAACTTCAACCTAACGATATAGGTACTTACTTCAAATCAGATCAAAGGAACAAACGAAAACCTCTTTTTTAGTTCATAAATACACGGTTTTCTCAGTATATATCTACTTTTCTCAGCCTATAAATGGCGATGATGGAAATTACCGTTAAGAACAATGTTTGTGACCTGAGCTAGGCTATATGGACTAAATAATTTCCCCTAATTATGTCCCTTATAACTTGTAGGATTCGCGTTTTGATAGCTAGGCCAGTGTGCCCGCGACTGTGTGCGGGTTCACACGAAGACCGCTACACCGATACGGTCAAACAACGCTGCAGCCGTGATTAGCACGCTAGCTAATTGCTGACTGTCGTGTGACCCAAACAACAAGACAATTAATAATGCACTTATCGCACTTAGGTTCGCAACGTGGGGTGGTTAGTTTCAATTACATTCATGTCGCCATTTACTTAACTCTTTATACTTCCATGCAGTGCCTCGTCGCCTACAAGATTTAACAATATGGATATAGTTATCTTACAACAACTTCGGTAATGCTTTCGTCATCAATCAATGACGTGTTTACGGTCTCGGCCAACCCGAGCAGGTATTTGGATTAGTCACGGCCGCTGGTTGGCTGCCACCCTGCCGCTCACCCACCTGTGACGGAAGCATTACCAAAGATGTTGTACGGCGACTATACTTACAGTTATGATGGGTTTTCCGATTTTTCGGAAGCCTGTATGTATATTTCAAACTTTTTCGCCACTTCTTCCAATTCTCTGCCATATTTCCTACAAAAGAGAATTTCTACTTTTTCTACTTTTTTTACTTTATTTTTTGTACGGTTAGGCCTAGGCCGGTCTTGGGGAGGAACGTGAGTCTGCTATGACGTCATCACAGACTCACTAGATGGAAGACCTCTGAGGATGGAGAAAGTTACTTCTCCGAAACGTCGGGCAGTGTTGGGTACGTCCAATAACACGGTATTAGCCGATCACTCGCGTAGAAAACCCCCAGTGAACAATACATTCATATTTATGTTGTCCAAAGACCGAAGCAAAAACTAGCACCTGTCTAGCCATGTACCCCTAACATAATGATTTTAATTTAGCTTCGTACAATGTCTATGATGTAATGTGTTAGTACATTGTATACAACTCTTTTAGAATAACCTCAAATTGTTGGTTAATTATTAACGACATTGTTAAAAGTAGTTCGAAAAACTCCGCTGACCGTTGTTTGAATATGGCCGGCCTAGATGCAGCACTGCTTTAATTATGTCGAGTCTTGTTGAGTTGTTGAGTAGTTGGGACGGAAAAACGAGAACATTTTCCGAGTGTTAACAATGTTAACATTTAAACGCGAGCTCGTTAAAACAGGCGCGGGTGGTTATAAGAGGGACGCTTCGACACTGCGTGGACGGATTTGTACAACATGGAGTGGCATGAAACATATTCACTCGACCTAAACGAGGCTTATTGTATACCTGGAACTTTTGCGGTCATTTTCGACGGAAGTGTGAAACCTGCTTTCTGCCATAATTTTACACTCACACAAATGCCTGTTTCGGAAAGGATTTCTCCTCCACCGCTGCTCGTAAAGCTGATGTGTATGTTTAGGGAATGTCTTGAATTATATTGAAACCGATCAAATATTGAATTACAGGCCCGGTTTCACCAACAAGGGCTGACCGGCGATTCAGATGTTTTGAAGGTTCAACTGAATGAACTCGAGTTAACGAGTAAAAGTGATATCCACTGTAATAACATGACATCTGGACAATTTATTTGTTTATTTAATGATACAAATAACATCAGATACATTGATATACAAATGTCTTCATCTTTTTCTTCTATGCATATCACTTCCTTAATTGTGTTTACGTCCTTCCTTATCTATCGTTTCACTAGTTATGCTTCTGTTTTTGTCCACCTACTCTCTTATTGGATGTTCCCGTCTGTGTCCAACTACCTCAGCGACCTCCTGTCTGGCAGTTTGCCCTTCGCTTCGAGCACAACTGTGTCTCTCACGCCATATCTCCATATTGTATGCAAATACTGCGGACAATGGCTCTTGAAACTACAAGTGGGAAAACGGAAGCCCAGGCTTCTACATAATTACAACGATTATACTTAAATTCAACAAAGGAACTCTAACGTAATTCTAAATAATTTCGAAAACTATCTCTATGGAAATATTCCGGCATTATAAAATCATTAGCCATTTAGAAGTTAGTTATTTAGTTTGTTAGTTAGTTGGACTAAGTTTAACTATTAAGATCCGTTTGCCAGTGTTCTGGTATTGCTTGATAGAAGCGTCACTCAAAACTACTTGATCCATTAATCATGACTTTAACCCCAAGCGAGCAGACAGAAACTTGTGTTTATTTTGTATGTGTATATTTAAAACCATTTAACATCATTTTTGGTAGGTTGGCATCATGACTGACTTTGGTCTCCAATATCTTGGTTGGTGTTCACGAGTGTTGATATAAAATGTCTACCAAATCTGTTATGCCGTTTCCCCTGTGCGCTGACACGCACACGCACACGCACAACGGTATATATTCGACAAGACAGATGCGGCCCATCTCGACCGCCGTTCAGTTGAGCCGCAGTCTTCAAGGTGATGTAATTTGCAATATACAATAATTGATGTTCTCCTCTGTGGAAGATCAATAGACGCCCTAGACTCGTCTTGAGGCGTCGCGACGCCACCTCGACCACGCCCGCTTCATGGTAGACGTTTACTTTATTAACGTTATCAACGAGGCGACTTCCGTTGGAGGAACAGTTTCCGGCCTCGACAGAACAAAACAACTTGGGGGAAGAGGAACTAAAAGTATCGCAGGTCTTCTAACAACGTCACAACAGGCTCAACTGTCACATACATACATACACACGTACATACATACATACATACATACATACATACATACATACATACATACATACATACATACATACATACATACATACATACATACATACATACATACATACATACATACATACATACATACATACATACATACATACATACATACATACATACATACATACATACATACATACATACATACATACATACATACATACATACATACATACATACATACATACATACATACATACATACATACATACATACATACATACATACATACATACATACATACATACATACATACATACATACATACAAACATACACACATACATACACACATACACACATACATACATACATACACACACACACATACATACATACAGTGGCTCTACATTTGACTCTCCCTTGTGGGGCGATATTACTACGACGCTGTTGTTGTTGTTGTTGTTGTTTTTGTTGTTGTTGTTGTTGTTGTTGTTGTTGTTGTTGTGGTTGTGGTTGTTGTTGTTGTTGGAATATTGATGTGGGACTCTAAGCGGCTTATTTGAGCCATTCAGTCAATGAAAACCGATCGGTTTAGCGCAGTGGCTTAGCTGGTTTAGGCATGAGAGGGCCATCAGATTGGTGGCTGCATCTGCTCTTCTCTGATAGAGTTGCTAGTTCAACAATCACATACGCGTAGCGCTGGCGCCTAGGTGGTGGTAAAAACATTAAAAGATGGCGTAGGAATGTTTACGTTTGATTGAGTAAACAGAACATTTTAAATCATGTCCCTACTCAAATATGACTGAGGCGTATGGTAACAATATTCACCTATGCCTATAGACCTAGCTACTTTGTCACTTCGAGATCTTGGAACATAAGGCAATATCTAGCAGCTCCGTCATACCTGTCTTACTGCAATGTTTGTACCATCGCCCGCGTGCTGCGATCTTGTGAGTAACAACGGAACTAACATTGATTTGCGTGGCGGCCATTTTGTTTGGCAAAACGCCATGTTTGTTTATTTTTAACTGGCAGCTCATTGTTGAAATGTGTCAGATGGCGTTTGGTTGCAGGTCAACTGTTCTCCAACATTATTTGCTTCACCTAGCGTCGTTCACAACCAATTAGCGAGCGAAAATTAGCGAAAATTGATGTTGGTGTTCACAATGAAATTTCACAAATGAAAGAAAATTACTGAAATTAGCTGTAAAGTTGAAGTTGATTCAACTTTTCGTGAACTACGTCTTGCGATAATTTAGCTACTTTCAATGCGAACAGTTGCAAATGAACTGTGTTTGACCAACTTGGTAATTTTCAAAAGTTTCGTACGTTAATTGGTTCTGAAGGGGCCTTTTGTCTCGGCCACTCTTTTTGTGGTGTATAATGACACACGTGACATGTTTGTTTTGTTGTTAGTAAATATATTCTTCTCCTATTGACAGATCAAATGTCAACTCACATGTTGCTCTCCTTTTCGTCAGCCATTGCTACTTTCAGTCTATAAACGTATGCATGGGGGTTGACACTCGCGGATTTTTGTTTCAATTTAGGATATTCACTGTTTCAGGTTTAGGTAAGTGTTAAACGTTTAGTTTTTAGCAGTTGAGTTTAGTTAAATTGTATTGGCTTCAATATGTTTGATGAATAAAAATAACTTAAACTTGAAAAATAATTATTGAGTACCGGTATATTGAACAATTTTTCGCATTCAATACAGACGTGGATGTTTAAGTTCTCCGACCTCCATTGACTTCCGATACAGAATAACCTTATGATGATAACCAAGGTTAGTTATATGGTTTGATGGTATCCTTATGTTGTAACTTGCAAGTATAATAAATTACCTTGATCAGTTGTTTGATGTTTCAAACTTATTATTTCAATGACGTGAAATCTTTGATCAGTACTCGCCAAATGTAAATCTCAGAGTTAAAATATGTATAAAACATGTGTATCCACATGCAATGCAAGTTATTTAATTATAATTAAAGGGCGTAACTTTTCATATTTATGCATGCGGCTGCAAGACTCGGTGGGCGGGTATCAATAATGAATGAAAAGCTGGTAGGAAGGGAGTGGTGTGGAGGGGACGGGGGGGGGGGGGGTCATAAAACGGTCAGCGCAAGGCGAATCATATACACTCTTCAAGATGATGTGTTTTACAAGTGACCTTCTCTCTTTGATCGTCTAAGCAAAGAAACGTTTTTCTCACATGCATTCCGTCTTTTCGTGAAAGAATGCTCAGAAACTGACGGGGAACCTGACGGGGAACGTTCATTTTACATACCGATATAGGTGGTTCAATAGTATCACGCGAGCATCTATAGGCCAAGTCATATTACAAGTAAGAAGCAGCGTGAATTTGGAACTAACTTTATGTCACTCAAAGATGGATCTTTATTATGTCCAAGAAACTATTTTTCCTCTATTAACCCGAAGTATACTTGCTGACAAGGATCTATTGCGGGATAAATTCCCACACTTAATAGGAAATTTAGTTTGGTTCCGGTATCTAGGTAATTAAACTTTTTTAAATTAAGTTTTTTTGATCAAGGTTGATAAATATTGATATAATGTCGGCAAAAAGTGGTTTTAAAAAAATTACACTTTTATTTTTTTTACGTGTATCGATAGCTTCAAAAGTCTTTACGTTCATGTAATAGCACCTCTAGACCATATTTGTCAAGTACACGAAAATTTAGTACGCTATAGGTAGCTATCTTAGAAATGATGGTATACAACTTTAAAACACAATTGTGTGACCAGTTTTTTTTTAATGAATTGTTTCGTGTCCCGGTAAAAAGGCACTTGAGTATATGCTGTTTTTACTATTCCATAACTTAATTATGAAAAGAGTCACTTACAAGAAATAAAGTGCATATCATGCGCTCGACCCTCATCTTCCCAAAATGCTTGCAGTCTCAAGCCCACGTAAAAAACTTTTCGAGTGTTGGTGAAATACGTACACGGATGTAAAGCGCACCAGTTTGCTCGTATCGCAGTCCAGCCGTAACTAAATTACGGGTCTAGACAGGTTATTTGCGCAAAGAAATTGTCTCCTTGTGTCCTAGCACCGCTCAACTACACACCGGCTCCTTTGGAAGATCTTCAGCAACTTTCGTGAAATAAGCAAGGTTTTTTGGAAGATACTCAGGAACCTTTCCTACTCTTTGTGGAGCGCCACAACTAGCTTTAGATTGGTATTTGTCGCTTTTGTTACTTCACCATGACATAAACTAGGACAACACCCCGTCCATGTAACTATACCACTGAAGCAGCTATTTCGTTGAGTGTTCTCAACTCATCTTCATGACAAATCACCCACTCATCATCTCGATTACTCTCGTGAATAACCGCGAGACGTCGTGTACAATAATCACCGCTCCACTTAATGACATTCTTCGTCGTCGATGACAAATTACCCCCGTTGTTTCGTGAATGGGCGCAGCAATTACATAAATTATAGAGAAACTCCGTTATAGCTGCCCCGCGAAGATTTCGTTTCACCGTATAAAAGAATCGTAACGGAAACGCTTATCTCGCCTACTTCCGGTGTAAACATGGCGTGTGGTCTTGACTCATGTCTTACAGATTTCTTGGAGATCAATAGCGTCTAGAAGAGGGATGGACGGCGCCGTAAATCTCTGCACGGTATAGGCGGCCTGTTTGTTGGACCACGTGGCCTTCTTTCCTTCGTTTATATTTTTTCTTTTTTAATCGATCCCTACTTTTCTCTTTTAGACCTTTGATTTTACTCCCTCAATCATTTTATTGATTTTACACTTTCGGTGGTTTTACTTTTGGATTTGGTGATTTTACTGTCGTTTTACCAATATTTTGTTATTTTTCTGTATCTCGACCACGTGATCTCGACCTTGCCTGCGGAAACCCCGATTTCTGAAGGTTAAAATTACTTCAAAGTGCTTGAAGATTGTTTAAAACTAGACCAAAATATTTTCATCCCCTAGAGGATTTAATACTCATAAATGTTTAAATATTCCAAAAAATATTTCCGTTTTTCAAACTACATAATAACTTTTGAAATGAGATGTTGCTACACACCTTTCACAATTTAATAAGGTAATTTGAAAGTGCAAACATTTATTGGAACAAAGTAACAGTAATTAGAAAAAGCATTACATTCTCTAGGGGATGACATATTTTGGTTTACTTTTTGGAAATTTTAAAGCATTTTAAAGCAATTTTGACTGACAGAGAAAGGGTGTTCCACAGGGTCCTACTCTTTTTTTTCA
The DNA here is from genome assembly GCA_945910005.1 of Isoperla grammatica. NCBI lineage: Eukaryota > Metazoa > Arthropoda > Insecta > Plecoptera > Perlodidae > Isoperla > Isoperla grammatica. The sequence goes on from OX246741.1 coordinate 29,306,007, forward strand.
TTTTTTCTGTTACAAAGTGAGAAAGGATGTGGAAATGCGAGGAGGGGACTGGAATGTAGTTGAGGGAGAAGAGTGGTGGCAGGATAGAAGAAGATGGAGAGGCTTATCTTGAATGTCGACCCCACGCAGAGTTGGACGTGGCAACAGATGATGATGATGATTACTTATGTTGTAAATTTATTACTATATTTCTCCTAACTTAGGATCACGATTATGACCGAAGATCTGGAAACAAAAAAAGGTTGTGGCTTTTAAGATGATGATGATATTTGGGGTTTTACGTCCCATATTTTTGCAACGAGGCTAATCGAGACGATAAGTGGGTGATTGTGAAGATGAAAGAACGCCACATGACATCCATGCCCAAGCCAGGATTCGAACCTGGAACCCAGAGACCGCGGTTTACTAGACCAACGCCTAATCAACCTTGGCCAACTGCGCCGGCTTGTGGCTTTTAAATTGTGACAATGATTTACTCATAATCAATTAAAACCAATTGGAGACCGCGCATTTAGCTACATTTTAGTACACACGAAAACACGAACATTAAAATCTTATCAATTTCTTACTAGATAATCATGGACTAGGAAGATTTCTAATACGGGATTGTTAGAGAGAATATTTATGGGTGTAATAAATTGCATTAGTGACTTTTCGCGAGTTTTTATTCAATTAAAGATTTCCAAACTTTCTTACCGAAACATCAAACTTTCTAGTACCTCAGAGAATAACAAGGCGATAGGTCACCCAGCCAGCGTATTCTGCCATGCAGCTCTCACGTCAAACTAGGTCAAATAAAAACAGTGTTGTTTTCCGAGCGTCCCTCCCCTTCTCTATCCCCCCCCCCCGCTACCCCTCTCTTTCTTCGAGAGCTGAGGATATCTGCGATCGATTAATTGAGCTTCGATGCTATGGTTGTGAATTATATCAGGACACTGTTATTACTATTTACTTTAGGAACGTGTGCCAATCAAGAAACGATTTCCACTATATCGTTGAAAGAAGATGTGTTACCAATTCTATGAATCTGTCATTTTGCACTTGAGAGGAAAGGAGATACTGAAGTACAAAAACAGCGCAAATCAAAGTATTTAAGCTATATTTCTTGAACGCAACATAATATTTCAAAGTAGAACCAACATTTAGTTTTATGAGTACTGAAAACTGGATTCACAAACTTCAAATATTGCAATCTTTACGGTTGTAATTTTGGACATCAATTTGTTATTATTACTACTTTGATTGGCTTCCAAAGTAAGAACCGCAATTATTAAAAACTGAACTTTTAGATCCCAGGTTTCTTCTTAGGGCCGGTATTTCATTGTCCAGTCTGAATCTACTTTTCAGTTAAATTGTTTTCACCATGACAACGGCCAATAGAAATACACCAAACTGGGCTTGCTTTATGACAGTTAAATTTACTTAACACTTAAGAGCATTGCAATTGGGGGAATGAAAATAAATGTTGATTAGTTACTTTTTTTTATCAATATAGTGTTTTCAGGCTATTACTAAAATATTCAATTTTTCGTGGTTAAATGGGGAGAGTCTCACGGTGAGACCTCCCTGAGTTCCCTTTCCCATTATATCCAAAATACTAGTTAAATCTTACATGAATCTAAAACCAAAATACACAACTAGGCCTATACACAGCAAAACATGCTGCATAAATGTTTAATGTCGTTGTTCTTACCGAAGGCAATAGTTTTTGGTTATACACCGGGTGCGAATTTACGGCAATGTAGAGGGGGGGATGCTTAAGTGGGGTCTGGGGGAAAAAGCCCCAGCCGCCGGAGAGATTTTTTTTGGGGTGCTATTGCCCTCGAGATGGCCTTAGAACCGATCTAAATTATTATTTTGAAAGGGAAGATTAAAAGACATAGTTATTAAGATATTTTATTCTCGCATTTTAAGCTTTTATCAACTTTTCACTAATTTTGTTTTTAGATTGTCACTTGATATAATATGAGATGGGTTGGGTATCCAGAGCTGAGGATTTAGCCATCCCCGGCGAGAATATTTTTCAGCAAAACAGAACCAGGGATGAAATTACCAGAGGGGGAAATCCCCCCATCCCCCCGTCAATTCACACCCTGGTTATACATGAACTTTTAAGAAGCCCCGTCATGTTCCCCAAATCTCCTCATCACTGCATGGGTTCCTACACAGGTTTTTAGTATTGAGTGGTTCACTGACCAGTTAGGTTCTGTAACTACGCCTACATCACATGTTGTGCGCTTCAATTGATCGAGGGTAAAGATCAAAACCCATGTGCTGTATAACGACATGACATATAATTATTATTATATAACTTCGTCCAGCTAACGTTTATATTAGGATATTTTCGTTATGTAGCCACAACACGACAAACGTGCTTGTGCTTGTCTAGATAGAGAATCAAGAGTCATGAGCGGTGGATGGCCTATTAGCCTAATGAGGCCGACACACAAATCAATGGACCCAACTCCGTCTATGACGCAGACAAACCAAGCAAGAACAATGTAAACATGTACGTCACGTGACTGTCAATAAAAATACAAATAAATACATTCGTATTTATTTATAGAGTCTATACCCTCTCGGTAACAAGACTGAATTTCAGAGGTAGACTTTAATTTAAAGCGACTAAAACAATCCATAGGCTCCGAACACCATCGACGAGTGAGCCAATAAAAGATTTATGTTTAGGGCCTATCTATTATGTCTGTATGAGGTTGAGGCTTGCTGGCCATCGATCTTGTCAATACGCACACGCACACGCACACGCACACGCACACGCACACGCACACGCACACGCACACGCACACGCACACGCACACGCACACGCACACGCACACGCACACGCACACGCACACGCACACGCACACGCACACGCACACGCACACGCACACGCAAACGCACACGCACACGCACACGCACACGCACACGCACACGCACACGCACACGCACACGCACACGCACACGCACACGCACACGCACACGCACACGCACACGCACACGCACACGCACACGCACACGCACACGCACACGCACACGCACACGCACACGCACACGCACACGCACACGCACACGCACACGCACACGCACACGCACACGCACACGCACACGCACACGCACACGCACACGCACACGCACACGCACACGCACACGCACACGCACACGCACACGCACACGCACACGCACACGCACACGCACACGCACACGCACACGCACACGCACACGCACACGCACACGCACAGGTACAGGTCTGGGTTGAAATGAACAAATACAGCTACTGACATGATAAGGGCGGTTACAGGAGTCAGAATGCGAGAAGGCGGGGGAAGTATGGTCTACTATAAAACTGACGTCGACAGATACCTACCATGATTCTAATCGCTCTTTGCTGAAAAATGATCTATTTGCATGGTGGGAGGAGTCCGGAATCGAACCCGCGACCTCCCGAATAAGAGCCTCGCGTTTTACCGCTAAGCCACCTCTATCGGCGTAGGGTAGGATAGAATAGAGGTGGCCGTGAGTCCGAATACAACGTTACACGATGCGGCTTGGTGCAGGTGCGGGTAAAAGTGACGTCACTTGGGGAGAACCACCTTACACGATGCGTCTTGGTGGAGGTACCGGGTACAAGTGACGTCACTTGGGGAGGACCACCTTACACGATGCGTCTTGGTGGAGGTACCGGGTACAAGTGACGTCACTTGGGGAGGACCACCTTACACGATGCGTCTTGGTGGAGGTACCGGGTACAAGTGACGTCACTTGGGGAGGACCACCTTACACGATGCGTCTTGGTGGAGGTACCGGGTACAAGTGACGTCACTTGGGGAGGACCACCTTACACGATGCGTCTTGGTGGAGGTACCGGGTACAAGTGACGTCACTTGGGGAGGACCATCTTACACGATGCGTCTTGGTGGAGGTGCCGGGTACAAGTGACGTCACTTGGGGAGGACCACCTTACACGATGCGTCTTGGTGGAGGTGCCGGGTACAAGTGACGTCACTTGGGGAGGACCATCTTACACGATGCGTCCTGGTGGAGGTGCCGGGTAAAAGTGACGTCACTTGAGAAGGACCATCTTACACGATGCGTCTTGGTGGAGGTGCCGGGTACAAGTGACGTCACTTGGGGAGGACCATTTTACACGATGCGTCTTGGTGGAGGTGCCGGGTACAAGTGACGTCACTTGGGGAGGAGCACCATACACGATGCGTCTTGGTGGAGGTGCCGGGTACAAGTGACGTCACTTGGGGAGGACCACCTTACACGATGCGTCTTAGTGGAGGTGCCGGGTACTAGTGACGTCACTTGGGAAGGACCACTTTACACGATGCGTCTTGGTGGAGGTGCTAGGTACAAGTGACGTCACTTGGGAAGGACCACTTTACACGATGCGTCTTGTTGGAGGGGCCGGGTACAAGTGACGTCACTTGGGGAGGACCACCTTACATGATGCGTCTTGGTGGAGGTGCCGGGTACTAGTGACGTCACTTGGGAAGGACCACTTTACACGATGCGTCTTGGTGGAGGTGCCGGGTAAAAGTGACGTCACTTGGGGAGGACCACCTTACACGATGCGTCTTGGTGGAGGTGCCAGGTACAAGTGACGTCACTTGGGAAGGACCACTTTACACGATGCGTCTTGATGGAGGTGCCGGGTACGTCACTTGGGGAGAACCACCTTACACGATGCGTCTTGGTGGAGGTGCCGAGTACAAATGACGTCACTTTGGGAGAACCACCTTACACGATGCGTCTTGGTGGAGGTGCCGGGTACAAGTGACGTCACTTGGGGAGGACCACCTTACACGATGCGTCTTGGTGGAGGGGCCGGGTACAAGTGACGTCACTTGGGGAGGACCACCATACACGATGCGTCTTGGTGGAGGGGCCGGGTAAAAGTGACGTCACTTGGGGAGGACCACCTTACACGATGCGTCTTGGTGGAGGTGCCGGGTACAAGTGACGTCACTTGGGGAGGACCACCTTACACGATGCGTCTTGGTGGAGGGGCCGGGTACAAGTGACGTCACTTGGGGAGGACCACCTTACACGATGCGTCTTGGTGGAGGGGCCGGGTAAAAGTGACGTCACTTGGGGAGGACCACCTGACACGATGCGTCTTGGTGGAGGTGCCGGGTACAAGTGACGTCACTTGGGGAGGACCACCTTACACGATGCGTCTTGGTGGAGGGGCCGGGTAAAAGTGACGTCACTTGGGGAGGATCACCTTTACACGATGCGTCTTGGTGGAGGTGCCGGGTACAAGTGACGTCACTTGGGGAGGACCATCTTAAACGATGCGTCTTGGTGGAGGGGCCGGGTACAAGTGACGTCACTTGGGGAGGACCACCTTACACGATGCGTCTTGGTGGAGGTGCCGGGTACAAGTGATGTCACTTGGGGAGGACCATCTTACACGATGCGTCTTGGTGGAGGGGCCGGGCACGCATAATATACTTGGAGTAGGTGGTGGACGATAATTTTAAGTTTTTGATACATGTAACAGCTGCTTAAGCCTGTATTACACGGTCAAACTTTTTCATCCAACTCCTTGAATTTAAGGACAAAAGTGCATAAAAAACAGTCAGTATGTAGTCAAATAGGAAGTTTTTATTGATGCGCTTTAGTCCTTGAATTCAAGAAGTTGGATGCAAAAGTTTGACCGTGTATCTGGATGTGAGGTGACCAGAGAATATTGAAGAAGTCCAGGGATTCTGTCAGCATGAGGCCACAAAACATTGTAGAGACATCCTTGGCAATACTATTACCATTTTTGACCATTTTTTGAGTACATACTATTTGTTTCACTACAATTTTAACGGGATGGAAAGGGGCTTGCACAATTCAGAAAGTTAACGAGTAACGACACAAAAATGAAGTAACATCTTTATAGAGAGGCCATGTGTTGTTGGCCGTCATTACTTTACCATGTTTACTGCAGATTTAGTAAAGTCGTAGTTGGCGAAACCATCGAAAGTACACGGCTGAAACCACGTGACTCAGAGAACCAATCAAAAGTATCCCCCATATGGCCACTCTCGTGTAGGGAGTATTCACGTGACGTCACAGCGGCCATAATGAAGGGTTAAATTATGTGTGTTGACATTTGAGCTGTCAATATGCTTACCACAAAACATGATAATGGTAGAACTTTTATCCGTCGATTAACTTTACGAAAATTCTTATTATATATTGTAAATGACTTAAACAGTAATTGAGACAAAATACCTAATTTATGTTGCTTTAAAGTAATAAAATCAAACTAAAGTTAGAGACACCAAACGCCATCAGAAATATTGTAACAATGCACTACCAAGCATAGAGAAATAAAACAAGTATACCAATCACATGACATTGGTGCCTCCGGTATGGCCGCCATGCTCATTAAGTGAACACACCCTATGGGAGACCGTATGACAGGTAGAGTGCGCTGTGAGCGTGACGTTCAGTTGGCTAGCCCAGCTTCAGTTAGCTCCAAATGTTATATGCCTAATATATTATTTACAGCAATTTTTATTATTGACATACTTAAGCACTTAAACCTGAATTATTAATGAGTGTTATGTAATTAAAATAAAAATCATCTGAATAATCCAAAAAACAAGTGAAACCTAGTACAATGGCTGATGGAATAACAGAGTCTACCCAAGTCTACCACACTCTTGGCGTGGGGGTATGGTTAAGCCGTCCCACAGCCATCTGTATTTCCACGACATCAAGTGAGGGGCATACTGAAATTTGTGTGAACAGGAACGCTCGCAGCGCTGCTGTCATACGGTCTCCCATACTTAACAATGATAACATACCTTTAGGCTGTTCGTACCAGACAGGTCCTGGGTTCGATGTCCGCCGAGGTCGTCGTAATACACCAGTGCGTTACATCATCTGTCTGGCGAGGTCGTCGTAATACACCAGTGCGTTACATCATCTGTCTGGCGAGGTCATCGTAAAACACCAGTGCGTTACAACATCGGGTAGTACGGAAACACCAACGTAATCTAGTGGAAATGTCTGCGCTGAAAATCAATTCTCCAGATAACAAAGCGCTCTGTTTGTTTTATTTATTGTCTAGTTGATGAGAGCATTAGTCTGCAAAAGTGCACGACTATTCCAACGGATAGTTTTTGTCTGCGTTTAACTAATGAGTAATGGTCTACAACTAATCAGCCGAGTCCAAGATGGCTGCTAAAAGAAAACGTGACAGTAATGTTATTAATTGATTTGGGGAACAATGTTTACACGGGAAATACAGCATTACTGTGACCAACAAAAGTATTGTATATTTTTGCGGGGTAAAATCTGCAGGGAACCCTTTGATTACTATATGAAAATGTTTATACATCACATTTATTTTCCACAAGAAAAAGCAATTCCCTAACAATCAAGGAATTCCCCAAGGGGTTGCTACCTCTTAGGGCCGGTATTTCAATGTCCAGTTAAAGTGCCAAGTAAATTTAACTGTCAGGTAAGCCAAGTTTGGTGTATTTTTATTGGCCGTTGTCATGGTGAAAACAATTTAACTGAAAAGTAAATTTTAACTGGACATTGAAATACCGGCCCTTATACAAGTATGCGTCAAGAGACCTACTATGGGGCTTTAGGGCGTGGTCCCGTTTATGAACGCCGTGTGAAGTTACGCGGCGAGAGGACTCAATCTAATTGAATAGCTCGTCATGTTGCGATTGTTGAGGTTCCATCCCTACCCTACCACCCCTCAACCCCTCACCTCTCCTTCACACAGCCCGTGAATGAATCCACGCACCTGGCGGCGTTGTCTGTCGTCCGACCACGCCCGGCCTTGAAGCAATTGATCGCCCCCCCCCCTCCTCCTTGCCTCCCCTCCCGCCCCTCGTGCGCCCGCGCCAACCCATCCACTCAAGGTCAAGGCGACCTCGCACTTGCTTAGCGTTGTCATCATTCACCCCAAACGAATTAACTCGAATCAGAACCACTTGCCTAGAGAAGCTTCGCAGCTGTTGGGAGGATGCCAGGGAATGAATGATACACATATTTTTATGCTCTGGAATGGTCCATTATCCATCGCTTTATTACAAAAATTGCGTATAATCAAGTTCACTTGGTATCCAACAGTCTAAAATAATAATATGTCTACACAATGTTATTTATCACTATGTTTTTCGGCTCAGTATATAAGGTACTTACATTCATATTTTCACTTCACTTACAATGCTACATGGTTAAGTATACTCTTATATTATCAGCAGCTAAGACTAGGCCATTTCTTTGACCGCTTTCGGTCAGGCTATGCAAGCTTATGTATCTAGTGCGACTAGAATGCATATTTATACATGAGTTGCAAGTGTGGTTAGTATATTTCTTATAAACTATATCATAAACAGGTTATAATATTGTCATGTGCACTAGTTGTATATAACAATGCATCTACGAAATATAATATGTTGGTTTACTCGTTATTAATATCCATGATTATTTTAAATTTCGCTTACCAATGAAAAAGAAACTCACTATGTAATGAAGTACAGTAATTCCAGTTTGAGAAGTAATTCAGCTCCTACCTCATGCTAGCTTCGCATTGAGCGTCTCAACAACCGATATTATGCACAGTCTTCAATTTGGTATTTGTTCCCATATTTGATGCGACGTTTTCAGGGTTCCGCGAGATAACTGATTGGATGATTGGCTCGTATTGAGCGCCTGAGAGCTATAACGCAGGCCTGGGATTGGCTGACAGCTACAAGCACATAAGTTCCCCTCACAGATGTCCTACTAATGTATCTGATTGGCTGGCTCGATCTGATTGTCTGAGTGCTACAAGCAGGCCTCGGATTGGCTGACAGCTACAAGCAAGTACATTTTCCTCACATGTCCTAAAGTAGCTGATTGGCTCGCTCGATCTGACCGTCTGAGTGCTACAAGCAGGCCTCAGATTGGCTGACAGCTACAAGCAAGTACATTTTCCTCACATGTCCTAAAGTAGCTGATTGACTCGCTAGATCTGATCGTCTGAGTGCTACAAGCAGGCCTCAGATTGGCTGACAGCTACAAGCAAGTACATTTTCCTCACATGTCCTAAAGTAGCTGATTGACTCGCTAGATCTGATCGTCTGAGTGCTACAAGCAGGCCTCAGATTGGCTGACAGCTACAAGCAAGTACATTTCCCTCACATATCCTAAAGTAGCTGCTTGGCTTGCTAGATCTGATCGTCTGAGTTCTACAAGCAGGCCTCGGATTGGCTGACCACATAGATAGAATTATTGTGACTTTCTTTTTCATTAATACAAGTAAACGAAACTGTTGCGCTTGTTTTTTTTTGTTAGTAATATTGAAGTTTATGCGATTATTTGTATTTACGTTACAAAATAAGTTAATAACACATTCATCAATGACAACAATTCAATTTGACAGTTCCATATTGTATGTGTTAACATTCATATTTCATTTGTTTATGGTATGGTTATGTACACATTTATTTAAAATACACTTATGGAATACAAATATGTCAACACGGGTTTGCGTATAATGAACCCAAGTGCCTTAGTAGTACATATATAAAAGTTAAAACTCAATGTTAGCATTGATTCAGGCAAAGTGTCATCTCATTCACCTTGAGTAACAAACAGTATTATAAATATACAGTTAACTTTATTTAATAATATGTTATCGTAATATATATTCGTCACAAATGACGTACCAATTTTTCTGCATTGGGCAGAAAGTACATAATATGATGCCTGTTCTCTTAGTGCTTGAACCGAGAGCCGAAGTGTTATTGAAACTAAGGGGCTAACTGTATGGGAAGGGATGCCTGGAGCGTGCAAGACTGAGAGCCCCGCCCGTATATCGAACCCGGGATAGTCTGTCCCAAGAGGCGCTCGATTCGGCCAGGCCCCACTCACAGTGGGAACGCCGGTCTTAGAAAGTAACGACAGCATTTGGTACGTTGAATAGTTCATTTTCAAACTCTCACTTGAATTAGAAATGTACATATTGTATGGGCCAGTGTTGGGTCAGTCAGACAACACGCTACTAAACGACTACTTGCGTAGATAACCCCCACTGAACGAAAAGTGCATATATTATATATATGATTTCTTAGATGTTGTTGGATGTAAGTTGACATTTATTTTGTGAACATAAACGTTGGATTTGGTTTATCGTTACAAATTTTTTCGTACTTTATATATAATAATTCAAATAAATTATATTCAAACATAAATGTATATATATATATATTTGAACTTGGGCATAAAGTAAAAAAAAAACGACCCCGCTGGGAATCGAACCCAGGTTGCCGGGTGGGCACTCTGGCTACTGAGCCAGTGCCAGTAGGCCTACCCGCCCGGCCAGTGGGAGATCTGGCTTCGATTCCAATTCGATTGTCTTAGTTCACATCATATAAACACCATAGTCGATTACTATATATATATATTAGTGAAATATGGTTTATCTGGTAAGCCACTATGCGGTTTATATTATGATGTGACATCTTGACCTTACATCTTCAATATTATTGTTGTGTACTCTGTTAAGATTATGAAAAAGATGAGTCTGTAGGTAGAGAAACAAGGATGTGAACAATAGAAATATTTTTAAACTGTCTATTATCTTGTAATTCTGAACATTGGCGGGCTATTGTAAACCAAATGCTGTTCAATTTTCTAGCTGTCTTCCATTGATATTCCAAAGACAGAACCGCCAATAATGTTCAGTGGTTTAGTTACCCAGCGAACCAATACAAGAGCCCCGTTACGTTCTTCGCTTGACTAGACGATTGTGGATGTAAATATTCACTCCAAAGTTCGGCAGTCAGCTATATAGGCCACTCTCTTGCTCCTCTGGATATGTTATATACTCAACGATCTTCTTATAACATTACGTCCCATAGATCTTGCTATTACCACTCCAAAGTTCGGCAGTCAGCTATATAGGCTACTCTCTTACTCCTCTGGATATGTTATATACTCAACGATCTTCTTATAACATTACGTCCCATAGATCTTGCTATTACCACTCCAAAGTTCGGCAGTCAGCTATATAGGCTACTCTCTTACTCCTCTGGATATGTTATATACTCAACGATCTTCTTATAACATTGCGTCACCATAGATCTTGCTATTACCACTCCAAAGTTCGGCAGTCATCTATATAGGCTACTCTCTTACTCCTCTGGATATGTTATATACTCAACGATCTTCTTATAACATTGCGTCACCATAGATCTTGCTATTACCACTCCAAAGTTCGGCAGTCTGCTATATAGGCTACTCTCTTGCTCCTCTGGATATGTTATATACTCAACGATCTTCTTATAACATTGCGTCACCATAGATCTTGCTATTACCACTCCAAAGTTCGGCAGTCAGCTATATAGGCCACTCTCTTACTCCTCTGGATATGTTATATACTCAACGATCTTCTTATAACATTACGTCACCATAGATCTTGCTGTTACCACTCCAAAGTTCGGCAGTCAGCTATATAGGCCACTCTCTTACTCCTCTAGATATGTTATATACTCAACGATCTTCTTATAACATTGCGTCACCATAGATCTTGCTATTACCACTCCAAAGTTCGGCAGTCAGCTATATAGGCCACTCTCTTACTCCTCTGGATATGTTATATACTCAACGATCTTCTTATAACATTGCGTCACCATAGATCTTGCTATTACCACTCCAAAGTTCGGCAGTCTGCTATATAGGCTACTCTCTTGCTCCTCTGGATATGTTATATACTCAACGATCTTCTTATAACATTGCGTCACCATAGATCTTGCTATTACCACTCCAAAGTTCGGCAGTCAGCTATATAGGCCACTCTCTTACTCCTCTGGATATGTTATATACTCAACGATCTTCTTATAACATTACGTCACCATAGATCTTGCTGTTACCACTCCAAAGTTCGGCAGTCATCTATATAGGCCACTCTCTTACTCCTCTGGATATGTTATATACTCAACGATCTTCTTATAACATTGCGTCACCATAGATCTTGCTATTACCACTCCAAAGTTCGGCAGTCAGCTATATAGGCCACTCTCTTACTCCTCTGGATATGTTATATACTCAACGATCTTCTTATAACATTACGTCACCATAGATCTTGCTATTACCACTCCAAAGTTCGGCAGTCATCTATATAGGCCACTCTCTTACTCCTCTGGATATGTTATATACTCAACGATCTTCTTATAACATTACGTCACCATAGATCTTGCTATTACCACTCCAAAGTTCGGCAGTCAGCTATATAGGCCACTCTCTTACTCCTCTGGATATGTTATATACTCAACATCTTCTTATAACATTGCGTCACCATAGATCTTGCTATTACCACTCCAAAGTTCGGCAGTCAGCCATATAGGCTACTCTCTTACTCCTCTGGATATGTTATATACTCAACGATCTTCTTATAACATTACGTCACCATAGATCTTGCTATTACCACTCCAAAGTTCGGCAGTCAGCCATATAGGCTACTCTCTTACTCCTCTGGATATGTTATATACTCAACGATCTTCTTATAACATTACGTCACCATAGATCTTGCTATTACCACTCCAAAGTTCGGCAGTCAGCCATATAGGCTACTCTCTTACTCCTCTGGATATGTTATATACTCAAAGACCTTCTTAAAACATTACTTCACCTTAGATTTTGCTATCTCTATTTTTACTTTTTGCGTTCACACTAACAAATGATGTAGAGCACAAGCAAGTAGTGAGGTGACGACTTGTCCATGTTTCTTTCAAGTTGAATAAATTCCCTGTCTAGGTAATAACTGCCGCGTTGATAGGAGCTCTCACATTTTCAGGCGAGACTACATTAGCTACTCTTCTATTGACCAGGTATTTTGTGTATGTTTAGATTGAAAGTGGTCGCATTATAATGATTGTTAAAGCATGATTATTATCTTATTTTTTATTCAGACTTGGCGAGCTATACCTATACCCTTATTGATTGACCTTTTCAAAATGCAAAATGCTTGGAAAATGTTGAAATATGCAATTTAACAAGATTTTTAAATGAACATCTGTATTCCTTATTCTTATTGTATTGTTGTTTCAAATTTCGGAGCATATCATTGTCGTACACATTCACTCTAATTATAGGCGCCTACTGGAGAGTTGTACAATATCGATGTCATGTCTGACCTAAATAATGTATTTTCATTCGTTCATTTAGGGTAGGTGGAGTTTTACCTAAATACGTACACTTCTTGTTAAAATAATTAGATGTAGCTTTCGTTACTCTTTTTGACGTATTGCAATCTTGTTAAAATAGTTATAATAAAAAAGTGAATATCTTGGAGTTTTACCCTCACCCATTCATCGACGAACAATGGAATGTAGAGATTTTGTATTAGAAAATAAGGTCTGAACAGTTAATAGAAACCTTATAAAAGAAATTGACGCCTTGTCTATTTCGATGACGTCACTTATCAAACCCAACGAGGCTCTTGATTGGCTGATTCGTTCTGTCTTAGAAGATTGTGTGACGCTCCAGGCATCACATGGTCAAGCATGTCTAAACTGCTAGATCAATACGCAGAACGCTGCCCCATATTGATCTAGTTTTGCATGAATGTTCAAACGATACATTGTCCGAGTGTCCGTTGGATAGTTTTCACACCCAAAACAAAATGTTTAGACTCTGTGTGTACCTATATAAAACGCAAAGCATGATTTCTAACGCTTAACATTTTTTTCTTACGGTATGTCATCTCTTTGGGAAGTAAGTGCTCTTTTTTTATTAATGTTGTGCTGTGTTCTGTACTTTTGTAATTTCCATTGTGAATGTATTTCACCAACACATTACAAAGTAAAATCGATAATTATACGTATATACTTATTATTGAAACATGGCAACAAGTGTGTGTTTTTTTGCGTTATGATACATTCAAAGGATTAAGGAGCAACATTTAGCTTCAGAAATCATGATTTGCAACGTTTAGGCATTGAACACAGTGCAGTCTTAACATATTCGAGCGGGCGATCCGAGCGACATAGCGATCCCGTCCGATCTAACCCGAAGGGTCGCGGAAGAGTTACCCACCGGATTGGCCTACATGGTCTATCACTTGCCTTACTATGCGTACACCGTAGTGAGTGGGACTCAATTTAATAAATATTCAACAATTTCCTGTAGGCGAGCTTCAATGAGCAATAAATAACATCCAAACAACCACATAATCATCTTGATGTATAATCTGTGCACATATTATGCTCAGTTAAGATCGTATGCAATATAATTATGTATATATTGAAAACAAATAAACTAGATTTGAAGGCAGGTGAAAAAGAAACTAACTCTTTTTGTTCATGTGTGAAATATCCTATAGCCTTGTTGAAAGTTAATAAAAGTATAAGAAGCTTAATGATTGCACATTATGATGTTTTTGGATAATTGAACATCTTGAATACTGCTGTTGACTATTATTAAACCTTAAAATTTTATTCCTAGAAAAGCAGGACATGCTTTAATTGGCGTTAATCCTTTAACTTATAGTAATGTTTTATGTTTAAGCAACAATAAGTTAAAGTGTAGCTTTTAAGGCAATACATGTATACTCATACAACACTGGGAGGTCTTAGCCATGTTTATAAATACTACGCGGAAGATATAGGTGTGGTTGCTATATTTTTAGAAAGCAAACTTACAACCCTATTATGTTCTAAAGTAAAGGCAAAATGAATTATTTCTTTCAACTGTCTTCAAACCCATTATTTAAACTATGCGTTAATATACACATTAACAGAATATCTTATATGCATCTTCAGTATGTTGGCCTACATGACGACAATATTACGGCAAATGTATTTTCAAAACATCTTACACAAACAATATCAACAAGATTAGAACATCCATGTTATTGAGTAGGTTTTATACCTTACACCTATTGTCTCACTTATCCTTAATTGCAACACAAGCCGAATATATATTCGGCTTTAAAAAATTCTAACAGCGGTATTATGTTTTGTTCAAGTATCCGTCGAATTGATCATTAACCATTTTGTTGTCTTCAAAAATACACAATCTCTACATTTAAATTGAATAATAATAATATTTTTGTCGTAATATTATTGACACCTTTATGTTAACAAAATACCAATTGATGTAAAATTCATTTGTGGTGTAAACAGTGTCAATGTTTGTATGGAAATATCATCCAAAAATAAGTGATAACTTTCTCTAACTAGTTAAAATTATGACAATACGTTCAGCGTAATGTGCGGTCCGAATTCACCAAACTTTTTAATCAGCCGATTTACTAATCTAGGATTGGTTACCATGGTTTCAACAAACATTACATACAAAATGCATGGTGGATTCTAACGGGTGCCATTTTTGATCACCGATTAACAGAAAATCGCCGGATTAAAGTTTGGTGAAATCGGCCCTTACAGTGTCTTTGGGAAACGTTAATATGTAGCATGGGCAGAAATATATCTTGTTTCGATGTTGTCAGTGTCTGATCATTCTTTTAACTCTTCGGTCGGTCGGCGTATAGGCTTTGGGACAAACAATTAAAATGCACGATGTACAAAACTAAAGTTACGCATTTCTTCTCTTTGAAAAACTTGTACACAAACATCTTGATTCAATTTCACAAAGTAGAACTCATTGATGCATTTCGTTTCAAATGTATATACAAGCCCGCGATCAACCATACAAAACATACAAAAAAAATGTTTCACAACACTTCATATCCACACATTTCTTGGTCCTCGAGTTCTTAAATATGATTGGAAGATTTCGTATCGTACCTTTCAACTGCGCACAAATCACTTTCGAACGTTTTGGCGTTACCACGTGGAGGTCAAAGGTCACTGGAAATAGACGTCATTAGCTGACTCTCCACAGTCTCCTCGCGATGTCAGAGTGGCCGGGACGCCTCTCCTTGGGGTGTCAGCATGTCAACCCGCGTGCTGATGGAGCCGTCACTATAAGACAACAACAAGCAGGTATTACTTCAACATCCTATACACATCACTATCATAGCACACGTTCATTTTTATTATGTTTACATCATAATGTGCGCTGTGAAGGACACATGGAAACTATGAATAAGGAAGTCTTGTTATTAGATTTGAATTACAACATTTAAATCCCCTACAAGTGGTTGTAAAACCGGGCTTTATGCGGAGATGCTTAAAAACCAACTTAGGCCCGGTATTACAACGCCCGGCTAAATATTCAGATCACCGCTAACTGGTTTTCTCCTTTGAAACTACGCTTGTGATTGGCGGTTGCCATGGAGAAAACAAGCTAGCGGTGGTCTGAATATTTAGCCGGGCGTTGTAATACCGGGCCTTAGGTCCAGTCTTACAATGTCCGAATAACTACTTATTTGTTGAATAGCTTGTTGTCTCCATGGCAACGACCAATCAAAACTCTTGAAATCCTACAAATAGTTTAAGAGATTGTAAGACCGGCCCTAGGGTCAAATGCTTAGCCTCCTAACGTTGCACGGCTAAGCCAGAGCTTGCAGGAGGACATTACCTCGCTCTCCTCACAGTTACCGGTCACCACGTCCAGATGCTTACTTGAATGTCCACGGTTATGTATTCAATATGTCCTACCCTAAGTTACACAGTGTGGCTCTGGTTCGTCGGGGGATGCGTTTCCGTGCGTATCACAAGAGGACATTTACCGACACTATCTTCCTCGTGAAACTGAAAACCTAGTGATAACTGAAACATTTGGAGTGTTTTAAACGCGACTTGAAAGCGGGTTGGCTCTCTTCCAGAGCCAACAGGCAAACAAGTTAATTTATATTTTGTATGTATATAATACAGGGCAGCAGCATCTGTTTAACTCGACACTTTACCAGACAATGTTAAATTCATTTCTCATAAAGGAAATTACAAAATATTAATACAAGTAGTCATATCTATCAGAAAATTACTTCATCTCTTATTCGGAGGTTGTAAGAATACTCGTGGTACTGTTTTGTTGAATAATTGCCATACACATGTGTTTCGTGCTTATCTTTTATGTTGAGTAGCACTTAGTTTCTGATTAAATATACAATCGTTAAGAAAAATGATGAAACTGACGGTAAATAAATAAATACAATAAATTCACATTTAGAGTCTACCCACTCAGTAACAAGACTAAATTTTCTGTGGAGGACTTTAATTTAAAGCGACTAAACCAACCCTGTAGGCTCCGAACACCATCGACGAGTGAGCGATAACCAATCAAAGATCGATGTTTCAAATACGAAACATACGAATCTGTGATTGGACAGTGCGAACACCTGCGGGCAAATGTCAGAATCAACAAAGACCGCGATATAGGATAATATAGGTGAACTTACACAGCATCAGTTCCAGACAACCGTCTAGTCTAGTACCAGATCTCACCGCAACGCAGCGCTGCGGATGTAAAGAGATATTGACATATCAACTATGCTGTCGTCAATAGATCGTCTTTACTCTATCTACGTCATCGACATTTTCATTCCACATCTCATTGTCAAACATGCTGAAAGCTTCACAGATTACACCGGTAAACGAAAGAGTTTTCTCCTCTCAGAAAAACGTAATATATAATTTGCAATTTTGCATGTTTGTAATTAATTAATTTCATTGGATTATTCGACGTACTCGACAACTATGCTCAAATGACATCGGGGGGTGTATCGAGGAAACTGGCCAGTTGGAGGGCGGGAAGGACAACGGAAAGGAAAAGGGGAGCATTTGAACTGCATTTCGTCTGACTTCTCCCCCTGGACCTGTCCGGCTAGGGTGGCCCTTAGGTTGATGACATACGAAGATGAAACGACGTCACACTAAAGCCATGTCTGACTCTTGAACGCAGACACCTTTTGTGTTTTTCCAAACCGACGTCGACTAAACCCAAGTGAGAATTCCATCCTCAAATATTACACATTTTTAACTGTATTAACGCGGTAGCATTTCAGAAGATGATTGCTTCTTACGGTTAATATTCGTAAAATTATACAAATATCACCCTTTTTGGATTGCCGGACATCGGACAACGAACCCATAAAATAAGCCGACTTTCTTAGTGATTGATAATGAATTACTTTGCCCTATAGGTACACAAACCAAGCGAGCAAAATGTTTGCCTCATTGTGTCGTATAGGTCTCTAAAAGCAAGAAGTTAGGTAGTATCAGGACCGCCCACATTTAGTTTCCAACTTAACAAGCGCGAATCACTGACGTTTCCCCCGATCATCTAGTACAATTTGGTTGCGGTAAGTTTTTCGACGGTAACGCACAAGAAAACGTGCAAGCAGGTTTCCATCAAAAAACTAAACGCAACCAAATTGTTCTAGATAATCGGGAAAAACGTTAGTGATTCGCAATTATTAAGTCGGAAACTAATTGTGGGTGGTCCTGGCTCCTCTGACACTATCTTACTTCTTGGTGTGAGATATACCTTTACGCTCGAGCGGTAGAAAGGCTGTGATCGAATTAGGTGATGAATACGGATAAATGAATCAGGGAAACGAAGATACGTGACTCGTCGGCCATGGAATTGCTACCTCTGGGTTTTAGGGAAACAAACAACAACAAGGAAGTAGACTGAGGTGACCTGCACACCATGACGTAGGCAAATGACCCTTGGAAGCTGGGTATCCTTCCGGTTGTTGAGGAAAACATTTTTCTTAGAACGAAAATAATGTTAATTTGAAAAGACGGAACGATTACATAACAAAAAAACATTCGAATTGGGTCGACGATTTCGTGATCAGAGATATGACAATCCTGACAACATGGTTGTTGATCGGGGAAGGGGGGGAAGGTTGGAAACAACAACAAACAAAACTATGTTGACTGAAATAAATAAGAACAACAAGATGATTACGGAAGGTGGCCTAGTATCAGACCCTGTCAATGGATAAAACCTATAAAGAAACATCATTTTTATTTTTGCGTAAGTTTTTGCGCAATCTTGATCACTAAGAACTAATTGACTTCAAAATTCAACACGAAGAATGGGGCCCTTCAGATTAACTGACCCCCCTTGTCAGCCAAGCCCCCCCCCCCTTCCCCCCCCCCCCCCCCACGGCGATCGCGGGGGCTGAAGGCGACAGGAGCTACGCCACTGGCCATCGTGCATATGTCCTAGTAGGTAGATGTGCGCCGTTACCTCGCAAGGCAAGTGGAGCGTGAACTACAATATCTACTTGTTATGTTTGCACATTTCATCATTTTTAATAGTTTAATATCGAGTTTCAAAATGAAAAGTACGGTTACGTAGTTATAATAACAAAATCCAATCTCGCGTTAGGGAAATCCAATTTCCGATTTAAAAAATGTAATTTCATTGACAAAACTGGGGGGGGGGGGGTGTCTCTCTCTACAACGCGGAGATGTAGCGAGGTACAGAGTGGAGAGTGTATTATTACATTGCCAAGGCTAAACACTGTTATATTCTGCGGTCTCTCTTGCACGGAAAGCAGACATACATCAACGTAATGAACAGTTCCAAGAACCGAATAATTAAATAAAGTATTCCGTACATATGAAAGTATTTGTATTTAATACCAAATGATTAACAAAAAAACAAAATTTTATTTGAGTTTGAAGGTGTTCTGAAATAGTTGATATACTGTGATTGGTTTACATTTTATTTTGTTGGGAGAAGATAAACCGCGTGAATTTGTCGTCGTTCAATAATACTTCATGCTTCATATGCTTTATAATGCTTCATACCTTCCAAAATTAATTAGAATACAGTTAGTGAATCGACTTATTTTTGCTTAGTTGGCAATAATTGTTATTAAAGTAACTAACTACTTTTACTCAATTATTTTATAACGCTGATTTTAGGGTGATAGGAAAGATGGCATAAAACGTTGACACCGTTCACCCCTCATGAGCATGCTAAGCCCATCAGACCTTCAGCGTCTGGGATCCGTGGTATGTGTGAACAGTAGATTGGATTCCTAGCGAGTGGTGACGTAACCACCGCCTGAATGTTCCCGGCATGCAACTCTGCGCTAGGGGACTGATTGCCGGCAAGGCCCCTCCAACCTCGCGCGCCCAATTACAGATTTATATGTTGAGAATAATGATGCAGCTTCAGTGCTCTCGAAAATGATGAGTAAGCGGTTCTTAAGTTTTGAAATATTGAGAACGATCGATTTACAAATGACGGTGTAAACCGTTGTTAATGAGGCTTGTTAGTGCTAAACGTACGTTTAGAATCAACCCCTAACAGACAATGATCTCTCTCAAGTTTATTCCCGAATTTATTTTAAACTAGCTTACCCGTCGTGCGTTGCTGCGATCTCAGAAGAAAGGAAATTCAAAGAATTGTGTTATGATGACATTGAATTAACATTGTCATTTTTATTGAAGGTTATTCATTTCAATGAATCATTTGAAGGTGTCGTTTTAGTTATATTTATTCATTCGAGACGTTCATGAATTGTAAATGACAAAATTTACCGAACAGCTTCATTGTTACTGATGTAGCGTCCCAAAACAGAACCAAAACAATAAAACAAACAAAGAAAACAAATCAGAATACATCGCGGGCGTGCGCACAATAAATCACGAAAGTTTTATTGCAATCGGATGAATCAAATTAATACTGATATAATCACATATGGTCAATAAACTATGATGTTAAGTCCTCTTTTTTCTGACACAACAATGAAAATCATTTTTAACTAAGTTATATATTTTATTTATTAATCATTTCCATTTACTACAAAAGTGAATGGGGTTTGGCAGAAAAGAGCACAGCTCCAAACAACAGAGTGACTGCCAACCCATACTAAAATTACTTAAAATCTAAATATAATAATGAACATAATACAAAATACAAAATATAAAATATAAAAAAAAAACATGAAATCATAATATGAATGGAAATATAATTATAAGATACAACTGTTAAATATGAAGTAAAAAAGAATAAAAAAATGAAAATTTACAAAACAATGTTTAAAAAATGCTCCGTTAAAGAGGCTTTGAAGACATCTAATGAGCGTGCCATCCTGATCTTAAGTGGAAGAGAATTCCACGATTGACAAGCCCTATAATAGAACCCTTTCTGGTACGCTGCTGTTCTGGCAAAAGGTGGCCTGAACAATAGACCCCTACCAAATTGGGCACTACGATTACAGGCTTGCAGTCTTACATATGGATCCAGGTTTGTCCTACCATTCAACATGCCCCACAAAAATTGCAGCTCTACTTTTTTCCTGAATGTTTCCAGAGATGGAATCTTCAATGGACACCTTTCTAAAATGAAAACTAAAACAATAAAAAAAACAGTGTTCAGAGTGAATAGCCCCGTACGTGGTACAATATAAAATAAAAACGATGCACACTCCATATTAAGATGCGAATAAATGTTGCCTATCGCTAAAAGTGAACATTGCGTAAAGAATACCTGCTTCAAATACCGCGTACTTGGCTTGACTTAAACTGAAGTCGTTTTCAAATCAAAGCGGTGTGTATAAACAAAACATAATTTACTTTGTGGTGCACAATGTTCGAGCCTCCAAGCGTCAGTCTACTCCATTAGCACGTGTACCATCGTATTCATTCCAGTTTAAGAACATTAATTTTCGTTCTTGTCAAAATGGCTATGAATAATATTTAGCTCCATACTTCGTAGTCTCGAAACTCGGTGTCAAGACATTAACTATTAACACCGCTTACAATTTCGATTCTGAGAATCCCCTCTATGACTCTATGTCCACCTATCCAGCACAACCCCCGAGCTCTCTATAAAAATTGGTTTAAAATTCTATAAGTTATTAAAAATTATAAAAAATAAGTCCTCTCCTATAGAATTTGTTGTTCATTATTATAAATGTGTCTTTGTTCCAATAGGTATTTCCGTTTTTAAAATTACCGTATTTATGTGCTGTTGCAAAATCCCTTACTAATTTAATAAGAACATTGGAAACACGGACGAATATATATGGAAACACAGAAAAAAACGTTATGACAATTTAAAAACATTAAAAAGCAATTTTAACAAATGTAAATTAGAGGTTAGGTAGAGTAGATGCACATACATCCTAAAACGCGTCTGAAAATTACGTCACATTACAAAGAAGTTTAACGGGACAAGAATACAAATTTTCCACTGGCCCCCTTTTGCCAAGACGTTTGTGGCTGCTACGTCTGACCTTATAACACAATCTTCGCTCTTGATATTATATATTCAGCAGTGTGATTCAGTTTCCCACGCTCGTCTTAGTGAGCGAGCGACCCGAGGTCTCCATGAGTAATAGACTAACCTACTTGATGGATCACCTTTCGTCTCGTCTAGGAGGTTGTGTGACGTCACTACCTCACCTTATGTCAGGTCACATTACATGTCAGGCTGTGCTCTATAACCTCACCTTATGTTAGGTCACATTACATGTCAGGCTTTGCTCTACAACCTCACCTTATGTCAGGTCACATTACATGTCGGGCTTTGCTCTACAACCTCACCTTATGTCAGGTCACATTACGTGTCGGGCTTTGCTCTACAACCTCACCTTATGTCAGGTCACATTACATGTCGGGCTTTGCTCTACAACCTCACCTTATGTCAGGTCACATTACATGTCGGGCTTTGCTCTACAACCTCACCTTATGTTAGGTCACATTACAAGTAAGCCTTTGCTCTACAACCTAACCTTGTGTCAGGTCACATTACATGTCGGGCTTTGCTCTACAACCTCACCTTATGTTAGGTCACATTACATGTCAGGCTTTGCTCTACAACCTCATATTATGTTAGGTCACATTACATGTCGGGCTTTGCTCTACAACCTCACCTTATGTCAGGTCACATTACATGTCGGGCTTTGCTCTACAACCTCACCTTGTGTCAGGTCACATTACATGTCAGACTTTGCTCTACAACCTCACCTTCTGTCAGGTCACATTACATGTCGGGCTTTGCTCTACAACCTCACCTTGTGTCAGGTCACATTACATGTCAGACTTTGCTCTACAACCTCACCTTGTGTCAGGTCACATTACATGTCAGACTTTGCTCTACAACCTCACCTTGTGTCAGGTCACATTACATGTCAGGCTTTGCTCTACAACCTCACCTTATGTTACGTCACATTGCATGTCAGATTCTCTCTACCTTATGTTGTCACATTCATTTGGCAGGCTGCGCTCTTCAACCAGTCCTATTATACGGGCATTATATTATCCTCAACCTAACCTTATGTTAGGTAAGTCACATGCCACGATTTTCACTTGTACATAACATGATGTTAGTTAATTCATATGGCAAGATTTGCAATTCAACTTAACCTTGTGTTAGGTCTTAGTCACCTGGGAACATTACACTTTAACCTTACCTTATACTGGACATATTTTCCCGTCAACCTAACCTTATGTTAGGAAAATTAAAATGTAAGGTTTTGTTGTAATGTGACTTACCAAGTGGTCGGTCAGGTCTTATACACCTTCCAGGTTGACATAGGTAATTTAACCCAACATACCTTAAGCTCCAGAATACTTTTCACTTCTTAACATCTGCATTTTTATTCGATTCACAGATCCATCTACACACTGACATACCTTGTTACTAACTTATGTTTGCCTGGGTTTCGTTTAGTATACAGTCGATGCAACTCAACTTACTACTTGTGCGCGCCTGTACGGCTCAAATACATTGCTTAGGCTTGACATCATGTTTCAATTCAACGGTTACAGGTGCAGCTCAATCTACGCTGTTGATAGGTTTAAAATTAACGTTCTTGGGTGTTAGTAATGATACTCTGTGTCTTAAATGGACTTCTCGACCTGGCGTCACACATTGCTACGTCACAGTAATGACGTCAGACGCAAGGTCGAGAAGCATCATTATCTTACTCTCTAAGCCCACCGTGAAATGTAGAATGAAGCGTGGTGAAGATAGTCGGTGGATCGTTTGTGTAATATGGAGGCGAGTGGGAATCTTCGGATTTAGTTGTTGAGTAATGTCCTACAAAAGAAGACAGCGTTAGAATTGCAACGTCGTAATCTAGGCAACTACCAAAGGTGGTATTTTCTACACATCACATTAAACACGAGCCAGCGTATCATCACTTCATTTTAATATACTTGCAGTTGTGACGGTATTTGGGTTATAAAGTTACTCAATCATAATAATTAATATGATTTCCACTTAAATAGCACAGTTATTATTTGGTGCCTGGTTGTATGAATGTGGACTTCAAGCACTCAATTTGATGTTGATCATATTTTAAAAGCTCAATGTCAATACCAACTAGACAAATAGTGTAATGATATAGACGGAGACGTTCTTGCTGTTAGTTCTCTGTGTGATGATGAGTGGCTTTCATCTTGGGCTGTGCTATTTATCTGGATCAATATGAGAGGTGATAACATAAAGCTCTTCAAACGAAGATCCAGAACAGCAATATCCAATCACAAAGATCATGGAGAGAAGAAGTATCAGCGTGTAGACTGATTGACCAATGATATGCAATCAAAGTGCTCAGCAGGAGTGCTAAGTGGCCTGATTTCCCGAAGATCTTTAGCGGTTTCACCCAATCAAAGTGCTGAGGAGGATAGATCTTGCTAAGCACTCCGGTTGGCCAATTCTTTGGGATGGTGTCACTCAATCCATGTGTCCAGTAAAAGATGTTATGCTAAGCACTCTGATCGGCCAATGTTTTGTAAAGGTAGTAAAAGATGTTGTGCTAAGCACTCTGATTGGCCAAGATTTTTGTAATGGTGTAACTCAATTTAAATGTCCAGTAAAAGATGTTGTGCTAAGCACTCTGATTGGCCAAGATTTTTGTAATAGTGTCACTCAATTTAAATGGCCAGTAAAAGATGTTGTGCTAAGCACTCTGATTGGCCAATGTTTTGTAATGGTGTCATTCAATTCAAATGGCCAGTAAAAGATGTTGTGCTAAGCACTCTGATTGGACAATGTTTTGTAATGGTGTCACAATCCAAGTGTCCAGTAAAAGATGATGTTCTAAGCACTCTGGTTGGGATATGTTTTGTAATGGTGTCACTCAATCCAAGTCCAGTAAACGTTGTTGTGCTAAGCACTCTGATCAGCCATGGTTTTGTAATGGTGTCAATTTAAGTGTCCAGTAAAAGATGATGTGCTAAGCACTCTGATCAGCCATGGTTTTGTAATGGTGTCACAATCCAAGTGTCCAGTAAAAGATGTGCTAAGCACTCTGATTGGCCAGCGATCTAGAATGGTGTCAACGAGTCACGCTGCTCAAAGCGGTAGAAGTAACGCGTTGTTAACCGCTCAGATTGTACAAAGATCCACGCGAGGAAACGACTCCAGTCTTCTGCGAAAACCGAACGTTATCGACCAAGTACGATTTCCCGTCTTGTTCTTCGAACTCCATCTAACGGTGTTTGAGTCTCGCTGCCTGCATCAGCCACATTCACTTCGGAGTTGAGTTTCAAGTGCTTCGCCAACGAGGTGGAATTAATTGCAATCTTGAGCATTTAGATAAACAAACTTGAGAACTCAGAAGTTGGAATACTCACGACTCACGAGAGAGTGTTCAGCGACAATGAAGAATACTCAACTCGACTGTGTCACGAGAATATTATTTAGGCCTACGTTACACGAAGTCTTCGTTGTAGCCAGACGATAAAAGGGCTACAGGATTATAAGACGTGTTCAAAATTGAGAGTGTTGTTCTTACCTTTCTCTTTCTTCGCTGAGTGATGTAATAGGGTTAACTGCATTATAAAAATAAACATGTGGTCATGTTTGTTTTTGGATATTATACACCAATCAAAGAAATTCAAAACAATGGAGTTGCATAGCAATTGATGGTTTTTTAAACCTTAATGACAGTGTGATGTGGCAGCCCTTTGTATTGAGAAATACTGCTTGATAAGTGTTAAAACTTCGTTCTTTCTTTTTCTATTTTAAATCTTAATTTTCAAATGTTTGACTCTGCATGTAGGGCGATTACACGGCGAAGTAAATGTATTATAAACACAAACTATAAGCTTATCCCTCGCCCCCTCCCCTCCCCTCCCCCTCCCTCCCCTCCGCGAGGTTTTTGCTTATGTTCGTTAAATGACAGTTATTTTTTAAGTTTTGGATTTTCAAATGTAATATATTACAAATGACTATCATCAAGACATCAAACAATGTTTAACTAACTAATATAATGCATTATGATTTATGACGTACAAGATACAATACTCGATGTTTAACGTACCCTTATGTTAGCTCATAAAACAGCGGCCCCTTTGTAGCCTCTAATTCTTTTTTTATTATTTGTTATTAATACGACAGGCAGAGATACACTAGACCCATTCTTATACCCCGGTCAAGGATAAACGAGGGTCTAGTCTAGTAGGAGAAACTGAAGTAATGAACATGTTTTGAAAATACGTTTTATAGAAAGTGACAAGTGTGACAAACTAGGATCCTATTTATAGTCGTCCCCTACCCCTAGGGGCGTCCGTTGTTGTCAGGCAACAGTTGGATGCATGTTATTTCCGATACAGAAAACAAATCCTTAGCAGCAGTGGGCGCGTAGAGATAGGGACCGACTATGAATACGGACCTAATATATTAAATTCATCATATAGTTCTGTAAATTGGGCTTTTGGAGGGAGTTAAATCCTCATATTTGACAAGGAATTTTGTATTAAATATGCGTTTTTTTAAATACATTTTCCGTGAATTTTAATTCGTAAACCGTAATACCTACAGATAAAATAAAATACTACGTACTTCTGAAATGATCCGCGTATTTGATATTATATTTGTCCCATGCTTTCCATCACTGTTCTTAGAATTAAAGTCGGTTAAAATTCTACAAACAGTGTTTTTCCGAGTAAGAAATATTTCGGTACAACAAGATTGTTTTGTATATAAAAATGTCATATTCCATTCCTAGAACCTCGTCGATGTAGCCAGACTTACTGAACTGAACGTAATGTGTACACGTAATACAACTGCGCTCCCTGTAGATGATGCCTAATATTTCCAGGAATCTGTTTGCTAGAGCGAGCGAACAATCGTGTTTCGTGGTAATGTTGGTGTATTCTTCCCGGAAAATGGAGAGCAGTATCGCAACTTAAAAAACTCCCCGGGGCGAGAAGAGAATTCATCGCCATTCTCCGAGCTCGTACGAATATGAGACGTAACACGGCGGACACAAAACCTCTGGCTGTACTTTACCGCTGCGTGTATAGCCTACATTAAACATGTCGTTACACGTTACACACAGGTAGCTCTGTGAGCCGCAATCCGCTACGCTGCGTTTCTAAGCGAAGAATGTGAGACATGACAACACTGTAACGTTGTATAGCTCTGTGAGCCGCAATCCGCTACGCTGCGTTTCTAAGCGAAGAATGGGAGATATGACAACACTGTAAAGTCGTGAATGGCGCCAATGTATGCCGTTGTTAAATCTACGGTTGTATTGATAGGGTGTATTCACCCGACGTTACGATGGTCATACTTGAGGCAAAAATGTAAATTTACATATTTTGAGCTGTCAATAAAACGAGATATGAGAGTTTTAAAACGTAAGGTGTATGGCCACATAAAGTTTATGAAAATGATTATGTGTGCAATTGTAAACCACAACAGAGTGGCCGAATCAAGAGAGTTTGTTTACGTTGAGTTTCAGTAAGAATATAGCAAACCACATTTTGGGAAGCAGTGAACAGTGAAAAGTGAAAAGTGAACAGTGAACAGTGAACAGTGAACAACCGAACGTCATACACTATACCTATATGCCAGGTCATATTGGTACCCGTATAGCCACCATGCGTACGATATGAATACACCCTATATGCAGAAGAATAAGTTTATTATCGTGAAGGATATATATAAATCTCTAATGTCTAATGTAATGTCTAATGTCTGTGTGAGAGAAAATAATAGGGTGGTTTATTACTCGAACCTGTTTGTTCAGACTAGTTACATCTTTCTGAATGAGTTGGGAACTGTATTATTCCAAAAACTTTCTTTAATGACCCGAAACGTAGTGTTTTGTAGCATTGCAATACTTGACATCAATTCGATAAAAACAAATACATCTTTAATGTATAATAAATATATTTAAAAAAATATATAATATAAATAAATAAATTTCACTTCTTTTTCACTGTTTCGTCTTTAGGACAACGAAAAAGCTGCACGGACGGTGCATAACACACTGTTACAAAACACATATAATCTTGTGGACTCAACCATTGTCATGACTGTTCGGAATCGGAAAATGGTTAATCTATTCGTTGACAGAGGAAACGTGACGTCAGACTAATACACTCTTTACTCCGAGATTTTGACGATATAGATTCTGATATCTCTTTCCGATTGAAGGCGACGGACCAACATTGCATCGAAGTTTCCCACTCCAGACAAAAACTTCTCTTCAAGTTCTGTTTCGGGCATACGTGAGTCACTCCTTGCACAACATGTTGTTGTTAGCCGACATCTGCCTGCCCCCTAAGCCTTAAATCATGCATTTCTTCGCGCAACTTGGCAACACTGCGAGGGAAACTCGCTGCGAAGAAGTTTGGCAACAGCTGTCGCGACTCCCAACGGTATCGAAACTCTCCAAATCGTAGGGAAGCAATTTCGTTCCATTACTTCAATGTCTCGTCGTCTGCTGTTACATTATATTTATTTATAGAACATTGGAGATGATTTATTGGTAAAATCCCATAGTCACTGGCGGAGACAATTTGTGAGTATATTTTCACATTGAAGTTCTATAAACTGTCAAACTTTCATTTTATTGTATAGACAGGGATATAGAATGTTTATAACAGATTTATCAACATGCAGTAAAAGTTAAGAGGGCGCAGATCTAAAAGCGCAAAAATTTAACCAATTTCTTTATACTTATACAGTTCTGTTTTGAAAATCAAAGTGTTTGTTATTAAAAACTTTATTGCATATACATGTTATCGATATTGCCAGATTATATCCAAATGAACACAAATGTGCTTTTACCTCACGTAACTCAATATTATTTTCTTCTTGATTATCAAAGCCAAGTTCACTACACTGAAGTTTAAGAATTTCCATCAAAAGTAAAACGAATTTATGAAAGTCCCATTAATTAGTTGTCAAAAGTTAATTACGTCTTCGCGAACTTGCTTCTGTTTTACTTCGCTTCTCTGAGATCTCAGTTCCGACAACGGTTGGAATATTTCCGTCCTGAAACCACTTTGTTGATGTGACGTCGTGTATATCATATTCAATTAGTGGAATAATGGTGGCGTGGTGGTGGGGGAAGACATAAATCGAAGTAGAAAGTTTATCGACTTCGACTATCAACCCACACCACGCGGCGACTGACGTATGCCCCACGTCACTCGTCTACATTAGCACAAACACGCTAATGGAAGGAAACAACGTCATAAAGGCTATTTTCGTAATTGGATATGGTCATAAACTTAATTACGACTGAGTTCCAATTCATCATTCATTAAAATGATACATTTTCTGTCATTTGGACTGTTTCTGCTGTTACGGCTGTTGTAGCCCCACAAAACACATGTTACAACCTGTCATGTTGAAAACATTATTTGATTTGAATCTGCATTAATGGAAAAGCGTATAGTCTGAGTAAATAAATATGCAAAATTACCGATATCTAGGCGACAATACTAGACAATATTGTAATATAATTTATATCTATATGATGTGATTTCTTAAGAACTAATAAAACTGTACGAAAGCAGTTTCAAATGTTTAAATCGTTCCTTGTGTGGTACCATAGAGTGTTGAAGGAACTAGAAAAAACCTCACATGAACTGTTTAAAATTTAAATTCATAGTCACCCCCTACCTCTAGGGGCGCCCATCCTTGCAAAGAATTTGTTTTATTTATGGGCAATAACATGTATGAAAACGTTACCTGACAACAACGGGCGCTTCTAAGGGTAGGAGGACGATTATAAATAGGGAAGGCCCTCATTTCAGTACACAAGTTTCAACCGGTTGCAACTTGCGCCCGGGTTATGGAATAGGCCCCCTATTTACAACCGGCTCAACCGCCTAAAACTGTTCTGGGGTGAGGGCTGATACTGACAGCTGACTGTGATAGTTTGAATACCGCATATAGGATTTTTTTTTTTATATAAATGTCCTTTTCCTTTTTTTGTTTTCGTTTGTTGTTTTGTTTGCAATGTCATGTCCAATCTCAGGCACTACAACCTAATAAACAGACTTGCATCTGAGAATGACTTTGGTTGTGGTTCCAAATTTGAACGTCAAAGCGATGCTTGTGATCGAACATGATATGTTGAACGACAAAGCCATGGATTTTAAACATGGCTTAGTTTAAAGAGCCCTGGCTGTCACACATGATTTTTATCCATAATGCAGCTAGCTCGGGCTTGACTTTTGCGAAACATTTCAAGATTTTCCCCACGTAACGGTTGGTTATAATAACATTTGCCGTCTGCCCTTCACGCTGGGCCTGGGACTCCCTTCTTGTGACATTTGCGTCGCTCGCATCCATGCGGTTCCAGGAAGTGAGGTGGAGCGAAGACGAGGTCACGACCTAGCTACCCACCTCTTGGCTCACTAGCTCACTAGCTGACTAGCTGACTAGCTGACTAGCTGACTAGCTGACTAGCTGACTCCCTCCTTGTGACATTTGCGTCGCTCTCATCCATGCGGTCCTAGAGAGTGAGGTGGAGTGAAGACGAGGTCACGACCTAGCTACCCACCTCCTGGCTCACTAGCTGACTAGCTGACTAGCTCACTAGCTCACTAGCTGACTAGCTGACTCCCTCCTTGTTACATTTGCGTCGCTCTCATCCATGCGGTCCTATAGAGTGAGGTGGAGTAAAGACGAGGTCGCGACCCAGGTACCCACAATACTCACTAGCTGACTAGCTGACTAGATTACTAGTTTACTTGCTACCTAGCTGACTAGATTCTAGCTCACTAGATAACTATAGATGACTAACTATAGCTGATTGACTGGCTCCCTGAATGACTGATATCGTCCTGCATGTCTGTCTGTCTGTCTGCATGTCTCTCTGTCTGTATGGATGTCTGTCTATGACATGCAAATTACACATTAGTCTCAAGTAAAAGATGTCATAATTAGATGTCATCCATGTCTCCTCGTTTGATTTACTTAAGTTCATGTTTTAATATTATACTTGCGTGTGCGCTCACCCGTTTTGGTCCCGCTAAATACTGCACTAGTGTTATTCGGTACCACGACATAGTTAAGTGAACGTTCTTCTCCTCGAAATAACGTGACAACATGTAATCATTTAGATCGGCAAGTTTTAAAACAAAACAACTTATTAAACTTATTGGAAGGTGGTCATAAAAGGCCGGACGGTTGGATAATGACATATGTATTAATGGACCCTTTACACGTGATGACATCATTAATATGTTGCTGCAGCTGATAGTGTCACCTGCAGGGATTATTGTTAAACTAAAGATCGGTTTACACACTTATATCAGACTAAGGGCCGGTCTTACAATCTCCTAATAAGAAAGTTATTTGTAGCAAGTAAGCTATTTGGAGGATTTCAAGGGTTTTGATTGGTCGTTGCTATGGAGTAAACAAGCTATTCGACGAATAAGTAGTTATTGGGACATTGTAAGACTGGATCTTAAGGTTTAACAAAATCAAAGCAAGCCAAATGCATTATGGTGTATATATACACTTTCCTATTATTTAAGATTAAGGAAACCATAGCAAGGTTAGCTCTTGTACCAAAAATTCTTAGCCCAGCCAATAAAAGGAGAATTTTTATAAATCCAGCAAATGGTACCGACAATCTCCTAATAAGAAAGTTATTTGTAGCAATTAAGCTATTTGGAGGATTTCAAGGACTTTTATTGGTGGTTGCCATGGCGAAAACAAGCTATTCGACGAATATGTAGTTATTGGGACATTGTGAGACTGGACCTAAGTAAAACAATCAGGAAAATAAAACCTTAAATCTTGAATACGTTTGTACACCGAACTTTATCAATGCCGAGTGCGTAGAGTCAACGATAGAGTGCGTTACTAATAATGAACAAAACATAACGCACTCTATCGTAGACTTGGGGCACCGCTCTCCGCTACATCACGGTCATTTTGGGCCATTTTGGGCTCAAGCGAGTATGAAAATAGTGCTGGAATATGACTGGAGCTGATGAAATACACTTCCCGTAATACAACGTGAAATGAATATGTAACGATGGTCAATTTAAATATAAATTATGGTTCGTTTTTCTTTTCCAAATGAATCAAAGAATTCACCTTCCACGGGCCACAAATGGTTTGTAGTCGGATTGATTGGCGTGCGTCTTCATAGTATAAACAAGAGTGAGTTTACACTATACAAAACAATTCAACCTTCTCACTTCGTTTCTGGTCCAAAAGATGTTACAACACAATTTGGCTTTGCAACGCCATATCGAGAGTAAAACGCAATTTAAAAAAAATTGTTTTGTTCATTTGGTAGGACCTTATTTTAGTTCCACCCTCTATGAGTGTAGTTGTATGGATATTTAAAAAGATTTAACAGTATGGTGGAGGCGCCGGGTATGGCTAGACTGTGTCGCGATCACTTGCGCAAGGGAAGCATGACGACTTTAGGTAGCTGCGTGATTGGAAACCATCTGGTAAATTATTTCAGCGTATTAAACACACACGACATGTAAACGGATACTCGTATTATGTTAAAAAATTAAATAATACAAAAAGTTAATATTTTTTGTAGGTTTAAATGTAAAATATTTTGAAACAACACACGAACAAATACAAAATCTCTAATAAATATAAATTTGTTAATCTGTGGAGAATACATGGAGATTTGTTCGTGAGTGTCATGAAGAAGAGTAGTTCAACTTACCCCTTCCTGCCGGACATTACAGAAAATGAGACGATTCCGGAATGTCGGACAGGTACGGGGAGGGTAAGCTGAAGCTTCCTTCTTTAAGATATTCATTGAAAAAATAACCATGTGAAGTAAGAAGCTATTTGAGGCAGATAATATGTTTCAACCAGTGTGCGTATACTGGGCACTAACATAGACCTACATGTTATCAGCCCCATAAACCTATGGTTATGTTTGAATATCAATGTTCCGTGTTTTCCCTCGAAACAGTTACACACATTTTAGATAGTTTGCACCTAGTTAATGTTTGCCATATTTTAGAAACCGTATACTAAGGTGGGTCCGCCTTTAACAAGATTGTGATAGGTAAGGTGTGACTACTATATACAAGACACGCTTGTACACCAATCTAGTCTAGAGTGGCTGTCACTTACAGAAACCGTTTTCAAAATAACACATCGATTAACAAGGGAAATGATGCAATAGCTCTGGCATTAGAATTGTATATTATTTGAATACATTGCAAACGAGACGGAGTATTCAGTCGCAAGTACGATATTACGACATTTCTCCCCCCCCCCCCCACTTCCCTCTCTCTCTCTCTCTCTCCCTCCCTCCCCCTCTCTCTTCCTTCCATGTCGGATGTCGTTATACATCGAGGGAAGAGTAGTTTTTCGTTCATCGCATTTCCAGTAAAAAGTTGGCGAGAGTTTTCCAGTGAAAGGTTATGTTTGGTTCCTGGCATGGCCGCTGAGCAGCGGGCTTGTCACTTAGCCACCGTCAAACATCTGGTTCGCGTGTTGCCCGCCAGGGATGCTGGTGCCCGTTTCCTCCAGACAGACTTTTCCTGCAAGCTTTTTTGCTTTGAGATGTACAGTAAATAACAGACCAGACATACATTGATCCATACTCAGCTCACATGCAGGGATGTCCCCTTGTTAGGGGAACTGAATGGTATCTATTGATTTGTTTTCTACATGATGTTTTTCAGAATGAGAACATAAGAAGTGCCCCAATATAGAGGACACCTATGCATACAGTTGACATTGACCACTCGAAAACATTACTATACATATTAAGTAAATAATATATGTATATATGTAATATATAAATGTAATATATGTCATGTATATATGTCATATATGTAAGTATAACGACGCACCTACAACTAGGTAATATAGCCTCGGCCGAATCAGAGCCATCAGCATCACCGTTTTAGTCGTTTACAGCGGTCGTTTGGTCGTTTAGTTCAAGGGTGGGGGGGAAGGGGTGTTCAGGTCGCCGATGTCAAAGTTTGAGGACGAAGGATGTTGAAGGCCTTATGGTATTAATAAATACATTACAAAATATATGTACGGGAGTTTTTTAGGGCTATACAAACTGATTTCCGGTTCGGGCGGCTATGTTTGAAATATATTCATGTACACGGCGACATTTGAGAAGTTTAAGTAACGGTACACATAATAAATGCAACAATGTCCTCCATTCACTGAAAATTAGTTCTTGCAATTAAGACGGTAGATCATAAGTAAATAAATACAAGTATATTTATTTATTAATTACTAGAAATTTAGATATCGAACCAAACTAGACATTGAATGGTTCGCACTAGCCATGGGATTATTACAATATTTAGTTACCGAAACATGCATGAATATATTCAATAAGAATTCTTTAAAAATACAGCGACCTATATAGATGTCGTCGAGTGGTTCAATATATTACTTGACCTACAGCAGACTAGATAATAAATCGTAACTCTCACGAGTCTGCATCTAACTAGGCTAGAGAATGAATCTTATCCGACTAGATATAAAGCACATCTGCAGACAATTGAATTACTTGGACATTCATTGAGCGTATATAATGTATTAATTGGATAATTTATTATTTTCATTAAATTGTTCGTATTTTTAACTAAATACAAATGTTTATTTCATACTTTATACATAAATTACTATATATTTATATGCTTTTTGTAAGTAGTGCAAGGTTTTTTGTAAATAGTGGACTTGTGTATTGAAGGGGAAGTGTTTTTATAATTCGTTGTTAACATGATATTTGTATTGTAAAATGTACGCCAATAGCAATTCTTGCTAACAAAGAGCAACTATTACTAGGCCTACTTTATTTTTCCTTTAATTTCGATAACTTGCTTTGTGTAGATATTTTGTGAGCGTCAAAAGAACTTTTATGATACAACGGTAATTCTGTATCAAAGTATTATAATCTCGCGGCGAAACTGATATGAATCTGAATATCACGTTTACAAGTATAAGAAATTGTGACTTAGGTTGAACAAAAACTTATAACAATTAGCAAAGGTATTTCCGGCTTTCCTTTGGGGCCCAAGTTAACTTACTTTTTTCAAATCCCGCGCCAGCTTAAACATCAGATAAACATTGACTCGTTCGTCGGTCTCTTGGGGCTCTCAGACGTTCGGAGTTTGGTACCTTCAATCCCCCCCCCCCCCCCCCCCCCCCCCACCTACTCCTCGGTTATCACAGCACGAAATACGATCGATGGTGCAATCACTGGAACTAATATTATGTGAAGGGAAATGTTTTCACGAAAGCTAAGACCCATGGGTCTCCTCGCCAACCGATATATTCTCTTTCACTTTGTATTATGAGCAAAGAAGTCAGAAAGCAAAGACATGGATCGTTCATCGTTCATTGACGTCATCTGATCACCAAGGGACGGTTTTGCATTTAAGTTGTCTACTCTAAACCATGATAACGCGGACATGCACTGACCCACGGCGTAATTCAAAAGCCTCTACGTCTTTCATATGCATATGTAATGGGTTAAGCCTGGCCTATATGTCTAACTAAACTAATGTAAAGCTATTGTGGTAAGTTTGGATTATAAACTCTGATATCTGAATTAGATTCTGCGTACTATGAAACTAGATTTATGTTCCGGGCGCCTAGACTATTATTTCTAGATTTTAACAAGATTATTTTGAACATTAAACTTTGGGTACTCTCTTTTGTAAATGTGTAATATAAGATAAACGCCACATGTGAACCGTGTTGACAGACGTAAAAAAAATTAAAATACAAAACATTTCTAAATTTAAATCAAAAGCTATAAAATATGTATTTGAACATCAATTATTGTACAATTAGAAAAAATAATTGACATTAAAAAAAAGTTGTTGTAAGTGTACGAATATTTAATTGATAGTAATTATAAGTTGTAAACGTATGTACGACAATAATAGCTGGTAAAGCTAAATAAATACAATCTTATCTTATCTTAGAGGTTTACAATAATTGTTACTTATTGATATTGTAATAATGGGTCGGCTCACTTATTATGTGTACTGTATGTATACGCTATAATAAATGAAGGGTAGGTTAGAACAAGTATTTACTCCAACAACTCTTCTGCACACATTTTGTTTATCCGATATGGATACTAATCGTAATTTCATCAACGTAAGTTGCCTATTGATTCGTATATTAGATAGGGCCAAAATAATAGGGTGAGTGCAGAAGTAGGTTAGAAGGGAGTGGTTAGGTTAAAGGTATCTTCTGCCTGACCCTTGACTTAATATGTCGACGGGTGTAATAGAGATACGTATAGCAACTCATGTATACGCACATATTACAGCTGTAGGTTACATACATATTTAATATATTCATACCACAAACATAAGTTTAGGATTCTTATCTGAGAAAACAATGTTTAATATCAAATTCTCGGGCGTGATCAAATTTGCTAACACTATTTTCAAGAACATGATTACGAGTTACGACCATCCCCAACCGCTTTCTACTTTCACCTTAGCGAAGTCTTAAAGGAAATCCACTTAGAAGATGTTTCGAGACGAACATTTTCTCCTGAATCTAGTTTTGAGGAAATTTGAAGAACTAACCAGCGAGTTTTATTTTCTTGAAATAACTCTAGAAATGCGGAGTTCGGAAAGTCAGATAATTGGACATTTTCTTTGATGTCAGAATCTTAAAGCCTCGGCTTGAGCTGGCTCGAAAAGTGTTGGTTTGTTTGCCAAGGCGGCCGGCAAGGGAAGTTAGGCTTAGTCTGCACTCGACGCAAGCGCAAAGGGTCTCAGTTTGGTACGTTTCCACTCTGCTATTTATCTCTGCCCCTATCCAACTCTGCTTCTCTTTTTCTAAGACATTTTCCAACTGTGCTACAGTCCCAACTGTGCTACAGTCACAACTGTGCTACAGTTCCGAATATGACACGACCAACTCAGCTACATTCCCGACTGTGCTACGACCAACTCAGCTACATTCCCAACTGTGCTACGTTCCCAACTGTGCTTCAGTCCCAACTGTGCTACAGTTCCAAATGTGACACGACAAACTCAGCTACGTTCCCAACTGTGCTACGACCAACTCAGCTACATTCCCAACTGTGCTACGACCAACTCAGCTACATTTCCAACTGTGCTACGTTCCCAACTGTGCTTCAGTTCCAATTGTGCTACAGTTCCAAATGTGACACGACCAACTCAGCTACGTTTCGAACTCTGCTACAGTTCCAACTGTGCTACGATCAACTCAACCACGTTTCCAACTGTGCTACAGTTCCAACTGTAACACGACTAACTTGCCTCGTCCATCTCAGCCATCATTCCCAACTGTTCCCCAACCCAGTCACAGTTGGGAACGGGTATCACTTTTTCATAGCACAGTTGAACTCATCGGTTGTAGAAAACAAATTTACAAAATATAACTAGTATAAACTATAAACCATAAGAGTATGTAGAAAAAGGAATGTGTCACAAACATTTTGAAACATCACACTTGAAACTATGATTATGTGAAATGTTTAACTAAAACATGGGATGAGGGTTGGTCATGTCAAGTCGATGAGATAAATTTATAGCATCTTAGTAATCATCCCTCAAAATATGTTTTTCTTATACTCATCTGGTATGTATAGATACGACGGGGCG
The DNA here is from genome assembly GCA_945910005.1 of Isoperla grammatica. Classification (NCBI taxonomy): domain Eukaryota; kingdom Metazoa; phylum Arthropoda; class Insecta; order Plecoptera; family Perlodidae; genus Isoperla; species Isoperla grammatica. Next base: position 29,343,707 of record OX246741.1, read on the forward strand.
CTTTAGGCCTATAAGTGGTTAAATGAAAAGATATCCGATTTGAAAATGGGAAATTGTGGGGAAGAGACCCTCTCCCACCCAAAACTCACACCCACACGCACCCAAACCCACACCCACACCCACACTTACACACGCACACCCACACACACACGCACACCCACATTTTCACCCACACCCACACACCACACACGCCCACACACACACACCCACACACCCACCCGCACCCACACTTACACACGCACACCCACACACACACGCACACGCGCGCCTCTGCTTCAGCATACGTAGTCATTCCATTTCCTAGAATACAAATAACAACCCGAGCCACATCGAGATAAAACAAAGTTAATATGATACGTGCGACACACAAAACACATTTACTAACTTTCTTGTTTTCATCTTCACGTTTCCAGTGTTGAGACAGTGAAGAATGTCTCCATTCATCATAGTTGCGGCTGTTGTGTACAGCAGAGCGAGTTACTAGCTCCATTCTCGCTACTGGTAATCCTGATGCAAGGTTTACTTCAGTCATACTAGGTAGCGTAGCCAACTTGACAGGAAATGACTACATCACAATGCCAGCCAACCGCACATGACGTTACATTATATACAATTTTGTATAACAAACTTCTCTCAAAAATGATAACCTGGGTTTTATACAAGTGTAGGTAATTTTTAACATTATCAAAATGATATTGAGAAAATTTTAATTTTAATTTGGAAATTCAAAGAGTTGTATTCGTTGATAATTTTAAGTATCCAAAATTACAACCGAGATACGTAAAAAAGTGAAAAGCCAACTACAATAATTGGAAATAACAGGAATAAGAATGTTTTTAAGAATTTGTGTATAAACACTGAAAGTGATTTTCATCAAAAATCATCGCGTGAATAAATAAACTTTCTTTCTTTCATTCTACGCCTCATCAGTAAAATTGTCTCAGATCCGCCATTGGAGATTATACCTACCGTGTTCAGTGAGTCCTTTCATTATAAGAGCTTCGTTGAGTTGGGTATACGCTTAGTTTTCCCTAAAAATGTATGAATGATGCTAAACATCTCGATTGCCGTCGTTGTCAGAATATGGACCGTAAATCCTAACTGCCATTCTCAATTGCTAGAGTTTAGTCAGTAGTACTGAAGATAATATGTGTATGGCTTGCTCGTTATGACATATCTTCTGCCTATATGGCATTATACAAGGAGAATGTAGATGGCAGTGAGGAGGGTGGGGTGAGGGGGAAGGGTGAAGTATTATATCTGGAAGCTACCCGTCTTGGAGTTGTCAATAACTGCTCTCAACCGTTCGACTCGAGCGCTCGCTTGCGGTGGAGAAATTTAGAACTAAAATACTATAGCTCCGTTTTGAAAGTTCGTTTTATGATTCACGTTTTAACAAAGCATGTACAGTATTTTGTAAACGCTGAGTAATAATTTCAGTGTTTATAAGCTGTTATTTAATTAGTGATACGTTTACAGATGTAGATCGACGGATGCGTTGTATGATATACACGACAACAAATAGGTTAAAGCATATTGTGTTCGGAAATGGGAAACAATGGAAATTAATTACAACTATCTCCCAGGGCATGAATGCCAGTTTCAGTATCTATGGCTGTTGTGTTACGGTCAGCTCTCTCTCTCCCCCCCCCCCCCCCCCCCCCACCCCTCCCATACCCGTTGGAGAACTCTAGGAGATGTAGTGACATATTTATAACGTCTTCTTTCAGACATTTTAGACGCTCCGTGAACTATATAAAATCACTTTAAAATTGTACTTTAGTGCCTTACGGCGCTTAGGTTTACATCTCTCTTCCGAGCCGAGTTATCAGATAAGTAGTCTTCTCTCTTTTTTCTCTTGGAGTGAGAGAAAAAGTGTGTGAGAGAGATAAAGATAGATATCCATACTTTTACACAACAGCATTAATACGAGTACAAAGTGTTTGTGTATAAATCATAAATATTTTCTTGTAATCCACTATCATAGTTAATTATATTATAGTTATATAAATTAACGAGGTTGTATGTTTGAGTTAATTATGTTAACATTATATTGTGCTAAGGACCAAATTTACTTCTAATATAATAATTCTTGAAATTAAATGTATTTCAAGAATATGGTGCATTGACTAAACATAAAAGGCTGACTTTTAAAACCCCTTTGGAAAGGAGAGAAAAAGAGTGATTTTTCCCGAAGTCTACACCAGTGTACTTAAGACCCAACTCCGCAGACTCCACCACTAAGTCTATTTCCCATGGAGCTTACGCCATATGAAAAGACTGCAGCTTACTGCCAATTAAAATTATTGCCGCATGCAGTACTATAAGTTGGCTCTCAGATATATATATATATATATATATATATATATATATATATATATATATATACCTTCAAAGTAGGTTCAGAAATATCTAGGGTAACGTAAATAATTTCTTGGATGTTTTCAACCGTTAAATTAAATCCTCTGAAGAGTCTTATCCGCAGATACTCTTTTATTTTAGACAGACCATATGTTAATCCAACTCTTTGAATTCAAGAATAAATAGTAAAGATATTATATAATAATATTGGTATATTTTAACTGTAATGATTTTATTATTTGTGACCGGTAATCCAGTTTTTAGTTGTTATAAAACTCAGTATTGGTATAAGGAACCAATTTTATCGTTTTTTAGATTTTACTCAACACTTTTATTATTGCATGGTTCTAACTCCTCACAAGCTCCATTTAACATTAACCCGGTTTGTGTTTAGTTTCAGATGAGCTTGTCAGTCTCCACAAGTGTTTGCATGTTTAAACCTTCACATTATTTATGGTTTACCAATTAAGCTACAAAACGGATAACCATAATATGCTTACAGCATTCTAGCAGAGGGTTAATTTACTGGATATTGGAATATCGTATCGGGCTATTCATATTCCCAAGACTAATTCAGATGTGCCAACTGAACCGAGGGAAAGGTTAGACTAGCAAGACCCCAACCTTCGTCACTCGAGGGGTCTGACATTTCGGTCGAGAAACTGGTCACCCGTGTGTGGCGCAATGAGGTACGTGTGGGTTGTACAAGATGGAACCTTATGTCGCAAGGTGGGACCGAGGAGTCTACATGGCATTGCCATCAGTCATATTTACACAGAAGACGTGAGAAAATTGCATCATAGATTTAAAACACGACGAACAATGGGCCGTATATACCAAATTAAAAAATCAATTTTGTTGTATACACTGATACTGGAGTGTATTTAGATTTTAACCCGAACATAATTAGGAGAAAGCTGATTTTTACAGGGTCACTTGCAAATTTCATTTTATATAACATACTTATAGACGGAGAGCCAGCAACATAAAAGCTCCCCTCATAAGGTACATATGTTTTGACTTTTGAAATAGGAGCGGAAAAACTACTCTACTAACAAAACGCGCGTCTTACTCCTCAACGTGGGGGCTTTTAGGCCCCACAGGGGGCCAAAAAAGCCGAAAAAAGGCCCAAGGTTCCCCTCATAAGGTACATGGATGGAGTAAACGACATTTTGTAGAGATAAGTGTCCCAAATAGGAATTCGAAGAGTAAGACGGGATATTAGGGGGCGTTTACCGATCAGACGCCATTTTACCCAAAAAGGGCAATTTTTTATTTTCGCACATGCATGCGCTTAAACACTCAAAACATATCCGGAAATGTCTCGAGACGTAGAAAAACATACATTTTAAAGAAATTTTGGGTTATTGTCCTCGCCAGACGCCCTCAAAAGGGGCCCAAAAAGGCCAAGGTTCCCCTCATAAGGTACATGAATGGAGTAAACGCCATTTTGTAGAGATAAGGGTCCCAAATAGGAATTCGAAGAGTAAGACGGGATATTAGGGGGCGTTTACCGATCAGACGCCATTTTACCCAATTGGGCAATTTTTTATTTTCGCACATGCATGCGCTTAAACACTCAAAACATATCCGGAAATGTCTCGAGACGTAGAAAAACATACATTTTAAAGAAATTTTGGGTTATTGTCCTCGCCAGACGCCCTCAAAAGGGGCCCAAAAAGGCCAAGGTTCCCCTCATAAGGTACATGAATGGAGTAAACGCCATTTTGTAGAGATAAGTGTCCCAAATAGGAATTTGAAGAGTAAGACGGAATATTAGAGGGCGTTTACCGATCAGACGCCATTTTGTCCAAAAAGGGCCGCTTTTTATTTTCACACGTGCACGCGCTTTAACACCCAAAACATATCCTTCAATCCTGACATTAATAATAATAAATACTGGTATATTAAAGTTAGGGGTGGGCGGAGCTTCAAAACTATCGCATCCGGATCGAGGCTGTGGGGGGGGGGAGGGGGCTGGCGAGGACATCACACAATATCTTAGAAATGTATTCACCTCTAGGGGCATGTAAGGATATGTTTTGGGTGTTAAAGCACGTGCACGTGTGAAAATAAAAAGTGGCCTTTTTTGGACAAAATGGCGTCTGATCGGTAAACGCCCCCTAATATCCCGTCTTACTCTTCGAATTCGTATTTGGGACACTTATCTCTACAAAATGGCGTTTACTCCATTCATGTACCTTATGAGGGGAACCTTGGCCTTTTTGGGCCGCTTTTGAGGGTGTCTGGCGAGGACAATAACCCAAAATTTCTTTAAAATGTATGTTTTTCTACGTCTCGAGACATTTCCGGATATGATTTGAGTATTTAAGCGCATGCATGTGCGAAAATAAAAAATGGCCCTTTTTAGGTAAAATGGCGTCTGATCGGTAAACGCCCCCTAATATCCCGTCTTACTCTTCGAATTCCTATTTGGGACACTTATCTCTACAAAATGGCGTTTACTCCATCCATGTACCTTATTAGGGGAACCTTGGGCCTTTTTTCGGCTTTTTTGGCCCCCTGTGGGGCCTAAAAGCCCCCACGTTGAGGAGTAAGACGCGCGTTTTGTTAGTAGAGTAGTTTTTCCGCTCCTACTCCAATAGTAAATATCGGCGATTACAGTATTACATTAAATCACTTGTTGTGAGTGCTTCATATAACATAAAATTACGTGAGTGATGTCAAATGAAAGAAAATATTATGATGATAATAATAACTAATTATGGAATTTTAAAATTGTAAGTACCTATTAAGAATGTTATGTGCTATATTGTTAACCCTCTTCAAAATTACCGTTCACATAATTATACACATAGAATGATTTCATTCAAATTGCTAGGTTACAAAAAGAACATAACGAACTTAAAATCTTCTGTATTGGAAGAAAGTATAAAGATACAACTTATTTATTTAATGTCTATCCTATTCAGTTATAAAACTGATTTACAAAGAATGCTGAGTTGAAAATACCAACGTGTCACAACTACTGAAGGTGACTGAAGTAAATATTCAAAGCTTTAGCATTGATCTATTATAAAGTCGTCCTACAATAACTTCGGTAATGCTTTCGTCATCAATCAATGACGTGTTTACGGTCCCGGCCAACCCGAGCAGGTATCTGAATTAGCCACGGCCGCTGGTTGGCTGCCGCTCACCCACCCGTGACGGAAGCATTACCGAAGATGTTGTACGACGACTTTATCACCATCAATATACTAATTTGAGACTTTTCAGCCAGTTTTCCAAGTGTTCGTTGTACTGTTTAAGCAACTACTCGTTATCAATAGCGCCATAGAGAGATTGTGTATATTAAATGTTATGTTTAGCGCCAGATCGAGGCCAGAAGAACTTTGTGAGCACCAGAGAATATATTCTACAAGCTATCCTCGATGCAGTCAGTTGACGTAATCAATGACGTAGTTGCTTTGTCACAGTTACTTCACGAAACGGAGATGGATGATATTAAGCCGGGAGAAAAAAGAACGCGAACCTCTGCATTCCCAATCTCTATTCACCACAGGGATAACTTTTTTAATCAACAGCAACAAGGATAAAAAAAAAGAAATCATTTCCGTCTGTGAAAATTAAAATTAAATGTCCTACCTTGATAACGTTATCATGATTGAAGCATGAAAATGAAGTTTTTACTCGATAGTGTTGCATCAGTAGAGACGACAGGATTTGAGTTCCTTTGATCTGTAGCTGTGGTCAGTCATAAACGCAATTAATAAAAACGCAATTAATATAACGTAGGGTGTAGATTTAACGCCATCGTATTCGTATATACAATATAATTACGTTCAAACGATGATGGACGCTCTTTGTTTGTTTTAGAGAAACCTTAGCCATACTGGCCATTGGGAGGAATACGATAACTTGGACTGAATGTTGAAATACTATACTTATAGAATGTTTGTAAAATTGAATTCATGTATGTTTGCGTTAATGCATAAGTTATTCCATTCATCAACAAAATGACAACGCTTTTGGAAAGAATTGGTGGACCAAAAAGTCAATTTACCGGCAAAGTGCAAAGATGAATCAATCTGGATTTTCACAATGACTCATGATTGGCTTATTTTGTGTTACAAGAGTTACGATTAAGTATTTTAATTGTAACTTCGTACAAATTAAGTTAGTATAAAACTGAGTAAAACGTCAGTGGAATGAAGGTTGCACCATTTTACAGTTTTGAGACGATCAACGCAAATGTGCTACATGTTTTTCAAGTTATGTACACAGCCAGAGGTCTGAACCATCTGTCTGCCCATTTATCCCTCGGCTTTGTGGACTCGAGCGTTCTGCGGTCTATGCTAATTGCCCCTTAAGCGCCGGCGAGGGATACACCTCCCCTCCCCCGTTCCCCAAGGCTTCGCTCTAGCCTTTAGAACAACGACCCGGTCAGTCGTTGTTTAGCCAACGACCGAGATAAGATTACTATTCGACGATCGATACACAACAGATTAACTGAAGCTTTGCAAGGCCGATGCCACAAACACTGTCAAGAGATTGCTCGTTGCTCTTGTGGGTTTATTCAATGCAGGAGGTTCTGGGTTCAAATTCCGGTCGGGGCATGGGTTTTTCAACTTTGGAACTTTAATCTTTTAATATGTTACCTGTATTTATGTAACAAAAAATACTACCCTTAAAAATGGGGTAATAGCCGGCAGCTTCCTCCATTCCATTTATATTTAAATTGTCAACAAGCTGATGAGATAAGAAAACTGTTTTACATTTCGACAAATAATGTATGATTTGAAATAACTTATAATATATTTCTGTATTTTTCTCTAGTATATAAAATTATGTATCCACTTGTCAACAAAATGTTCCTCTTAAACGTTGTAACTCTATTTAAATACGCATCATTATTTACTAAACTACAAGGATTATAAACTAAAGCATTTTTAATACACAGGACGATAAAAGTTTTTTACTATTTTTATTTGGGATACGTAGAAAATTTTGAATATATCTTTTCACTGAACTCACGAATATCATATTGAGTTTAATTTGGCCGTATTTCTTTGAAAAGCATTTTACTTTTCGTGGCATCGTTGATGTATCGTGGGTAACAATACTAGTATACATTATACAAACTTATTGAGTAGTCTTCAAAAACGCCAACATAAATCGTTCCTGGAAGGTAAGTTTCAGTTCAGTTCATCAGCATGGCTAATCCCAGTTTAGTCCCATTTTAACTAGAAGATACGTGTTCCGTTGAAATGTCAGGTGACTTACGGCGTGATTAAGTCTACTGAATCCAGGGCCTATGTATACTCTATCCCCCCCCCACCCCCCGCCCGTCGGTACTGGTACTCTCCTAAACTCTCCGAAACCTCTCACTCGTCCCGACCGCAACGCAATGGCAATGGCGTTCCTTCCAGATAGTTCGTGTTCGCGTTTCAAACAAATCCTCACGAAAAGGCCAATTTAATTCATGACTCACGACAGCGAAACATAAAATAACTTCAAATAAAAGAAATAATCCCGTTTTAAAAGAGAAATGGTCGCCAGTAAATCTAATCGGACAGCTCGAAGCTCGCCAGCTGTTGGCTTCGTCGCAGTTTTGCCGTCTCACTTTCTGAGACTCGAGCCAAACAGCTTAGTAACACGTCCGGCCAAAACCTTTGGTAAGAGTATGTCAAAGCGAACATATTAGTTACGGCTTGTGAAATCAAACAGCTTAGTAACACGTCCAGCCAAAACCTTTGGTAAGAGTATGTCAAAGCGAACATATTAGCTTGTGAAGTCAAACAGCTAAATAACACGTCCGGCCAAAACCCTTGGTACGAGTATGTCAAAGTGAACATATTAGTTACGGCTTGTGATATCAAACAGCTTAGTAACACGTTCGGCCAAAACCCTTGGTGAGAGTATGTCAAACTGACCATTCACGGCTTGTGAAGTCAAACATCTTATTTACAACATGTCCGGCCAAAACTCTTGGTAAGAGTATGAAAAAAACAACATATTAGTTGCGGCTTGTGAAGTCAAACAATTTAGTATAATACGTCCGGCCAAAACCCTTGATAAGAGAATGTGAAACTAAACATATTAGTTAGGGATTGTCAAAAGTCAAACAGCTTAGATACAACACTTTCGGCCAAAACCCTTGGTAAGAATATGTCAAACCAAACATACTACTTACTGCTTGTGAAGTCAAACAGCTTAGTTAAAACATAGATTATAACACGTCCGACCAAAGCCCTTGCTAAATGTCAATCAAAGCATATGAGTTGGGGATTGTGAAATCAAACAGCTTGGTTACACAACATTGATATAGATCCGGTCATAAGAGTAAGACAAAGCAAACAGCTTAATACAAGTCGTCAAGCCAAACAGCTAAGAGTCTCTGAACAAGTTCTTTATCAACGCTGGTATAACTTCATAACTACAAAGAAAGTAGTAACAATGTGCCATGCACGTAATATTCATAGGTTGCACGTACGTCACATCTTTGCGCGTGGCGGCCACATTTGTGATCAAACTTTGACGTTGCATGGAGAAACAATATTGAAAACTGTTGTGGTAGAACACATAAATTCTAACTTTTTTAAAATCCACTTTTTTAAATAAAATTGGTATGTGTCGTAATTTTTAATTTTTGTAGATACTTATATATTTAATTTTTAAATTCTAAATTAAGCTTATTTATCGAATTTGAATAGTATTTGCCAATGATTTAGGATTGGTCCTCATCAATTGTGTCGCAATCATGGCCGCTGTGACAACATGTGGGAACTGTGAATACATGCAACCAAATAGAATATTTACAAAGAATTAGGGGTGGCGCAATGCACAACAATAGAATGTAACCAGAGGATATTATGCCACTTCTACATTGGTGACAATTAACGTGCTACCTGTCAATTAGCCATGTAGCTGTGTAACGGATCAAAATCAAATCAAGGTCCATTTACATTTTAATTTAATTGTGATACTCGCATCAATTCTATGCGACTAGTTGACAGATAGAACGTTAATTGACTTCAGTTAATTACCCATGCAGTGAAGCTCTGTACGCTGCAAACTGCAGTACACATATACACTCATTATATCACCGACATCTTCATTTCACCAAGACCTTACACCAATTGCATCAATTCCTTGAAATTTCTTTCACATTATTATGTATTACGATTTTGGTAAACCAAAAAAAAAATACCGCTTAAGAAATCTTTAGCTCTGTTAAAAAAAAAAAAAAATTGCTCCTCTTTGATAATAATATTAATCTGATTTTTACTTATGTCCTTAAACCATTAGCTTTAGTATAAATATAACTTAGAGTAAACATCAAACATCTACATACATTTTTAGAATGCCTCAATCGATACCAGCACGTCAAAGGTAAGTTGGTTGACAGCTTTCGTTATCTATTTAAAATACTTTTGTTTCCACTCGATAGTCAAATACGTAAGAAACAAGTTGGGACATAATAACAATTATAGGGGACTGTTTTTGTGAACAAGAAGATGCAGGTCCATTTAGATAATTTTTTACTTATTCTTTTTTGTTTATCCAAATACTTCTTAATTACTAAAGTATGAATGTATGAAAATGTACAATGCTTTTCATTTCTTGTTTTAAATTGTTAACGAAAATTAAAATTTTACAAATGATGTTGTTTAGTCTTGATACCTAACAAAATCTTCCACCCCGCTCACCCCCCGCCCTCTTCACAAAAAAAAACTTCCGTGAGTTCTTGTTAACTCTCCAGACTTTCAGAAAGTTCTCTTTCATTGTTCGCGCCTGGCAAGAAACTTGCCCGTGAAAGGGATGGCTTGGATCGTTGCGTGCTTTACGAGCCCCACCCAATGTTTGGTATAAATCGTCCAGATTTACGGCTATTCTTTTTATTTACGGTCAGTTCTCGGGCCGGTTAATCGACCTTCATTAACTGTTGAATGTCGGCAGTAAAGAGAACCGGATTTTATCTCTTCGATTGAGATTTTAGCGAGTTTCCCACACCCCCATTGGATTAGAGGGAATCAAGATGGCCGAACAACTTATTTCTGATTCATTAGATTAAAGGCCAATCCACAAGGGATATTAACTGTTAACAGTAACAGGAACTGCAGTATAAGGCAGTGCAGGTGCTCGCACTGTCCAATCACTGATTCATATGTTTCATATTTGAAATATCGATCTTTGATTGGTTATCGCTCACTCGTCGATGGTGTTCGAAGCCTACAGGGTTGGTTTAGTCGCTTTAAATTAAAGTCCCCCACTGCAAATCAGTTTAGTTACTGAGTGGGTAGACTCTAAATGTGAATTTATTTTTATTTATTTTATTTAATCAATCCTATTTGATGATAAGCAACAATGGGCCTCATCAGCCAATATGATTGGTTAAAACCTTACTGTTACTGTTACTGTTACTGTTACTGTATCTGTTACTGTTACTGTTACTGTTACTGTTACTGTTACTGTTACTGTTACTGTTACTGTTACTGTTACTGTTACTGTTACTGTTACTGTTACTGTTACTGTTACTGTTACTGTTACTGTTACTGTTACTGTTACTGTTACTGTTACTGTTACTGTTACTGTTACTGTTACTGTTACTGTTACTATTACTATTACTGTTACTGTAACTGTAACTGTAACTTTAACTGTTACTGTTACTGTTACTGTTACTATTACTGTTCATTTCTATTGTGGATGGTCCTTTATAATCTCAGAAATCCTGAATAGTAAGAGAACCGTCTATCGCATCAATGTTCAGTTTGTTTTGAACGACTCACTTGGTTAACCATCGCGTCCCAAATTGTTGTTGTTGTAGTTGTTTCTATGGGTTATGCCTTGCGCATAATAATATGGTCTCATAAACGAGTTCAGACATGGCTTGATTGAGTTGGAACCTGTGGGACGAGGGAACTTTGCAGGTCTCATAGTAACACAATTACGAGAATAATGATGTATACAGAACAACGTTCGTAGCATTTTAATTAAGTAGGCCTTGTTTATTTTCTTGTTGTAGATTATAATGAATGCAATTATAGTATGAAACCGTACTGCACGAAGTCTCGGATTCTGTTCTAAGGGTCAACTTTTCATAACAACCACAACCAACAACCATAAATAATTAACATAACACATCAATCAATATACGATAAAATGCAATATCTCACAATCTTTAATATATGTAACTCATTTAATCGGAATGTCATTAAAGAAGCGTTGATAATGTTGTTATTATAATTAATACTGATAAGCTTTAGACATGAATTACAAGAAATAGTCACACAATCTTATCCGATATGCAGTTTATTAATTTGTATAATCGACCGTATTTCAATTGGTTGTTACTTAATATGTTAATCGTACTGGCCCGATTCCTGAACGTTGATATTATGTTATAGTGCAGCCAGCGCGCTCGTGGGCACGCATAGCATGTCATGCCCGTTAACACGCCAACCCACATTAGCTTGGAGGAAATGTAGGTGGGCTTGTTGTGTAACCAAAGAGGTTAGATTGAAGCGCAACACATTTATGATATGTAATGTCTTTGCTCGTTTCCTTGCAACTCATTAACAACTTTGCTAGCTAGTTCTCAATCAGTGGTGGCGTTATATGTTTGGAACGATTTAAAGCACAAAGAGATGAAGATGATCCAGAAAACTGGCACAGAATTTTGTTGTAAACGAATTTATTTACTTAACTTAATGAGCTCTTAACAGGAGAAAATATACGTACAGTAGAACCTTATTTCAATAGTTATGTTTTTAGATGTTTTCGCAATCGAAACTACAAAATCGCATGGCAAAGGCTAAAATTAAAACGATAAACGATTATTTCAAAACCAAATAAATACAAAAATGGATGGTCATTTACGAACGGACAATAATCATTTTCACATTATACACACGTTCACTTCACCACACATTGTGTAGCAGATTACCTCGATGTACGTTGTAATATTTTAGAACCTCTATGTCCACAGATTAGTTGAAATCTATTTTTACACGCGAAACGCCCCCGAGGTTTATCAGACTCATAACTCTCTCTCCCCCCCCCCCGCCGCCATGTCCAGCACGCCAGCCAGGCCAGTGTTCATATTACAAGCCCACGTGGACTGGATGACGTCATCATGGCGGTCTACGCGGGCATGGAAATGTGATCGCATAACGACAGGTTTCAATAAACTGAACGGATAATTAGTTTAGTTATAAATAGAGATACACGACAGAGAAATTGTTTTTAGGTCAGACTTGAGACCTTCTAATAATACTCTATGAGAATATTAAAGCCAAGGACAGCGATAGGGGTAAAACGGAAGAGAAGTTGTAGATAATGGTTCCTCTTGAAACTGCCGAAGTAAATTATCAATAATGTATACAATTATATTGAAATGAGGAAGGTAATGATGTAGTTGAAGAAATTGAACCCTCGCGGACTGGAATGAAAATGATTATTTCACAGCCTTGTATATTGCAGCTACCATAAGAGAAGTGTGCTGTGGAGACAGAAAGATTGTTATGAGCAAAACTCGTTTCAACCATTATTTTTATTATGATTTGGTTTTATAGGCGCACAACCGTCAGTTTTATGTTACCATTGCCACTTGTGAAAATGATGGGACATAAGAATATACATTAAATTAAATGAGACACGACAAAGTTGGTCGTAAAGTTAAGGGGTTTTGCTAAGATAGACGTATACGCAACAAAGATGTTGGAATAGTACTAAAGTAGGTCATACGCAATGATGTTAGGCGAGCCTACTTCAATTGCTTGTGTATCGTTCTAAATAAATATACCATTTTTGAAGGTGACACATGTCTAATTTTGCGTCGTTGAGAGTGGGTGCTTAAATATTTGGTAAAGAAATACACTTACAATGAATCTTGTCAGTTAAAGTCTTATTGGTGCCCATTTCTATTACCATGGTATTATTCATTTAAACGCCCCCCAAACTATTCCTGAAACAAGTCATAAGATGACAATACTCACTTTAAGTGATATCTACATGACTTTATATTCTATTGACTGATTGCTGTGGCGTCCTGCGTAGAAAACAATCAGCCAATAGCAAGTGACAACCCTACGGTATCACTTAAAGTGAGTATTGTCACCGTGACAACTTTCAGGAATAGCCCCCTGGTACTTATAAGTGTGTCACTTAATTACTAAACAAACTAGTTATTCAATAAGAACTAATACTACTTAATGCTGGTTAGGAATGTTCACTACTTAACTACGTGACGTCAAGGTATTTATATCAGTGTACAAATCCCTTGCGGGAGCTCAGCTAGCATTAATTTGGGGATTGACGTACCTTGGATTTGAGTAATTCAGGGACTACGTGTATCAAAACGCAAATTTAAGTTTTTATTTTAAATAATTTAAAATACTTTTATAAATTAGCATGTTTGATTTATGTGTTAATATTATACAGCTAATAAACAAATTAACAAAGAGTGACAAAATGAAACTTAGACATGCATTAAAAATACACACCTAGAGTAGTGTAAAACAAAATAAAATTAGCAAGTAGGTAAAGGTGAAAATAACTCGCATGTGCGCTGCATATAATATAGAGTGACGTAAAAGTGTTGCATGCAACCATGGGATGTGTGTCTTACCGATAACAAGTTGGCGCCTCTGAGCTGTCCAAAGCGTGTTGAGTTTCAACCGTGTTTCGTGCCAAATACAAAGACTTTCACTGGCATGCTCGCATAGAATCATTTTGCATTTTCCAAACTCGTATCTGTACACGAACGGTGTATGTTAATAAGAATTAACCCACACATTTCATTAAGAAAATATTGTATCACGCAAACACTTCATAAGTATGGAAGTTGTTATTGGTTGTTAAACTTTTGCATTTTTTTTATGACCAAGACATCATGAAGTGTTATCACAGCTATTTAAACATTATTTGAAATTCCGCATATAAATGCGAGTGGAAATGTCAAATAAAAAGTTTATTACGGGCACTTACTACCCTGCTCAAATCACCAACAAAATTTGTATTGTCTTGCAATAGAAAAATGCATTAAAACAATGGTATTCAGGATTGTGAGTTGTCAAGGTGGATTGCTGTCAGGTTCCGGTACAAATGAAGTTACTTGAGCAATACCGTTGTCTTGATTAGCCAAGTTGCAAAAATATAAGACGTTAAGCCTAAGTATCAATCAATTTGAGCAATACTATCTTACACGATGCGTCCTGGTGGAGGTGCCGGGTATAAGTGACGTCACTTGGAGAAGACCAAATTACACGCTGCGTTTTGGTGGAGGTGCCGAGTAAAAACACACCAGTGTCCCGTGAGCCACCGCTGCGACATGTTGCCTTCACTCCCCTATCCGTGGCACTCCCACTCCCTATAATATAACCTCAATGCGTTACAGAAATTATTAGGTCACGTGATACCGACTTGCAAGATGTCGACGGGCGATAGCACGTCTCACAAGATGGCTGCTATCCCGCGATATCCCCCTTAAAACCCACGTGACGGCGATGCTACGCAGCCGGCCTCAAGCTAATCAATTAATTATACAGCCATTCATCCGCGCGGATCCAACACTATGCTGAATTTCATTCACGTCTATATAATGGGCCGATATCCCAATGGCCGACGGCGATACGGTGCGCAATGACGCGATACTAACCCCCCCCCCCTCCCCCCGCCCATCACGTCATCCTTAATGCACACAAACAATACATGATTCTCATGCAAGAATAAAACGGTATGATTGAAAATGTATGAAACGTTTAGAACAATGACCACAAATCTTTTCGTTTGGAGATGCTCTTGTTTTGTTTATGTGAACACCGTTTGGCTTTGTAGAAATTAAGCTTTTGAAGCTCGGTAACACAACAGAACAAACAAAGAGGTCTATTGTATTCTTTGAAAGACGACTGCTTTCAAAAATATACAACTGGAGAAAATTAGTTAGTCAAGATAAAATGAAAAGAACTTTATGAATACTAAGCTCAATCGGTTAATGAGTCTACTGTTTTAATGAACAGGGAAATAAGCTAGCGGATTTTCTTGCGGTTTTAAACCTTAATTGTGGCTTAGTCGTTTGACTGTATGTGCATTTAAGTTAAGGAACGCCGAGTGAGTTGTTTATTGTCGAAAGAGTTTAAGGCGCCATAACTTCACGTACAGGCTAACGCTACAGTAATTCAATAAGTGTTAAGACGAGAACAGTGGCTCCATATGTGCACTGTTGTGCTCACTGCCCACTTGAACATTATAACGGTTACAAGTACTGATAAAACCTTTTAGCAAACTAACAGGGGTATGACAGGAGTTGCTTTTATGAAATGATGGAAAGTATCCCCAGGTTTTTAGAGAAGTTTTGAAAATTATTCAAACTGAGTGCAAGCCTCACCGAAGATATTCTTTCATTCGTTTTACATCGGTATTTTAAATTTTAAGCACCATTTGTATTTAATTTTTTTTATATAATATATGTATATACAGTTAAAATGTTATTTGTTTCAATTTTTGAAGTGATATATTGTTGTTTGTTAATATTATAACCTGACTGGCTGTTATAATTAAAGAAAATATAGAATTTGAGTGGTCAGCTATCGAAACCGACAGACGAGAAAGTATTGATAAGAAGCTTTACAGCCCCGCCCCAAATAAATCAGTTTTAGCTCCTCGTTTAGCTCCCAACTCTCATATTTAATAATATATGTATTTTTTTTATCTACATACTTGTCACTACTGTATACTATTTACTAATTTTACATTGTACCTCGTAAATAATGTAAAACTGTAAACTGAAAATTCTATGTGAAAATTTTAATTGTTTTTTAATTTCTCCGTTAACTCGATTATACTATTTCTAGAGGAATTCATGTAAGTTTCGAGCATTGGTGTCTACTGTCGTAATCGATTGGGTAGGTAGTATTGACAATGAAAAGTACGTCGACCTTGGTTGGACCGACCAAGCGTAACGCTGACACGCACTACCCCCTTCACTGACACGCACACATATTGCGCGTGTGACGTCATCCGTCTGTATATCTATGTGTTCGTCAAGCCGATAGTATTCATTATGGTGATGGCTTTTGACTTGCCTTATATTGAAGCATTTACATTTCATTTATGTTCAATGTACTCTTGCGTAAATATTTCGTAAGTCTTCTGCGGTTACCTAGCCGCTACTAAATTATTGAAGAGATCAATAATTTTGTATATTTATTGTCTGTTTACTTATTTACAAGAACTGATATTCAGTGGGAGACATCGCTCTCTCAAGGACGAATTATCATGAGATCATTATCTAACATGGCGGCAAAAAGGCATACTTTTGGTCGTCTTTGTTTACAAACAATATCAATATCGGCCAATCCGCACAAAGCTAGACGATGCGCGCGCAGCGTTAAAACTCCTTGGCTCTAGGGAAAAGTTTGCCCGCCAGGAAGCGTATCTCAGCTTTGCGATGGCGATATATACAATTTGTTATGTCCTTCGTTGATGTGACGGCTCTAAAGTAACCGCTTACATATGACAGTATATTTTTGATAGATTTAAGTCAATTTGGGTCTGGATTCACATGAGGTCCCGTCTTCTTTTCTTTTAATTCTAAGATGGGCATAACTTTGGACCTCTTTTAAAACCAGACCTAGGACACACGAAGAAGTTAACAAAGATGTAATGCACATTTCAGTCATATGTTTTAAAATATGTACTCAGATATAGGCCTGGTTTCACAAGATGTTTAAAGATAGAACGGTCAAAGTTAAGAGAAAGATTTAGGACTTCTTGTGAGTCCAGGCTCAGGGTTTCAATCCCAGCCCAAACAGTTAATCGATCCCTGAAGTTTCTGCATTGGAAGCAGGAATAATCCCACATTCCCCCCCAGGGGCCTCATTCCTGTACATTTGCAAACTTAACCCCGGTGTTAGCCAATAGCCAATCAGGAGTCAGCAATTGAGACGCCGATCGAAGGAAGACATTGTTGAAAAAACAAGACAAAATAAAAACAATAACAAACAAAAACAGTCCAATAACCTCAAAACGTCGACAAAATACTCAATAAAACTACATATTTACAAATGTAGGACCTATATAATGTACTATAAGTACTCAAAATTGTTTATAAACTTCAATAAACACATAAAGTAACGTAGCCATGAAATAGAATATCCTAATTAAAGAATTGAAATGTGACATTTGTGAAACTATACACACGGGCATTGACAAAATGGCGGCATTTCAAAGTATTGTTGAGATAACTCTTCTTAACCCTACTATCAGACAGGGTCATATTTGCCTCCGAATTATGCAGGGAAGCCTTGGTAGGAGTTAACCCCGGAGTCATTTTAACATGGGGTTAGCGAGAGTTAAGGAGAGTTAAAAAAATGTACAGGAATGAGGCCCCAGTATGGTACATATGACGTAGGTCTAAGCAAAGGAAGTATTTTCTAGTTTTTATAATTTTATTTTACTGGAATTTCAAAAAGAACCTCGCATATAAACCTGTCTTGCTTGCGGTGTCTTAAGTATACTCTCTATACCAATTTAAAAATCCACGTCAGCAAAATGCGAATTAAAAGGAACTGTTTCTTACTGTTGAAGACTAATGCTGTCAATCATCGCCTTTATTTGGCAAACCACTTACCTTCTAACATAGTAAAGACAGCTCCAAACCACATGGACCTTCGATCATAAATATTCAGGATTAGCCATTCCCATAATGGGATCGTAAGATAAGTAATAAAATGGCATTTTCATTTAGTGATGGTCATTTTTCTGGAGCAAGAGATAATTATGGCCGATCCTTTGAAAAAGAACCGAATCCTGAGCCCCCGTCTTCGCTATTGTCAAGCGGGCTATTTTTGTTATTTTAACAGAAATCACTTGTGGTCACTTTTTTAAAACTGTGCAACCTTCTTGGTGACAAGCTTGACGTTTACTACCTTGCACAGTGAGCGGAAAATAAGCCTCTCTTTAAGGAGTCCTCTTTACCGGCGTCCATCTTGGATAGAGACGAACTTTAGATCTGACTGGTTGTTTTCGTCGCTAACAACACTCTGCGCCAGCCACGACGAATGTTTAGTTTGAAACTGTTCTTGTTGACACAAGGCGGTCTCTAGGGTCGATATAACTGGTGTTTGTGACAAAGATGTTGACACAAAGAAAGCTCACCGGTTACCGAAGATACTTGGAACCATCATCCAATATGGCATCGCAGTTCCTACTGAATGGTTCCAAGATTGCTGGCGGTCGGGGAGTGTTGTGTTTGTATAATATTCTGTATTGTATCAGCATAAGATAAATATTGTTAGCCGTGATAGATTACAAGTTAGGTTAGTTCAGGTTAATTGTAAGAGAAGCAATTGTGGTTTAAATTCGCCCATTTCCTTCCATGAAATAAATACATTATTATTATTATTATTATTATTATTATTATTATTATTATTATTATTATTATTATTATTATTATTATTATTATTATTATTATTATTATTATTATTATTATTATTATTATTATTATTATTATTATTATTATTATTATTATTATTATTATTATTATTATTATTATTATTATTATTATTATTATTATTATTATTATTATTATTATTATTATTATTATTATTATTATTATTATTATTATTATTATTATTATTTTATTGAATGTATCACAATCATACAATCTCGGTCAAAACCGGCGTTAACATGTTATACGGACGTAATGTCAAGTATTTCCATGTGTCTAACTTATTTAACTTCACTAATCACATGTCACTAGTTTAAACAGTCATCAATCTCGGTCAAAGCCGGTGTTTACATGTTATACGGACAATACAGATGTAATGTCAAGTATTTTATTATTATTATTATTATTATTATTATTATTAGTATTATTATTATTATTATTATTATTATTATTATTATTATTATTATTATTATTATTATTATTATTATTATTATTATTATTATTATTATTATTATTATTATTATAATTATTATTATTATTATTATTATTATTTTATTGTTGCAATACATACAAACTCGGTCAAAACCGGCATAAACATGTTGTACGGACACAAATGTCAAGTATTTCCATGTGTTTACCTTATTAAAATCTACTTAGAACTACTTAATATATCTTCTTCTTCTTCTTCTTCTTCTTCTTCTTCTTCTTCTTCTTCTTCTTCTTCTTCTTCTTCTTCTTCTTCTTCTTCTTCTTATTCTTCTTCTGCTTCTCAAATGCCCACATTTGGCTATACTACTTAATATATCATTGTCCATATTATTTTTTCCAAACCGAACTGTGGATGCTATGTACGGTCGTGGCCGATTTGTACTCATCCCAGCATTCGCTCTTTGTACGGTGGAAACCACGAAAACCACCATCGGGATGGAGAACTTCTTGAAGTCTTCATTCTTCTTAGTTTAAAAATTTTCGCACTATCCTACACGTGTTCAAAATAATTGCTTTTTGCATCTCGATGTATATGTTCGGTTGGAGACCAATTAGTTTAATACTGTCATGGAGTTTACGTGGAACAATGCCATTTGCTGATATAATTAACGGTATAACAGTTACATTATTCTGCTTCCACAACCTTTTTATTTCAATTGATAATTCCTTATATCTGTTTATCTTTTCCCGCCAAGTTGTCTCTACATTGTGGCATAAAGGGACGGCAACATCAATTAAAATCGTTTCTTGTTTCTTCTTGTCAATAAATATAATATCCGGTCTATTGTGATGTATGGTTTGGTCTGTAATAACTGCCCGGTCGTAATATAATTTGTAGTCTTTACTATCTAATACCTTTTCAGGCTTGTATTTGTAATACGCAGTGGTTGTGTTTATAAGTTTATACTTCATGGCTAATTTTTGATGTACAATGTTTGCAACTTGGTTATTATTATTATTATTATTATTATTATTATTGTTATTATTATTATTAGTTATTATTATTATTATTCCGTACATAACACTAAAAAAAAAATGCAACGGTGCAGCAATCTATCGCAAAAGCATTGATTATGCATGTGCGTGTGCGTGTGCGTGTGCGTGTGCGTGTGCGTGTGCGTGTGCGTGTGCGTGTGCGTGTGCGTGTGCGTGTGCGTGTGCGTGAGCACTATTCTTCCTTCCCAGGTCATCGCACTTTACTTGACGTTGTCAATCTCATCTTCGCAATCGATCCCCCGTCCTCCCCCTCCCCCCCCCCCTCTTTGCCATCTTCTCTTCACTTCCTGTCTCACTCTGCGACAAGATGATTAGCTTGCTCCACGCGAGTGGGCCATACCCCGTTTAGTTCGACTACTCTCCACACACACTGATGTACACAACGCGAACAACTAAATGACGGCGAGATAGCTGTTGTGAAATAAATGATAATATATAACATGAAATAAAACGAAATGGTCTATACTACTCCCGGCGGGGAAAAACAACTGTAGAGATCAGTGAAACAGCTGTTAGAATCCTCCCACTCGTGGCTACTATACTTGCAACGATATTGTAGTTGTTACGTCTCAAAACGACTACCCGTCGTCTTCGTCGTATTAACTATCCAGACAGAATGAACTCACTTCAAAATACAGATACCGTTTATTTACAGCTTGCAAAGTACAATGCACTCTTTACACATTATCAAAAAGTCCTCGCGTCTCCATGGAAACCCAATAACCACAAAACAAAAGAACACACACCAAACATCTTTGAAAATACACTGCCGTCTTGATGTAACCAAGGTCCATCGTACCGTCGATCCCCTAGCGGAGGTTCGGTGGAGTTCGCCGAGCCCTCGCCAGGGGATTTACGGACCTTGCCTCCCATCCAAGGTCTACTTGATCTCCGCCTAGCGGAGGTTCGGTTCGACGAGCCTCCGCTAGGTCGGAGATCAAGTAAACCTTGCCTCCCATCATAGTCTACTTCATCTCCCATTTCCAACAGTAGTAGTATACATGGTACAGAAATGTGTGCGAGCCGACCTCAGCTGCTGCTTGCAACCACCACCAGAAGCAGGGTTGCCAACTCGCCCCCAAGGAAGGCCTTGCAACGGTGTCGTTGTGTCCCTGGGAGTTGGGCAAGATCCAAGAACTTTGATGGAATTGCTCCCGTGCGATGAGTGAGAGACGATTGTGTTGTGTGCATGACGAATGTTTAGGCCGCGTACGTCGGACGAGCGCGTTCTGGAACCGCTGAATGAAGAAGTCGTATAGCTCTCGAGCTCCAGAGCGCGTTCTAGAAGCGAGCAGAGTTTACACGCTCAACACGTAGCTCCAGAGCGCGTTCTAGAAGCGAGCAGAGTTTACACGCTCAACACGTAGCTCCAGAGCGCGTTCTAGAAGCGAGCAGAGTTTACACGCTCAACACGTAGCTCCAGAGCGCGTTCTAGAAGCGAGCAGAGTTTACACGCTCAACACGTAGCTCCAGAGCGCGTTCTAGAAGCGAGCAGAGTTTACACGCTCAACACGTAGCTCCAGAGCGCGTTCTAGAAGCGAGCAGAGTTTACACGCTCAACACGTAGCTCCAGAGCGCGTTCTAGAAAAGAGCTGATAAAAATCTGCCTAGTCTGTCAGATCAACTTAAACGGAAACGAACTGTCTGGTTATCAGTAATGATAATCAACACGCAACAAACGTAAATGCCTCAAGTCGGAATTTCTGTTAAGGTAAATTGTTCGGCACAGTTAATCATTTCAATTAGTAACACTTTTCGTGTTTGCTGTCGTAATCTTTCGTTGATCTCGTTTTATTGAAGAAAAATATTTCCCACAAACCTTTAGTATTTTTAATTTTAATTTCATTACAGTTTGTCGTGACAGTTAAAAGTATAGGCTACATTTTTATACGATTGGGATTAATTATGATAGTGCAACATTTACGTAGACATACGTTAACTTATGACTTGAGTTTTGTACTGTATGAGAAGTAATTGGCGAACTGTTCATCGAAAAAATACTTGACGTAAAACCCACTATCAGTAAATTCCTACCTATGGTATATATTGTTTAATATCCCGAGTTCAATTTTCAATCCAGGGCTTTCTTACTTCGGAAATTGACTTTGGTCGATCGCTTTGACGGTGGGATATAATATGTAAAAGGTGAATTTGGAATTGTCATAGCAAATGAAGCACATATACATGGTATATTGTCTCTCACTGAAAGCTTGTTCTTGTGAGTAGAATAAAATGTATTTAAATTATTCATTTATTTCAATAAAATGTTTTCCATGTTAAAAATACTGGAACTAAAAGTATCGTGATAGTGTTTTACATGGATTGAGAGAAAGAGGGGGGGGGGGGGGGTTAGAGTGGCAAAATAACCAGCACATGAAAATCAATTGACCACGATCCATTATATTGGTACCGAGTGTCAATGAATTTGTTTCGCCAAAGTGCGTTCCTTACGAATGGGCAACTTTGGGTTGGGGCAAATGTTTCTGCGGTTTATTCTCTTTCTGGATTGCCAACATAACTTAAACTGATGGATGACTCGAGCTCTCGCATTGAGCATCCCCGCCCACACCCCACTCACACACACACACGCACACGCAGATTCTAGACTCTGACAGAGACTAATACATGGCCCTCCATATTTGTGCCGTCAGACTTGTCTTCAGCTCTGTTAGCTGGCACGCGTTGCCAACTTACTGAAGACTATCTAGTAATAAATCAAGTTGGTTGCCTGCTTGCGTGGTGGACTAGTCTATCTCCCTACCACCTGCACTGGCATGCATGGGGCACAGCCCCAGGGGGAGAACATGTCTGCATGACAGCAGTATTTTTTACCATCCTCTCAGGACGTAATCTTACCGAAGGTCAGTGTTTTTTTTTATAAGAGTACTTTCCAATTAGCTTTGTTTAGTCGATACTTTGATCGTCGGATGTATACAAAATACGAAGCATGAATCATGCTTAGCAATATATATAACACGTGTATCGTGGTTCTAAATACAAATGGCGGTAGCTCAGCGGAAACACTGACTGAAATTGTACAAGCGACTGCGGGGTTTTGAGTCATACTATCAGCCCTCGGACAATCCTTCCAAAGCTCTTGTTTGGTTATTTTTATAATTGTGTATATTTGATGTGTACAAATTGCTACTGATGTTATATGAATGATCGAATGAATCAAATCAAAATCAAATCAAATCTATCTATCTACCGTTGACAATAATAAACTTATTGACTTTACTAACAGCTCAACTCTACAATGTATAGCAAGGTCCATTGAAACACCGCTAGGATCGCATGGGCTTAGACTTTTATTTACATAGAGGCAAATATAGAGGAGTTATTGATCCACGAAACAATGCACAACAAGCACAATAGTAAACGTGTGCTTTTGTTGAAGGTTTAATTAATAATTTAGGGATACAAATGTTTGCGACTCACAGAGGTATAAGATTTAGGGGCGTGTCTTAAAGCGATATAGGTTTGCTATCCACCACAATCTGCCTCTAGCATGCTCATCACGCTTGGAAAATGTTAATTTACCCAGTATTATGCTTTTATTTATGTAGCATAAACAAAATAGAGTCAACATAACTCAAAACCATAAAGACGTTTATGAAAAATTATTATAAATGAAATAATCTTTAAAAAAGTGCTCAGCGCATACATGTTGAATAGCAAGTGGATTTATTGGTGTACAATTTTTCTTCTAACAACCGCTATAGCCTGCTGTAGCGGGTTTGGTCATCTCGCTTGATTATGACGTCACTATTGTTGGGGAAGTTGGGCGACTTTACCGACAAAAGAGAGTGTGAGTACGAATACTGTCTTACCGACAAAAGAGAGTGGGAGTACGAGTACTGTCTTAGTAAAGAGAGTATAGAGTAGTAAAATGCGCCTACCTGAGTGTAAATGCGAAACGAGTACAAGGTAGCATTATTTATCATTGTTTTGCGCTTTTGATAAATATGATTTTAGCATATCACCGCATGCATTATTTCTGTAAGTAAAAGGTGAGTAAGTAGTAAATAAAGTGTTTTTTTTATTTACAAATGAAACATTCAACTTACTTTGCATTAATCAAAACAGTTTCTGTTAAAAACGCATCTCTGATCGCTATCAATTTTCTTCTTTAAATTCTCTTAAAAACCAGGTTGCATCTCTCATTCCATTGAGAAGATGGGATTATAAATCTCAACATGGCTATGTGGTAACAGTTAAATTAAGAACTCCTTTTTATATATATGATACCAACTCTTTCTATAGTTAAACAAGTAAAATTACGTTTAGGCAGCTTATGAGAATGCATGCTTGTTAATGTGGTATAAGCTGTAAATGTAACATTCCGGTTATTCAAAAAATTAATCAAAGGACTAACTAATCCAAATTAGGCAGAACTATTTGCGTATAACCCAGTCACTTAACAATCGTAATATGGTTGTTATAATACACATAAGTCTGGTTTCAAATTTCCAGCTCTGTTGGTCTAAGTGCCTATCTAGTAAGATAAAGGTCTGGGTTCATTTCCCAGTACTGAAAATTTTATTAAATTTTCACTCAGTGATATATGTTAAATTCTATAAGGTCTAGTAATTTGACTGTACACTGTTTTTTATCAAGATAATAACAATTAAAACCGCAAAATTTCGAACCCTTATCAGAGCTCTTCAACGGGCAAAAACACATTGTGTGTTTTCGCCCGTTGAAGGGTTCGAAATATTGCGGTTTTAATTGTTTTTATCTTGACAAGAAACAGTGTACAGTCCAATAACTAGGTCTCATAAACGTTTTACCTGTTCTACTATGTTTCCGTTTTAATGATGTTAAATTCTGTTCTCTCATTCATACTTATAAGCTAAAAACGTAACTAGCTTCTTAATCTTTTGACAACTCTACAAAACGTAAGCGTTATGCAAAGGGGCGGACGGCCACGAGAGTTTGACACCCCCAGAAACACTGGCATGAGCCTAGTTTTACGGTGCGTGAGTAAATGTGTATCGACTTTTAGTGTAATCAAAATAATATGAAACGTTCTGCAGCGTAGTCGCGATCGATACACGAGCCCTAGACTGATTGCCAATTAATATGCATGAGCCCAGTGATCGATAACAATCATCGAGGTGTCTTCTAGAGGCGTGAAACTCTTTACAAATAGACTTTGACAGACAAACAGGTAAACGCTCAGTCACGCATAGTTAGGCGTAACTGCAAATAATAGTCATTTCAATAATTTCAATGAAACCAGCGGACTGATAATTAAATTTGTATGCCTGTAACTGCAAATAATAGTCATTTCAATAATTTCAATGAAACCAGCGGACTGATAATTAAATTTGTATGCCTGTTATTTTATGTAATAAAGACATTACAAATATAATACTTAACTAAACTCTTAACATGATACAAACTATTTCTGTGTACTCAATAATGTTTCTCTTAGTCTTAGCTGTGTTATTAGACCACGTTTACGTTTCTGAAACATCAGTAATCGAGCATTTTGTTCGCTAACTTGCTCCAAAGTGCCCATCATGGTTTTACTTGATGTGTTCCCTCTTCAATTTCGGGTGCATGACTACCTGGGTAAATTAGAGTACTTGGATATGTGGGAAATAGGAACTGATGAGAGTAGGACTCACTAAACTAACGAATACAAAAACCTTGGGAAAAATCTCATTAGAATTCCTCCTGTGGTTAGACCGTACCTACGACCACCTGAGCTAGCTTCTCCCATCGTACCAATTCACAATGCTATCGCGTTTTTTTGAATAACTTATAGGTGTCTGTTGCATAACTGGTGCAGACACCGGTTGTAGGTTTTCGAATTTTAGATCCCGCTTTACCCCCGACACAAGACGCGAAGTAGTCTTTCATTTAAGACAACTATGCCAACATAATTTTTTATTTATAAACCAAACCATTCTGAAAGAAACACAATCGCAACAGGACAACTTTACCTCCGGTCACTCAGTACTCAACAAAATGTAACCTATAGAAATTTCTAAGTTCTAATAAAACTGCCCAAGCAAAAGAGTATATCAATTAAATATGTCTACGTTGCAAAACTTCCCCAAGCTATACAACGCGAAACACGTGTTACTAGTTTGAAGTATAGACAGACGAATAAAAAAGCCGAGTACAAAGGGATTTTTTTTGACGATCGAGTCTTATAGCTGTCATTGGAACATGGCTGACGTTGAGGAAAGAAATCCACGCACAAAAAAACGAAAGTGATAGGTAGTATTCCGTCTAGCGATGTAATATATTATTATTAATTGTACATTCTTGTCGCCAATACATTACATGCAATACACTACATGCAATACATTATTAGTATTTATGTAGAACCAATAGTTGAGATAAAATAGATGAATAGCTGGTATTGATCTATAAGTATTCTGGTATTGGTATTATTGACAACGACATGAATGAGTGGGGGATTGAATATTTTACTCGTGTAAAATACTTTGAATATGTTGATTTGAATATGTTGATTGTTGATTGTTGAATATGTTGAATGTCGCCAGACGAAAACATTGTTGAGACTCTCCCGTTGTGTTTGTCATAAATGTTGTTATGGTAAATCTTATCTATGCATTACTAGTTTCCTGTTATTATTTTTAGTTTTAGTGTAGTTTAGTGTAGTTTAATCTTTAAGTCAACGTAAAGAGCGTCAGCTCATTTTGACCAATAAAGAATTGAATTGAAAAGCAGTCGTAGATTATCGCTCGCCAGAGGCGGACTGGGGGGGGGTAAGGGCCCCGTACGGAAAAGGATTTTAGGGGCCCCGGAACTTGGCGAAGTTGAAAGGGGTCTGGGGCGAAGCCCCAGCCGCCGTAGGCGAAAATTTTTCAGCCTATTATTTTGTGTAGAACGCATATAAACACGTTTGAAAATCGATTAATAATGATAGTTATGTGGAACAACGTGTTGAACTGTGACGAACACCACTTTAAAAAACGAAATTGAAGAAAGAACTTTCCCAACTCTGGCAGTTTCATATTGTATAATTCAAACTATATTGTTTCTCAACCTTCTACAAATATCGACTATAGTTGTCCACTCGCATCTCGTAATTTTTACTCGCAACGAGGGAGCGTTTATGTAGGTGAGGTCTGGGGCGAAGCTCCTGCCACCGGAGACAACTTTGCCGAAGGCGAAACAATTTTCGGTCCTGCATGATGCTTACTGGCCTAAAACGCGTTTTGAGGCGATATCTTATCATGAAAAACAATGAAACTAAAGTCAATATGGTATTTATAATTCCTTACTTAGGATAGAAGTTCGATCCTGTCATTTGTGAAAGGTAGCCTATATAGTGCTGCGCGGGATCGGATTTCAGTAGGCTGCGATGGATACATTTCTGCCAAAATGTTCGCTTTTGAAAATTTTGAACACTTACAAACACGCGATCAGCCCGATGTGGCATTTTTCTGATATAACAAAGTTTACTCGCAAACTATCAAAAGTCACTCTCAAGTTGCGAGCTAGTGAGCAGTAATTTGGAGGATCGTTGTTTCCTATTAATGTTTTTGGAACGCATATACACATGTTGTGTAAAAATCGATAAATGATGTTAGGTATGTGGAACAACATGTTGAACTGTGAACGTCACTGTTCAAGAGTAAATTAAAGAAAGAACTTTCCCAACACTGGTAATTGGATATTTCAAACTATATTGTTTCCTATAAATTTGTTTAGAATGATATAAACATGTTTAAAAATCGATACACGACGATAAATACGTGGAACATATGGACCGTGAACCAGTTTTAAAATTAAATTAAAGAAATAACTTTCCCAACAATTTGGCATGTTATATATTTTAAAATAAACTAGACGAGGAAAGCGGAAATCTTTGTAGCACTTGTAGATGGTCTATTTGATACGTTATGTCCCTTTCTACACTGACATGAGATGAAATATTATGCTCTCCTTACTATTTAGTTGCATAATCTATATAGCGTAAGATATTTATTTTCAGGGGGTTGGGTGGTGGCCCTCAAGGGGGCCCCCACCCGGGGGGGCCCCGTACGGGTTTCCGTAGTTCCGTACCTGCCAGTCCGCCCCTGTCGCTCGCTAAATGCATCATCAGTTGATCCCATTTCAGTGTTTGCAATGCACACTAGGCAGCTTCAGTTCCTGTGTATTAGTGACCGGAAGAGTGTTTGACAATGACGTCACAGGAGACTGGCCATGCTATCATATGCGGTAACGAGCTATGTCACGTGATACAACACGTGTCAAATGTTGATAGATTGCGACAATAACGGGAGTGTCGGTTTACCACAACGACCATTTGCCAGCATAATGTCATCGTGATTTTGTGGTTTTGTCCCTCAGTAACAGATGTAATGTTTATTTGTAGCCCTAGATGTAATTTTAAAATCCACTGCAAGGCTAACATCTCATATTATCGTAACATTAGTTTTATATTGCCGTTACCCATTATTGTGGTAATTGCAGTTATTTTATGTTTGTAATTGCAAGTTTTCAGTTGACTCGCCCATTTGTGAGAAAAAAATTTCCAATGTTGATTTTATTCTAATTAAATCTGATTTTAATCCCCAAAATTCGAAAGGATCAAATTGAAATCAAAAGGTTGATTTAATCTTTTAAGAACAGAATTATATAAAACAAATATTTTTTTATTTTTGGAATTTTTGAAAAATCGAAAAAAAATCATGCACCACCAATATTTGTTCATGGTATGGTTCATCATTTCTTATAGTGTCGCCATAATATATTAACAATTTTTGTTTGTGAACAATACTCTGTGCTGTTTGTTGGTTTGTTGGTGTGGTTTATTTGTTGGTCATTACATTTAATAAACGCAACTTCGTATTTTGGCAACGATGCTATATTATAAACGATTCGTGGGTAATATTATATGATTGTGCACAACCACCCCATGACATCCATGTTATATCATTCGAAGCTAAAACGCACCAACTGTGGTTTAATTAGCAGACTACCGCGTAATCGGCACGGCCACTCCATCGGCTTTACATTCCAGGGCGGAGTAGTCAACGTTGAAGTAGGCACACGTGGGCACACGTGGGTAAGCTTCCACTCCCACGTGATCGTGTCAAATCGAACTAACATGGCCACCCCCATTAGGGGGAAGGGAGGGAACTTCACACCTGACCTCAATAACCACAGCTCTGCAAGTAGATTGTTCGTGACATAAAATCAATGCCCGATACATTATTAAATAAAACATTCACGCTGAACCACTCTACCGTGTTGTAAAGAACTTGCAAACCGAGTTAGTGTTTGGTTTTTATGCGGGGTAAAGCAGCTTGTAAAATGCTTTTTTTCCCCTACCGAAACATCGTTTGAACAATGAATATGTCTGCGATGCATGTATAACGAAAACTGAATATGATACAGGAAAAGTCTGCATTCATTCATTCTATTCGGATATTGCCAACGGAGAGAAGGAAAGGCAGTGGAATGTGCCCTTAGGGGGCGATTGCAAAAGTTGTTCACGAATCGAAATGAGTTTAGAAATAGTTCGCTTCCCGACGGCCGGATTTCCATTCACTTGGGAGCCTCGCCGTACATTATTTATTGATGTTTGGGAGAACTTGTGAGCTATGAATTTAACTGAGCTGTCAATACCACTACAGGAGTTTGAAATCAGTTGATGGGCCGCCTTTCAGTGAGAATTATTACTTGAAAGGCAATTTTAAACGGAACTGTTGGGTCTTCTTACCTGACTAGCGAGCCTAATAAATTGTGGTATAGAACCCAAAACTTCTTTCTGAAACGAGCTTTACACAATATTTTAAACCTCTGAACATAAATATATATATATTTATATATATATATATATATATATAGTATTGTAAGCCTTACAGCCTATACCCCCACGAGAAATATGTATAATAGTAAAATAAGTAGGACTTATATCTTTTGATAGTTTTATATGAACATGAAAGAATATAATGACGAGCTTCTTAGAATATTTAGGTTTTACAAAACCTCTGTCAATCAGGTCATTAGTCAGTCGCAGATCAAGAATTGCGTCCCGGAAAATCGAGAAAGTCGTTAGTTTTGTTAAAGGTCATAAATGTCAATAATTTTATTTCTTAAGAACTCACCTTTCCTTCCAGTACAGACAGCTCTAAACTACATGGATCTTCAACTCGTTTCATTTTAGTTTAGAAACCATATGCATGTTGTGTTGTTCTTGCTGCGTAACTAAAACGTTCTCATCAACATGTTTGAAATAATTGTCAAATGAAAACTAAGTAACTGTGCTATCTGACATTTATTTCGACTCTATATATTATATCTCTGAGGGGCACGTTTCTTTAAGCTATGTATCCACTTTACTTGGTCTCCTAAAAATCCGGTGACCGACATTTACAAACTTTTAGAAGTGGGAGGGTGGGGGGGGGGGGGGGGGGGGGCAACAATCTCGCTCTTTAAGGAGTTGGTTGATTTTCGATAACATATGCTATATAGCATATAAACGTTCTTACCAACGATGTAGAATAGAATAAACCATAGATAGGCAAACAAGTAGCCATAATATTTGACAGCAATTCAAGTCGACAGCCATGATATTAAATGCGTTGTATTCTGTTTCTGCTTAAAATGGAATAGAGTTGAAAGTATATCTTAAAACAAAATTAATATATCACAAAAATGTCACACGTAGGGGAAGATCTTAGTTTTCTTCACATTTTTCACGAATGGAAAAATAAATGATTACCTGACACACCGCCAGACGGTCCTGAAAATGACATTTAATACACAAATTCAGCATGATGCGCAGCTAAATGTTATCAAGATCTCCCTGCCTTATTTCAGAAAAATTAATGTCATTGATGAAATGTGAAGACAATGTCTTATATTAGAGCTATGTAGTCGAACATAACCGTCGAACATTGTTAACACCATCTCGAACATTGTCCCAGCTGTTAATTAGGACTCACTAACAAGTTGGGCGAGGTAAGACACAGTGGGGGAGCCTTATTAAATAATGACCTGTCTAGAGGAGAGGTTGTTGTCGCCGCCTCTCTACCAGGTGAGGTGATATCGTTACGGCTCGCCTTAATCAACTCTCCCAGTCCCCGATCTAATTCATGACTTTATTAACCTCGTCGGCCGAAGTTCGCCGTGTCGGCCAGAGAGCGAGCCACGCGCGGCGCAATTACACTGGGAGGGGGGGGGGCAACGACACGGCATAGACATTGCACAAACCCAATGATCGCATCGCTTTGACTTGACAACGTGGCACAATCATCAGTGCACTAGCCGAGACTTGTCAGTTGTCGGCCAGAGAGCGAGCCACGCGCGGCGCAATTATAGTCTCGACTTAGGCCAGGATTGGTGACACTACGCCAACGTATGAAAACTAGAATTGCGCACAATTTTTGATTCATGAGGCCGACTGGAGCTATAACCAGAGCCAATAACCGTACTAACTTTCGTGGGCAATCCTCAACCTGATCCCCTAACCTAACCGAATTTCGTGGGATGTCAGGTAGCTGAGCAAAGTCACTTTGATTCAGTGTCACCCATCCTGGCCTTATCCGACTTCCGCGCAATTACAACGTTGCACAAGTCATCAGTGCACTAGCCGAGACTTGTCGGCCAGAGAGCGAGCCACGCGCTGTGCAATTACAAGGGGCCATAGACATCGCATCGCTTAGACTTGACAACGTTGCACAAGTCATCAGCGCACTAGCCGAGACTTGTCGGCCAGTGAGCGAGCCACGCGCGGCGCAATTACAAGGGCATAGACATCGCATCGCTTAGACTTGACAACGTTGCACAAGTCATCAGCGCACTAGCCGAGACTTGTCGGCCAGAGAGCGAGCCACGCGCGGCGCAATTACAAGGCCATCGACATCGCATCGTTTTGACTTGACAACGTTGCACAAGTCATCAGTGCACTAGCTGAGACTTGTCGGCCAGAGAGCGAGCCACGCGCGGCGCAATTACAAGGCCATAGACATCGCATCGCTTTGACTTGACAACGTTGTACAAGTCATCAGTGCACTAGCTGAGACTTGTCGGCCAGAGAGCGAGCCACGCGCGGCGCAATTACAAGGACATAGACATCGCATCGCTTTGACTTGACAACGTTGCACAAGTCATCAGTACACTAGCTGAGACTTGTCGGCCAGAGAGCGAGCCACGCGCGGCGCAATTACAAGGCCATAGACATCGCATCGCTTTGACTTGGCAACGTTGCACAAGTCATCAGTACACTAGCTGAGACTTGTCGGCCAGAGAGCGAGCCACGCGCGGCGCAATAAGGAAGTCGGATAAGGCCAGGATGGGTGACACTGAATCAAAGTGACTTTGAGAGCCTAGCTACCTGACATCCCACGAAATTCGGTTAGGTTAGGGGATCAGGTTGAGGATTGCCCACGAAAGTTAGTAAAGGTTATTGGCTCTGGTTATAGCTCCAGTCGGCCTCATGAATCAAAAATTGTGCGCAATTCTAGGTTTCATACGTTGGCGTAGTGTCACCAATCCTGGCCTAAGTCGAGACTAGCGCAATAACAAGGGCATAGACATCGCATCGCTTTGACTTGACAACGTTGCACAAGTCATTAGTGCACTAGCTGAGACTTGTCGGCCAGAGAGCGAGCCACGCGCTTTGCAATAACAAGGCCATAGACATCGCATCGCTTTGACTTGACAACGTTGCACAAGTCATTAGTGCACTAGCTGAGACTTGTCGGCCAGAGAGCGAGCCACGCGCGGCGCAATTACAAGGGCCATAGACATCGCATCGCTTTGACTTGGCAACGTTGCACAAGTCATTAGTGCACTAGCTGAGACTTGTCGGCCAGAGAGCGAGCCACGCGCGGCGCAATTACAAGGGGCATATACATCGCATTGCTTTGACTTGACAACGTTGCACAAGTCATCAGTGCACTAGCTGAGACTTGTCGGTCAGAGAGCGAGCCACGCGCGGCGCAATAACAAGGCCATCGACATCGCATCGCTTTGACTTGACAACGTTGCACAAGTCATCAGTGCACTAGCTGAGACTTGTCGGCGAGAGAGCGAGCCACGCGCGGCGCAATAACAAGGCCATCGACATCGCATCGCTTTGACTTGACAACGTTGCACAAGTCATCAGTGCACTAGCTGAGACTTGTCGGCGAGAGAGCGAGCCACGCGCGGCGCAATTACAAGGGCATAGACAACGCATCGCTTTGACTTGTCAACGATGCACAAGTCATCTGTGCACTAGCCGAGACTTGTCGGTCAGAGAGCGAGCCACGCGCGGCGCAATTACAAGCGGCATAGACAACGCATCGCTTTGACTTGTCAACGATGCACAAGTCATCTGTGCACTAGCCGAGACTTGTCGGTCAGAGAGCGAGCCACGCGCGGCGCAATTACAAGGGGCATAGACAACGCATCGCTTTGACTTGTCAACGATGCACAAGTCATCTGTGCACTAGCCGAGACTTGTCGGCGAGAGAGCGAGCCACGCGCGGCGCAATTACAAGGGGCATAGACATCGCATCGGTTAGACTTGACAACGTTGCACAAGTCATCAGTGCACTAGCTGAGACTTGTCAGCCAGAGAGCGAGCCACGCGCGGCGCAATTACAAGGGCATAGACATCGCATCGCTTTGACTTGGCAACGTTGCACAAGTCAACAGTGCACTAGCTGAGACTTGTCGGCCAGAGAGCGAGCCACGCGCGGCGCAATTACAAGGACATAGACATCGCATCGCTTTGACTTGACAACGTCGCACAAGTCATCAGTGTACTAGCTGAGACTTGTTGGCCAGAGAGCGAGCCACGCGCGGCGCAATTACAAGGGGCCTAGACATCGCATCGCTTTGACTTGACAACGTTGCACAAGTCATCAGTGCACTAGCTGAGACTTGTGGGACTGCATGGACTAGATCACTAAAGTATTTTTAAACTAAAGGCCCGAGTAATTCAGTGACAAGCTAAACTATTAGACATATTATTTTTATAATTTGGATTTTATAAATAAAAACTGACTGAAATAGCCATGTGGCCGCGTTTTGTTTTGGACAAACATTGATTAACAAAGAAAGATACAACTTTGTGATGTCACAACCAACTCAATTGAGCCTTGTGCTATTAATATAGTTGCCCCCATGCAATTATAAAAAATGTAAAATTAGCAAGTATCAATATGCTTAGTACTGGAAATAAACTTGCATGTTTATATTATTTACGGTAACATTCAATTTCCAGAAGCTTTCCACAAACTACCGTTATGGCGTGTTTGGGGCAGGGACAAAAAATCAGCGCTTGCTATGGCTCTCGTTGTAGCAAATACCTTACTATACAACCTATTGGTTGTAGTATAGACGATTTTCAAAATTGATTTAGCAAGCCGTGATTAGCTCTATCTAAGGGTCCTAGATTAATTCTGAAAAAGGTATATTGTAACCGGATTGAAGGCGGGGTTTCAAGATTAATTGTTAAAAATTGATTTTGCTGACAATCACGATGAAATTTGAGCTTTAGGTCTTACGATGCCAATATTGACTTTTGCTTCAATTGCAACGCTTTTGTTGCTAACTATTTCATGAGAAAATCAGTGTCAACCCCATTATTTTTCTGTAATTCTGTTAAAATACGATACACGTTTACATTCCGGTGGAAATTAATGGATATAGAACACATTTGATTTTGACTACTCATCTAAGTGAAATAATAATTGACATGAGATCAGTGTGTATAGTTGTTAATATTGGTGTGTTTAAACGATCATGTAATCCCCTGCTTTATATGCCACAAGGATGTACGCAAGGAAGAGTTAAATTATATGAATGAAAGTATTTTCTACATTAGAAAAAAAAGTTTTTTTTGTACTAAAACCATGTCCCGTATAATATAGCAGATTGGAAAATGAAAACGACGAGCATCAAATCCTGGAAGGTATACTATTATAAATCCACGATCAAATGCTGTATTTGATTTGTATGCCCTTCACGTAAGAATACATGTAGTAGATAACTAATCTAACATTCAAAATAATCCATTAGCTGACGTAAAGATGGCCTTAATACATATGATGTGACCAGTTCGCCTATAGAGATTGAATTGTACACCCGAGCCAACCGTACACAGAGCTTATGCATCCCTCTCCGTGCTCAGAGAATAGACCAATCAGGCTTAACCTTCGGATTGAGTATATTAGCTATTAACGAAACCATTAACAACGACGTGGGGTAGGAACGTTACAGCGAACACATTTGAACTAAGCCAGGTCCCAGGTGCGCTCGTAACCTGGCAAACACATTTATACACCCTACTTATCGCGGAACACAGACCACATTATCACGTTAGACACTAGATTATTATTTGCGAAACACATGGAAGTATATTTTCAAGAGAACATTTTAATTTGTAATGTATATTATTTCCTTCTCTGCACAAAGAACAAAATGTTATTCTTTTGGTTTTTGTACTTTTCCGTGTAACGATATCTCTTCTTAAAGAACATATATTATACTGTATTTTAGTTGTGCTCTATAAATGTAAAAAGTAAAATTGATGTGCACCCTATCAGCAGTAATTTCTACAGAAAATCAACTGCAGCAAGATATTTTGAATGAAACATTGTTTTTTTTTTTTTATAATAAACGTCTTTGTTATGTCAAATTTCAGTTATACTTCGAATTCAAACTACAACACTATATGGAGAACATTTTAAACAGTCTTTGAATGCAATAATATAATTTAGGACGACAGTTAGTGGATTACAGTTATATGAATTAAGAAATATATCAATTTAGTTATACTGTGTGTTAGATTTTATTTTTAACAACGTCCCTTGATCTCTTATAAGCTTCTGACTGAACCAAGAGTTATTATTATTGTGAAGAGTATTCATTGGACCCCGGCTTACTGTAGAGTACAATAGCACAAGTACGTTGTGCTAAACGGTACTTTATGACAGTGTCATAACTACCTTGCGCAATACCCTATTATTGTCGTTTAAAATTACTTTAAATGCTTCAAAATTGTCAAAAAGTATACCCAAATTTTCATCTTCTAGAGAAGGTAGGCCTATATAGTAATGATCTTTCTTATTTATGTTACTTTGATCCAATAAATATTTCCATTTTTTAAAATACCTTATTAAATTGTAAAAGGTGTGCATCAACATCTCATTACAAACGTTTAATTAGTTAATTTAGAAAACGGAAATATTTATTGGAATAATTAAACATCTCTAGGGGTTCACCTATTATTACAATGCTTATATTAGCTTCATGTGTTTGTTTGTTTGTCTGGACGGAATCTTATAATCGATATTTCACCGATCGAGCTGAAAATTTTCACACATACGTAATACATGAATCAACCGTCATATTTACTAAATAGTCAATTAATTTATCATAATTAATTAAATAAAAACAATAAAAAGTAAATAGAGTAAAAATAAATTTTCACCCAACAAATTTTTGCCTCACTCGGAAAATAAAAGTATAGGACGCTTTCGATATTGACATAGATTACAGTATTCTGCTGTTTATGCAGGGAAAGCGCCCAATGCTTTTATTTTTCAAGTGAGGCAAACATTTGTTGGTCGAAAACTTATTTTTTACTTTTTAGTGCTTTAAGTATAAGCGTCGTTTAAAAAAAAATGATTTTGTTCATGTTATATTATTTTGGTTTACATTAAAACAATTTTCTAGCATTTTAAAACGATTTTTACCGTCATAAATTGGGAGCTCCACAGGCTGGGTCGAGACACAGCTTGTTGAACTCGTGATTTATTGACCACACTTGTATGTTGTTGTATTGGACGAATGCGTCGCCGACAGCTTGTTAGTCAATCATTGTCCAGCGGTTGTGTCCCACAGCTGGACAGGTGGATTAAACACGTTTTGTACAGCTCAACTGTAGCTTTGCGTTGCGATAATTATTACGGGGTTAGACAGGCCGCTATTTTGTCGTGCTTTAGAGCAATCGTATAACTAATTAATGGAATTACAGACAGTTTACTCGTGACCGCGATCAATTAATTGACACGCATGTAACTACGTATAACAGGGGAGTATACTACGTACAACCAGGGAGTATTACTACGTATAACCGGGGAGTATTACTACGTACAACAGGGGAGTATTACTACGTACAACCAGGGAGTATTACTACGTATAACCGGGGAGTATTACTACGTATAACAGGGGAGTATTACTACGTACAACCAGGGAGTATTACTACGTATAACCGGGGAGTATTACTACGTATAACAGGGCGGTATTACTACGTATAACCGGAGGGTATTACTACGTATAACAGGGGAGTATTACTACGTAAAACAGGGGAGTATTACTACGTACAACAGGGGAGTATTGCTACGTACACGCGGGGAGTATTACTACGTTTAACCGGGGAGTATTACTACGTTCGACCGAGGAGTATTACAACGTATAACCGGGGAGTATTACGACGTATAACCAGGGAGTATTACTACTAGTATTACTACGTTTGACCGGGGAGTATTACAACGTATAACCGGGGAGTATTACAACGTATAACCGGGGAGTATTACTGCGTATAACCGGGGAGTATTACTACGTATAACAGAGGAGTTTTACTACGTATAACAGGGGAGTTTTACTACGTATAACCGGGGAGTATTACAACGTATAACAGGGGAGTATTACTACGTACAACTGGGGAGTATTACTACATAACCCCGGGTAGTATTACTACGTATAACCAGGGAGTATTACTACGTATAACCGGGGAGTATTACTACGTACAACAGGGGAGTATTACTACATACCCCCGGGTGGTATTACTACGCACAAGCGCGGAGTATTACTACGTATAACCAGAGAGTATTACTACGTACGACCTGAAAGTATTACAACGTACAACAGGGGAGTATTATAACGTATCACCGGGGAGTATTACTACGTATAATAGGGGAGTATTACTACGTATAACAGGGGAGTATTACTACGTACAACCGGGGAGTATTACTACGTAAAGCCGGAGAGTATTACTACTTACATCAGGGGAGTATTACTACGTATAACCGGAGAGTATTACTACGTACAACAGGGGAGTATTACTACGTATAACCGGGGAGTATTTCTACGTATAACCGGAGAATATTACTACGTATAACCAGGGATTATTACTACGTTTAACCGGGGAGTATTACTACGCACAAGCGGGGAGTATTACTACCTACAACCGGGGATTATTACTACGTACAACAGGGGAGTATTACTACGTACAACAGGGGAGTATTACTACGTACAACAGGGGAGTATTACTATACGTACAACCGGGGAGTATTACTACGTACAACCGGGGAATATTACTACGTACAACCGTGGAGTATTACTACGTACGACCGGAGAGTATTGGCTGTATTGCTACGTATTACCGGAGAGTATTACTACGTGGGAGTATTACTTCGTACAACAGGGGAGTATTACTTCGTATAACCGTGGAGTATTACTACGTATTACCAGAGAATATTACTACGTGGGAGTATTACTACGTATAAACAGGGAGTATTACTACTTACGACCGGGGAGTATTACTACGCACATTTGGGGAGTATTACTACGTACAACCGTGACATATTTCTACGTATACCATTCACTTAAACCCGTTTTAGCCAAGTTGGTACCGGCGAATAATACTTTGAAATTAAATCCCAATGTAGGAAACGGTATACTACACTCTTAGCCTGAAGATACAGAATTATATATTATATCCTTCACCCCACATTTCTAGGAGTGTCTTATTTCTAAATTAATTTATAACTTATTTATTCTAGAGTGGAAGTGTGTGTGTGTGTGTGTGTGTGTGTGTGTGTGTGTAAACGATTCTAATTCCTATCTTCATTGTGGTCGTTGTTATAAATACTACAATATTTGTCCTCCTGGCCGCTTAACACCCGCCAAGCTTCATCAGGATAAACTGCTGGCCGCTATCAATAACCTTGCAATCATATAAATCACGTTCATCTGGGGACATTTCTAGCTAAATCCCAGCTTATAATTCATCAAAGCGGTACGTTGGTGGAGGAGCCAGGTTGCCTGTAAAATGCGATGTGAGAGGACTATAGATGTGTACACAACTTGAAATGATGCTTCTTTACATAGGCATTTGCTGGTAATATTTAATTAAGGGTGCATAGAAATCTTTTTTAGTGGCTTTTGTGAAGAGATTGCCAAAAATGAATGCATTTGTTTTCATCTAATGTGCAGTAAATTAATTCAAGAACAGCGTTGTTGAACTCACGACACCGTCGCGTATGACTTTATTTAATTTCAGCGTGAAAGAAATAATAAAGATATTTGTTACTTTATATAAATAAACAATTTATGTTAAAACATCTGTATTTATGTTTTTAGGATTTTTACACGAAGACCCTTCTATTTTACATATTGGTACCGATTTTGAAATCGAACAACATGTTCCCTTTATGTAATATCAATTTGTCAAGAAAACTTTAAGAGCTGAAGAAGATAAGCACTCTGTTAACTAATTAGGTACGATAATAAATGAATAGGTAAAAATGCTTGTATCTTTTGAACACCGCCTAAGTCTCCTCAAGTGCCAGTTAGATCTGAGCCCAGGACGTGCGGCGAGCCCTACCGCGCATGAGCAAACCATTACCAGTATCAACACGCGCTTTGTTCATAATTGCGTCTACAGTGCATGAAAAGAAGGGGGAGGGGGAGATTGCTCTTTCAACCTGGTTCAACAGAAAAGATTCGGTTAATGAGCTATGAAGCTCCTTGTACACCATTACCCAGGTTGAAAGTTGTTGACGGGGTTTCAGTGCTCGTTACTAATTAGAACCCCCCTCCCCCCCGCCCTCCTTCCTTCCCCCTCTCCAAAGCCCCTTGTAAGTTGTAGAGTTCTGTATACGAGTTAAAACATCGGTGCAACAGTTTGTTAATTCACCGAAGCGACTAAAACAAGCGGTGGTTTTCGGAATGGTGCCAAATGTACATTGAAAACGATAGAGATGACTCTGCAATTAAGTCTGTATTACACGATCAAACTTTTTTATCCAACTCCTTGAATTCAAGGACAAAAGCGCATCAAAAACAGTCAGTATGTAGTCAAATACAACAATAGGAATTATTTATTGATGCGTTTTTGTTCTTGAATTCAAGGAGTTGGATGAAAAAGTTTGACCGTGTAATACAGCAAATACCTTAGTAACCAGCTGCGCTAGAATACAGGACAATCGCGGTGTTTAGCATGTAAGAAGGCGGCGAACGGCGAAAGTAGCGCATTCTGTCGGAGCGGTTCGATGGCTGCGCGACAAATATGAATTTACTATGGCGCTTCCCATAAGAGTCAGCGTAGTAGCATATGGTTTGACCTTTGCGTCCACGAGCTCGGCATTTACGTTTTAATTTGGAACATTACAACAAACATTCTCATTGATCCACTACTTAAGAAGACCGAGATATATATAGGTTAACTAGAAACCACAACAAACTATGTGTATTGCACGAAAGCATAATTTATACGTTCTGCAGGCGGAATGATCATCGACTCATTATTTATTGCTGGTATGTGGACAAGCTATCGGTGAAAGGAGGGGGGTGGGGGGGAGGTTGGGATGATTTGTCAATACAGGCTTTAAAATGTATCTACTTGAATTAACCCTTTATTATTATGAAGGCCACATGCCTCTCAATAGCATCAGCTTCACTCATAATTGCACCTTTCTAATATTCTGTACAAATCTCAACCCGCGTGCCTGCCCAGGGACTGCTCTTACGACTAGCAGAGTCACTCTGGGCCTAATCTACCCGGGGCCAAATATAGGTTACCGCCATATTAACTTATTATATCAGTCACTTTCTGGAAAGCTTGAAAATTGTGGAAAAGAGAAAAAAAAATTAATTACGAAAAAAAAAAATTGTCATGTTGAAAAATGTTAAAGTGGATGAAAAATTTTCGAGTATGTCTGCGTACATTTCATGTAAAACTGTCGTAGATACTTAGGTAAAGAAAGAAACTTGAAAATTGTGTGATTTTGAAAAATGAAATAAAAAATTAAAGTACAAAAAAAATAAAGTACAAAAAGTACATATACCATGTAAAACTGTCGTGGATACTTAAGTAAAGAGAGAAACTTGAAAATTGTGGGATTCGAATCGCGGACCCATATGGCACTGGACACTTGAACTCAATATACTATGCTACAACATTGGGCAATTTATTCGTTAAGCATCGTGTTACACGGGCGCCTATAAAAAGTCCGGGTTGAGCTTTTTCGGTGAATTAAAGAGCTCGAATATTTGATATTGAATTACGCTTTCTAAAAAAGTTAACACAAAGTCTGTAAGTCAAACTTGTCGCCCACAATAAGCCATCAATGACAAAAGTGAGTGTTGAAATTGATTTTCTTCA
The DNA here is from genome assembly GCA_945910005.1 of Isoperla grammatica. Classification (NCBI taxonomy): domain Eukaryota; kingdom Metazoa; phylum Arthropoda; class Insecta; order Plecoptera; family Perlodidae; genus Isoperla; species Isoperla grammatica. The sequence goes on from OX246741.1 coordinate 29,385,343, forward strand.
TATTACATCGATGTACACGGCACCCCCCCCCTCCCCCCCGTCGTCGTGTTTTGAGCTTTTTTGATAAATTAAAAACTAAACATATTTCATAAAGAATAGGGAAAAGTAATTCCGACGAAAATTTCCGAAAAAATTCATAACAAATTCGTACTTTGGGCGGTCAAAAACAAAAAAGTTGAATTTTGCACGTTCAAAAGCTTCCCGGTACGTCCCTGTACGTGTGACGTCAACGTATTGCACATGTTCTGAAAGGTATTAAAACGCACTTTCATATGATACCAAAACGGGTTGTCCGAGTTCAAAACGGGACATTTGGGGGACGTTCAAAACTGAAAATCAATAAACAAAATTACACAAATATCCAGAGTCGATCAATCATGTCAGAGACGGTACGTGCCGGGTACGTCCGGGTACGTTCAATATGCTGTCTATAGCCTTATAATTTCATAAAAGTAGTCGAAAAAAATTTAAAAAAACTGCAACATTCTTTTTTAAGACATTGAAAAATTCTCATAGACAAATACCGGCAAAAATACGAGACGGATGAAATCTGTTAAAGCACCATAACTCAAACACCCGTAAAGTCTTATTTTTTAAAGTAACGTTTTAAAATAGACAAATGTCCATTTATTAATAATAAATACAATTATTTGTTATATGACGTATTTTTAACACTTTTAATATACAAAAAGAAAACTTTTGTATGCGTGTTGTCTTAAAGCCGTGAAAAATGAGTTGCGCGAACGTCTGTCATTCAGTGTAAAGATGACTTTTTGAAAATGTGTTTTCATGGCCCGGTACGATAGAGTGTTCAGTATCGGGACAAGGAAAAAAACCCATTTCGAAAGTACCAACTTGACGCAAAAAAATCAAAACTGAAACCGTGTAGAGAAAATGGAAAAGTGCCCATAACTAAGCATCCGGGACGAAATTCAAAAAATTGACCAACCATAATTCAGATTAAACTTTGTCCTTAAAATGAAAAAGTTGAGAAAGTTCGAAAATCAAAAATGTGGGAGAAAAGTGTCCCCGCTCCTTTTAAAAAACGCACGCGACCAAATGTACACGATCCGTGTGCCAAACGTTCCGGGACGATTCAAAAAATTTCCAAATCCTAGTTACCCAGATAGTAACCGACGGTAACAATACAAAAACGAATGGTACATCTTGTTTGGTTCGACAGGCAGGGCCGTTTAATGTGACGCGTTAAAAACGTACCAAAATCGTCAAATCCAAATTTCGAAAATCTTTCGTCTTTGGGTGCCCGTAACTTTTAAACGGGACCATACAAATTCAAAAAAGACATACAAAAAGATGTGCCATATAATTGACTTGCGAGCGACAGTATTCGAAAAATTCAAAAAAAACATTTGAATTTGTTACAATTTTTCCCGCAAAACCGAAGCGTCGAAGTCGCACGCAATTCAACATAAAACACGTCGGGAGGGGGTGAAGGGTGGGACTTATAAACTCAAAAAATATACCAACGTGTAGCCAAAGGCCTGGCGCCGAAAACTGTAGCGACACATTGTTGAAAAAGTCACGTGCGGGGGGCCAGCAAATTAATTTACTACTGCTTTGAATCTAAGCAATCAATTTCGATCGAACCGCTCCGGTAGTGGCGCTAGTGTCGGCTTTTCGCCACTATTTCACGGCAGTGTCCAGTATTCTAGCGCAGCTAGTTAGTAAGGTATTTGAATACAGGCTTACACTCTTTAGACCATTTTAAAAATGATCCAGGTATCTATTCTTGTTCCTCGCACGGCCCCCTAAATCGTTACAAAAAAACAACGTAGAACAATCAAACATGAGCTGTCAAATGTTATATCAAGGTTCTTTAATGGACACAAGATCTTCATCTATTAACCTGGATTTCACATTTTTAATTGTTGTGTATTATTGTTCTTAAAGATTTAGAGGACCGTGGGGAGAAACAAGAATAGATACCTGGATCATTTTTAAAATGGTTTATTCGATTTCGGCCTACGTTCCTGTCTGAAGAGTTTTTCAGAGATTTTCGTCAGTTGTAAATAGGTGAATGCGGGGACCGCCGATTAACGAATGTATGTCAGCGCCGCATGTAAGGTTTCGTGACGTCAGGAAGGGGCCAACAAAACCAACTTAGGAGAACTCCAAAACGAGGTAATTGCGTGAGCACGCTATCGAAGTTTTCTTTTAGATTAGAACAAGAAACAATAATGTAACACGCGGCTTCTTAAGACGGTCTACACACTGGCAACAACTTATCCATACTTCACTTGGTACTGTGGGTGGAAGGTATACCCGCAGCGCCTCCAAATGTCTATAGTTATATTCGCTCATACATTCATAGCACATTCACATTCATACACATTCATAACACATCCATAACACATTCACATCCATTCACATTCACACACATTCACATCCATACACATTCAAACACATTCATAACACATTCATCTTCACACACATCTTCACATACATTCATAACACATTAATAATATAATAATAATAGTGTATTTCTTTTTTTATTTTATACATACAAAATACAACCGCACTGGTACATGAAAAAATGCATTAAGAAATAATTTATTATGAAAAGAAAAAAAATTGGCGAATTACAGTACATATGTACTTTTCTTACAATTAATCCTTCTTAAAATTACACTGTATAAAGTACCATTCACATTCACACATATTCATAACACATTCACATTCATACACATTCACATTCACATTCACACACATTCACACACATTCACATTCATAACACATTCACATTCATAGATATTCATAACACATTCACATTCACACACATTCATAAATCATATCTGTTCACTTTGATGAACTTGCATTAGGGTGACATTTTCTATTAATCGCTTTTGGAAGACTGTGGACTGTGGAGCTATAACTGATGTTTGAATGCAGCTACTCTAAAAAAAAAAAGGGCTGCCTGAATGAATATTTGCAGCTCAGCTCATGCATTATTTATTCGACGAGCACTATCGTGTGTGCGTATGCGTGTGCGTGTGCGTTTGCGCGTGTGTTGTGCATTACCCTCTGCCGAGTCGCTAATGCGTTCATGGCTTTGTTGTTCATTATACGATAGTGCTTGTTTTTATTCCCTGTATCTCTTTTATCTGAAATCAATGTGTGCGAAAGCCATTGTCTCTGTGCATAGGCCTGTCAACCGACCGCCCCATTGCAATCTATATATTGTAACATCCAATCCCTGTTCAGATCGCAATATGTGACGTCATACAACGCATCATACAACAAACAGCGAATACAAGATAATAATTATTTTGGTAGATAACCTACCCAGGCATAATTCAAGCGACTATAACCTTTTTCAGGTGACTGTAACTAGGTATTGCGGTATTTTGAATAGTTGGGAAGGAATGTCCGAGTGCTGTTAGTATGACCCAACACCCAAGGATTATCCTTGTGAATGAGGAAAACCTTCAGTCAGGACTGCCTTTGGTCGGTACCGAACTAGCGACCTCCCGAATAAGTTTCGAGTATTACCGATGAGCTACATTTTTCGTTCAAACACAAGATAAAGTTAATGTGCGTGGCCTTTTTTGATAGATCACATGAGTTTAATCTCGGTGCTTTGTGACTAGATTCTCGTCACCGAAAATCTTGTTTCTAAGAGAGCTTTCAAAGATTTCTCTTAGCCATAAAATGACCAATGTAGCCGTGTATTTATAATACTGGATGAAAATGTGCAGGAGTGTTTTTCCAACGAAAGTATTCTGATGCTTACGGCACAGCCGAGTCCAAGATGACAACTTAATTTTCTACTTCACTAATTCCTATAATCTAATCTAAGCAGGTCCATTGGGGGTAATTTAAAACCTTCCGTTGGTTACCTGTAATGGTGGGTGTGGCCAAACCGCCTGTGCACTCGACTAAGCCGAACCATGCATTTACGAATATGTGAAGGAACGCCAGGTATCTGTTGATTTTCTCTCAATAGGTGCAGTTGAAAGGGGCCGTAGACAATCACCTGAGATCGGTATGTGAATACTTTCCTTGGGACTAGTATACACTGTGTTTTTTTTATGGTAGATTATATCGTTGATTACATTTCTCAATGTTACAATAAAATCAACCCCCTGCATAGAGAAGAGTGAGGTAGTATGAAAGTTGATCTGTGCACCAAATGACAAGGAAGTGCCACAAACTATACAAAAAATTGTTTCTGATTGGAAACGTAATCAAAAAAGATCTTATGTTTCTATTATGGCCTGTCTAACCAAACAACAAGGATATAGCCCCCCATTCTTGTCATCCTGCCATACGTCGTCAAAATAAATGTATTTATTTTCATGTCTATGCATTTTGCGTTTTATATATACCCCAATTTTGAAGGTTCGCGAGACATTGTTCAAAGAAGGTTTCATATGACAATTTTTGACCTGCTGAATTTAAGTTGTTAATGACTTTAGGTTTAGGGGAAAAAATACCATAAAAAACCTGATTCCAAAGTGGTAGAGAACTGGAGAAAGTGGTTTGAACTTTTCGGCCCTGATGTCATCAATCTTATACATAGTTTAATGAAGCGTTAAAGTTTTGACATACCCATCAAGAGACTGGGGAGGTCTCGCTCTCTTGTATAGAAATGAAACATAGTCCTCCTTCCATTCGGATCACTTACGTTACATATTATCGCAATATTGTGTTTCTTGGAAGAGCAAAACTACTTTTGAACACGCACATTCGCACACGTAACGTACAGTCGCTGCCACACATAGACCAGGGATTGTAAAGTTGCTCCCACGTAACTCGAGTCCCATCCAATAGTACCAACTTAATCTGATATTTTTTTTTTACCTCTAGCCGTCTACTCAAAACGGGTCAATTAGAAATAATTCACACCATAGGTTTGGCAAGGGCGTGCGCACGGCCTAGGCCTATTCGGCCCAGGCCGGACCTAATGTGTCAACTTGGCGGTCGGGCCGCCCTGGACTCCAATTTCTTTAGACCTGGCCTGGGCCGAGAGCAGTTAAACTTTAAACTTAACTTTAAATCCTAGTCTTTAAATTACAATGCACTGTCGGTAGCGCGTTTTTACGCAAATGCAAGCTTCACCCGGGGCGGCGCAAATAATTTATAATTTAAATTTACTTAAATGAAACGAAACATAGCTCTATATAGGAGCCACAAGATCCTATGACAGCGGAAAGCGTCATGTCTTAAAATCGCGTTTTAGGCCATAAAAGTTAGTGGATCAACCGAAAAATTTGTCACCTACGGCGAAATTGCCTCCTGCGGCTGGGGCTTCGCCCCAGACCCCGGCTGTACCGCGTCACCTCGTGCCGGGTCTAATGTTAGACGCTGCGCATGCCTATGAGGTTTGGATACCTGGATAGTGACGAATGAGGCTTGTGTCTTTACGCATGTACGAACGAAGAATGTTGATGTTCGTCAAAACAGAGAGCATAAAAGGGGTAGTATATAAGCATCTGAGAGTAACGTTGAGTGGGACTGTAGTATAAAGATATTTTCTTTGTCCTCTCTTTGGTTTAGCTCGGAGTTTCTGGTTGTGTGAACCTAGCACACTGGCCTTGTCTTCCTTATTTAAAACTATAGGAATACGAACAGCTTTGTTAGTTCTAAGCTTGAAGTTAGCCTGGGCCAAAGTTCAAGCACTTTTTACACAGGACTCATTATAACAACAGTTAAAAACGCAATACAATAAAATAACAATCAAACAACCAGGAACTCAAGAACTAACCCAAGAGGTTCTCACTGCTCACCAAGAGAAAGCGCCACCGTCAGCTGTGAACAAAGCAATATGGCCTCAGAATGCAGGTAAAGCGTGGTTTACAATTGAAATAAGGTTTAAGCGAATTGGAAGATACAATAACAATGCTGTGGTTCACATCCGTCACAGTGGATTGAAATAGTCATAAGGATTTAATCAATTCCATTTCTTATTTCAACTTCCCATGATGCACCTTATGACGAACCAATCAGAACGCAGAAGAGCCATATGAGATGGTCATCTACGGAAATCGAAACAGAAACATTGGTACCGGATATTTTGCTGCTGTTTAGTCAATGATAGTAAGTACACAATTAAGGCACCGCTTTGACTACTGAAATAAGCAACTAGTCGTCGGTTGTGAACGTTAATTGTTATTTCACTATTTCACTGTTTCTTATTGCCAGTCTTATTTTAATTGTGAATCGGGCTTAAGCATCGTCTTTCGCTATGGAAGGAAATACGTGTAGCAAACGATTTTTAAGTTCTATGGAGATCCGGCAACATGATTTTTTCCTTTTTATTCCTTTATAGATTTCTTTTTAGGTGAAAATGTAGTCATTTTCACAACCTAGGGCGTAATATTACAACGTTAAGACTAGGCCTAGGCCAAGTGTCAATTGTCAAGCTAAAGGCCTATCTTTTTTTTTATCTCGACTCCCTAGTACCCGTTTCTACCGCACGAGTGCGTATTGCAACTTTTAATCACGACGAATGTACAATGGTACAAATAAACGATGACGTGTTTTATTTGTTTACGTTATATACATCAGGAAATACAACGAGAGTTTGCCCTTATTGTGAACGTACACTATTTGCTATTGTCTGACCTGCACATGCAGCAATGGTGATGACACGACACAAATGAAACGGAATGGCATTTGGTAATTAATTATCCGCGTTAGGTAGACCTAAACGCATTAACATTCCTGTCCGAATGGTTAACAAGTGCGACCCACATTCTGGTTACGTTACGTCATTCTCTCGCTGATTGGCCGCCACTTGTCAGCACGATTCTACGCGCTCAAATGGAATTCTCGCGTCCCGCACGTGAATATGTGATTATAGTTCAAATGGACACGACATGATCGTAATCAGTTCGCTTACAAAGTCAGTCACGCATTTCTTGCCTTTTCTGGGCCACGGGGTGAGGCTATAGAGACCTTTGCTGGACAATGAATGTCTTACAGAAAAGTGCAAGCTTTCATCTATTACTTCTTTATAACAACATGATCTATAAAACAAACTGTTTTTGAGGTCCCAGAAGGTTCTTATACATAAGAATGTACGATCCTTATAAAGAAATATTCTTTATTACAAAATAATATTCTGGTCCCTTAGAGTTTGTTATAAAGAAGTTTTTCTTTGTATAAGGGCCGGTATTTTAATGTCCAGTTAAAGTGTCAAGTAAATTTAACTGTCAGGTAAGCCAAGTTTGGTGTATTTCTATTGGCCGTTGTCATGGTGAAAACAATTTAACTGAAAAGTAGATTTTAACTGGACATTGAAATACCGGCCCTAAGTCTAGAAAATGTCAGATTCAAACTTTGTTATTGAATCGAAATGAATGGAAGCATTTGTATGCAAGGAAAATATACCCTATATTTTGTGTTATCGTTTATATACAAACCGGGGATTGTTATTTTGTAACATAATACGACTTTTGCCAACATAACGTTATTTGCCCGACAATTTTAGATGTAAAGATTTTCTGATAATGCAGCTACAGTATGTTTGTGTTTCGGGTTGCCGATCACCTTTTTAATGTTACGCGATGAGTAAAAAAAGTTATCACGATTTAATTCGTCGAGTAGATCATAAATCTGTGCAGCTTTCGTTGTGCGTGCTTATTTTTAGTTTATGAAAATAACAGTGTACGTGGATATGCATGCATTACCTTTAGTTAGTTTCACAGACACTAGGTTGCGCTTACGTCACATCTGTGCGCATGGCGGCCATCTTTGCATCAGGGCGAAACATTGTAGCAGATACCACAGAAAACTAGTTCTTTAGGATTCAGTGAGTTTTTGGAATACAATAATTGGTATGTGTGATGATATAGTATGAGATTCTCTGTTATTAATTTCTACTTTCATTTAATTCTAAATGCTGCTTTTAGTAAACGTGCTAATAATTTCCACCTACATTCTAACACCATCAATAGGGAAAGTGCATGAATTTTCTACAGCTCTGAAAGTACGTGGAATATATTGTTTTTCATCTAAAGATATCAGAGACCTAATTTAAAAGTTTTAAAATTAACTCATTATACTTCTATAAATGTTCAATGATTTTGATTATCTGTTTCCCGCACTATTATTTTTAAACGGTATGTGACGTAACAATCCTTCAAAATCACTGCTTATATGAATGACTTTGCATATAACCTCCTTGGACTTTGCCACCGCCTCCTAGACGAAACAATCAGATTTTCAAGGTCATCAAGCTAACTTTCTCAAAATTTTTACTCGAGCCGTTGTCAAGTCTGCTTCATATGAATAACAACACCCAATATTTACTGATATTCTATGTAAATAGGTTTGGTATTATTGTTTTTATAGTAATTGGTCTTCAAAATTAATTATTAAGCGTACTAGACATTAATTCGATTTTACATGATTTTGGATATGATAATTTCCAAATAAGCGTTATTTTATTTATCATATTACGATTGGTTGATTGCTGATACAAGGAAAGTGACGTATGCCCCGTTTTTCCCGCCATAAATATGTGTGAAACTTTTAGCTCGTTTTTATAAATGAAATTTTATTCTATGTCATCGAAATAAAATATTTTTGTACTGAGGAATGAGGAAGTTAATCCTAATCTAGTAAAATGCTAGAAAAAAATGACGCATATTCCCCATTGTATCACAACCGCTGTGACCTCACGTGGATCTCTACCATTCGCCCGCTTTATAAAACATGCCTCTCATTGGCTGGGCTAAGAGTTTTTGTAAAAGAGCTAACGTTGCTATGGTTTATTTAAAATCTTAAATCTTAGGCAGTTGTGTGAACGCCATAATGCCTTTGGCTTGATTCAACTTTGTTAGCCCTTAGATCTTATAATCTTAAGTATGTGTGTAAACCGGCTTACAAGAGGCGGGGTCAATGTAAGAAATAATCACAAGCTGTGGTGCCGAACGGGACTGTAAACGGAAATACAGTCCGCCCGAAGGATGCTCGATTTCTTTCAAGTTCTTTGGACACAAAGAGACTAAATTACGCGGGAGTTCGTTTCAATTAAAAACAGCGCCGCGGACTAGACTGGTGATGAGGAGAACTCGAACCAATAAAGCTACTCTTTGTTCGCCCTCGAACCGGCCGAGCCCTTTCTTGCTGCAGAGAACAATGTGATTAATGTGCTCAGAGAAACCGAGGAGATGGAAATCACAGACGCTCGAGCTACGTTTCAAGCTGATGAAACTCAATTTGAACTCGAAGTAAAAAAAAGGAAAAGAAAAATAGAAAAGTAATAAAGGATTAAATTTACAATTTGCATTACAAACTTGATATTAAAGTTTCTTTTAGAGTGAACGATTCAAGGATGAATTTCTAAATGAAGTAAGAAAATGATTTTGTTTGCTGAGAATCGAGGTACGGAGCTTAGGTCTGAAAGCAATTTTCCAACCAACTATTCATTCTTACTCCCCCCCCCCCACACACACACACAGACTCTCCCTCCCTCTCTTTCTCTCTCTCTCTCTCTCTCGCTCTCTCTCTCTTTGTCTGTCTCTCTCTCACTCTCCCTCTCTTACTTGAAATTTGTATTTTTTTATATTTGTTTTTGTATTGTGTACTGTGTACCGTATTGTCTTTTGTATTTTGTTTTTTGTTTTTGTATATCCATATTATTTTATGCGTAGTGGATAGATAATGAAAACCGTAATCAATCAATCAATCAATCAATCAATCAATCTCTCTCTCTCTTTCCCCACTTTCCCCCACCTAATAATGTAATGACATTCTAAACAACTCCACTTGCCCCCCCCCCCCCCCCCCCCCCTCCCCGTGATCAAATCTACGTTAACAATGTTACTAAAAAAACTAGTCTTTCTTGCATGCCATAAAAAGAATAAAATCAATTGCACAAGAAGTTGACCTTATCCCATTGAAACTAGTAGACATGTGCTTGTCCTTGGCTAGCCTACCCTTAGCCATGCCCGAGAAGGTTAAACACTGCCCTCACGTCAGTCTAGTTCAAGGCATGAAGGTTGTTTCGTGAGCTCACTGCTGGCCACATATGATACCAACGTTTGTATTTGGCTACCCGCATGAGGCCCTTACAATGCCCGAATATAGTGGCCATATGTGGTTTGACTGCCAGAAACTAGTGGCTAGCCACACCTTGTTAGCCGGAACATTTGTAAGACGAGGCGCTTACAGTGCCCGAATACTGTGGCCATATGTGGCTTGACTGCCAGAAAGTAGTAGCTAGCCGCACCTTGCTAGCCGGAACATTTGTAAGACGAGGCGCTTACAATGCCCGAATACCGTAACCATATGTTGTTTGACTGCCAGAAACTAGTAGCTATAGCCACACCTTGCTAGTCGGAACTTTTGTCAGACGAAGCGCTTACAATGCCCGAAAACCGTGGCCATATGTTGTTTGACTGCCAGAAACTAGTAGCTATAGCCACACCTTGCTAGTCGGAACTTTTGTCAGACGAGGCGCTTACAGTGCCCGAATACCGTGGCCATATGTGGCTTGACTGCCAGAAACTAGTGGCTAGCCGCACCTTGCTAGCCGGAACATTTGTAAGACGAGGCGCTTACAGTACCCGAATACCGTGGCCATATGTGGCTTGACTGCCAGAAACTAGTGGCTAGCCGCACCTTGCTAGCCGGAACATTTGTAAGACGAGGCGCTTACAGTGCCCGAATACCGTGGCCATATGTGGCTTGACTGCCAGAAACTAGTAGCTAGCCACACCTTGCTAGCCGCACCTTGCTAACCGGAACTTTTGTCTGACGAGGCGCTTACAGTGCCCGAATACCGTGGCCATATATGGTTTGACTGTCAGAAACTAGTAGCTAGCCACACCTTGCTAGCCGCACCTTGCTAACCGGAACTTTTGTCTGACGAGGCGCTTACAGTGCCCGAATACCGTGGCCATATGTGGCTTGACTGCCAGAAACTAGTAGCTAGCCACACCTTGCTAGCCGGAACATTTGTAAGACGAGGCGCTTACAGTGCCCGAATACCGTGGCCATATATGGTTTGACTGTCAGAAACTAGTGGCTAGCCGCACCTTGCTAGCCGCACCTTGCTAACCGGAACTTTTGTATGACGAGGCGCTTACAGTGCCCGAATACCGTGGCCATATGTGGTTTGACTGCCAGAAACTAGTGGCTAGCCACACCTTGCTAGCCGGAACATTTGTAAGACGAGGCGCTTACAGTACCCGAATACCGTGGCCATATGTGGTTTGACTGCCAGAAACTAGTGGCTAGCCGCACCTTGCTAGCCGGAACTTTTGTAAGACGAGGCGCTTACAGTGCCCAAATACCGTGGCCATATGTGGTTTGACTGCCAGAAACTAGTAGCTAGCCACACCTTGCTAGCCGGAACATGTGTATGACGAGGCGCTTACAGTACCCGAATACCGTGGCCATATGTGGTTTGACTGCCAGAAACTAGTGGCTAGCCGCACCTTGCTAGCCGGAACATTTGTAAGACGAGGCGCTTACAGTGCCCAAATACCGTGGCCATATGTGGTTTGACTGCCAGAAACTAGTGGCTAGCCGCACCTTGCTAGCCGGAACATTTGTAAGACGAGGCGCTTACAGTGCCCGAATACCGTGGCCATATGTGGTTTTACTGTCAGAAACTAGTGGCTAGCCGCACCTTGCTAGCCGGAACATTTGTAAGACGAGGCGCTTACAGTGCCCGAATACCGTGGCCATATGTGGCTTGACTGTCAGAAACTAGTGGCTAGCCACACCTTGCTAGCCAGAACTTGTGTATGACGAGGCCATACAGTGCCCAAATACCGTGGCCATATGTAGTTTAACTGCCCGAAACTAGTGGCTAGCCACACCTCGCTAGCCGGAACATTTGTAAGACGAGGCGCTTACAGTGCCCGAATATCGTGGCCATATATGGTTTGACTGCCAGAAACTAGTAGCTAGCCACACCTTGCTAGCCGGAACATTTGTAAGACGAGGCGCTTACAGTGCCCGAATATCGTGGCCATATATGGTTTGACTGCCAGAAACTAGTAGCTAGCCGCACCTTGCTAGCCGGAACATTTGTAAGACGAGGCGCTTACAGTGCCCGAATACCGTGGCCATATGTGGCTTGACTGCCAGAAACTAGTGGCTAGCCACACCTTGCTAGCCGGAACATTTGTATGACGAGGCGCTTACAGTGCCCGAATACCGTGGCCATATGTGGGTTGACTGCCAGAAACTAGTAGCTAGCCACACATTGCTAGCCGGAACATTTGTAAGACGAGGCGCTTACAGTGCCCGAATACCGTGGCCATGTGGGTTGACTGCCAGAAACTAGTAGCTAGCCACGCCTTGCTAGCCGGAACATTTGTAAGACGAGGCGCTTACAGTGCTCAAATACCGTGGCCATATGTGGCTTGACTGCCAGAAACTAGTAGCTAGCCACACCTTGCTAGCCGGAACATTTGTAAGACGAGGCGCTTACAGTACCCGAATACCGTGGCCATGTGGGTTGACTGCCAGAAACTAGTAGCTAGCCACACCTTGCTAGCCGGAACATTTGTAAGACGAGGCGCTTACAGTACCCGAATACCGTGGCCATGTGGGTTGACTGCCAGAAACTAGTAGCTAGCCACACCTTGCTAGCCGCACCTTGCTAGCCGGAACATTTGTAAGACGAGGCGCTTACAGTGCCCGAATACCGTGGCCATATGTGGCTTGACTACCAGAAACTAGTGGCTAGCCACACCTTGCTAGCCGGAATATTTGTATGACGAGGCGCTTACAGTGCCCGAATACCGTGGCCATATGTGGCTTGACTACCAGAAACTAGTGGCTAGCCACACCTTGCTAGCCGGAACATTTGTAAGACGAGGCGCTTACAGTGCCCGAATACCGTGGCCATATGTGGCTTGACTGCCAGAAACTAGTGGCTAGCCGCACCTTGCTAGCCGGAACATTTGTAAGACGAGGCGCTCACAGTGCCCGAATACCGTGGCCATATGTGGGTTGACTACCAGAAACTAGTGGCTAGCCACACCTTGCTAGCCGGAACATTTGTAAGACGAGGCGCTTACAGTGCCCGAATACCGTGGCCATATGTGGGTTGACTGCCAGAAACTAGTAGCTAGCCACACCTTGCTAGCCGGAACATTTGTAAGACGAGGCGCTTACAGTGCCCGAATACCGTGGCCATATGTGGTTTGACTGTCAGAAACTAGTTGCTAGCCACACCTTGCTAGCCGGAACATTTGTAAGACGAGGCGCTTACAGTGCCCGAATACTGTGGCCATATGTGGTGTGACTGCCAGAAACTAGTAGCTAGCCACACCTTGCTAGCCGGAACATTTGTAAGACGAGGCGCTTACAGTACCCGAATACCGTGGCCATATGTGGCTTGACTACCAGAAACTAGTGGCTAGCCACACCTTGCTAGCCGGAACATTTGTAAGACGAGGCGCTTACAGTGCCCGAATACCGTGGCCATATGTGGCTTGACTGCCAGAAACTAGTAGCTAGCCGCACCTTGCTAGCCGGAATATTTGTATGACGAGGCGCTTACAGTGCCCGAATACCGTGGCCATATGTGGCTTGACTACCAGAAACTAGTGGCTAGCCACACCTTGCTAGCCGGAACATTTGTAAGACGAGGCGCTTACAGTGCCCGAATACCGTGGCCATATGTGGCTTGACTACCAGAAACTAGTGGCTAGCCACACCTTGCTAGCCGGAACATTTGTAAGACGAGGCGCTTACAGTGCCCGAATACCGTGGCCATATGTGGCTTGACTGCCAGAAACTAGTAGCTAGCCGCACCTTGCTAGCCGCACCTTGCTAGCCGGAACATTTGTAAGACGAGGCGCTTACAGTGCCCGAATACCGTGGCCATATGTGGCTTGACTACCAGAAACTAGTGGCTAGCCACACCTTGCTAGCCGGAACATTTGTAAGACGAGGCGCTTACAGTGCCCGAATACCGTGGCCATATGTGGCTTGACTGCCAGAAACTAGTAGCTAGCCGCACCTTGCTAGCCGCACCTTGCTAGCCGGAACATTTGTAAGACGAGGCGCTTACAGTGCCCGAATACCGTGGCCATATGTGGTTTGACTGCCAGAAACTAGTGGCTAGCCACACCTTGCTAGCCGGAACATTTGTAAGACGAGGCGCTTACAGTGCCCGAATACCGTGGCCATATGTGGTTTGACTGCCAGAAACTAGTGGCTAGCCGCACCTTGCTAGCCGCACCTTGCTAGCCGCACCTTGCTAGCCGCACCTTGCTAGCCGGAACATTTGTAAGACGAGGCGCTTACAGTGCCCGAATACCGTGGCCATATGTGGGTTGACTGCCAGAAACTAGTAGCTAGCCACACCTTGCTAGCCGCACCTTGCTAGCCGGAACATTTGTAAGACGAGGCGCTTACAGTGCCCCGAATACCGTGGCCATATGTGGCTTGACTGCCAGAAACTAGTGGCTAGCCGCACCTTGCTAGCCGGAACATTTGTAAGACGAGGCGCTTACAGTGCCCGAGCCCCGAATACCGTGGCCATATGTGGTTTGACTGCCAGAAACTAGTGGCTAGCCACACCTTGCTATAGTCGGAACATTTGTAAGACGAGGCGCTTACAGTGCCCGAATACTGTGGCCATATGTGGCTTGACTGCCAGAAACTAGTGGCTAGCCACACCTTGCTATAGTCGGAACATTTGTAAGACGAGGCGCTTACAGTGCCCGAATACTGTGGCCATATGTGGCTTGACTGCCAGAAACTAGTGGCTAGCCGCACCTTGCTAGCCGGAACATTTGTAAGACGAGGCGCTTACAGTACCCGAATACCGTGGCCATATGTGGCTTGACTGCCAGAAACTAGTGGCTAGCCGCACCTTGCTAGCCGGAACATTTGTAAGACGAGGCGCTTACAGTGCTCAAATACCGTGGCCATATGTGGCTTGACTGCCAGAAACTAGTAGCTAGCCACACCTTGCTAGCCGGAACATTTGTAAGACGAGGCGCTTACAGTACCCGAATACCGTGGCCATGTGGGTTGACTGCCAGAAACTAGTAGCTAGCCACGCCTTGCTAGCCGGAACATTTGTAAGACGAGGCGCTTACAGTGCTCAAATACCGTGGCCATATGTGGCTTGACTGCCAGAAACTAGTGGCTAGCCGCACCTTGCTAGCCGGAACATTTGTAAGACGAGGCGCTTACAGTACCCGAATACCGTGGCCATATGTGGCTTGACTGCCAGAAACTAGTAGCTAGCCACGCCTTGCTAGCCGGAACATTTGTAAGACGAGGCGCTTACAGTGCTCAAATACCGTGGCCATATGTGGCTTGACTGCCAGAAACTAGTAGCTAGCCACACCTTGCTAGCCGGAACATTTGTAAGACGAGGCGCTTACAGTACCCGAATACCGTGGCCATGTGGGTTGACTGCCAGAAACTAGTAGCTAGCCACACCTTGCTAGCCGCACCTTGCTAGCCGGAACATTTGTAAGACGAGGCGCTTACAGTGCCCGAATACCGTGGCCATATGTGGCTTGACTACCAGAAACTAGTGGCTAGCCACACCTTGCTAGCCGGAATATTTGTATGACGAGGCGCTTACAGTGCCCGAATACCGTGGCCATATGTGGCTTGACTACCAGAAACTAGTGGCTAGCCACACCTTGCTAGCCGGAACATTTGTAAGACGAGGCGCTTACAGTGCCCGAATACCGTGGCCATATGTGGCTTGACTACCAGAAACTAGTGGCTAGCCACACCTTGCTAGCCGGAACATTTGTAAGACGAGGCGCTTACAGTGCCCGAATACCGTGGCCATATGTGGGTTGACTGCCAGAAACTAGTGGCTAGCCACACCTTGCTAGCCGGAACATTTGTAAGACGAGGCGCTTACAGTGCCCGAATACCGTGGCCATATGTGGCTTGACTGCCAGAAACTAGTAGCTAGCCGCACCTTGCTAGCCGCACCTTGCTAGCCGGAACATTTGTAAGACGAGGCGCTTACAGTGCCCGAATACCGTGGCCATATGTGGCTTGACTACCAGAAACTAGTGGCTAGCCACACCTTGCTAGCCGGAACATTTGTAAGACGAGGCGCTTACAGTGCCCGAATACCGTGGCCATATGTGGCTTGACTGCCAGAAACTAGTAGCTAGCCGCACCTTGCTAGCCGCACCTTGCTAGCCGGAACATTTGTAAGACGAGGCGCTTACAGTGCCCGAATACCGTGGCCATATGTGGTTTGACTGCCAGAAACTAGTGGCTAGCCACACCTTGCTAGCCGGAACATTTGTAAGACGAGGCGCTTACAGTGCCCGAATACCGTGGCCATATGTGGTTTGACTGCCAGAAACTAGTGGCTAGCCGCACCTTGCTAGCCGCACCTTGCTAGCCGCACCTTGCTAGCCGCACCTTGCTAGCCGGAACATTTGTAAGACGAGGCGCTTACAGTGCCCGAATACCGTGGCCATATGTGGGTTGACTGCCAGAAACTAGTAGCTAGCCACACCTTGCTAGCCGCACCTTGCTAGCCGGAACATTTGTAAGACGAGGCGCTTACAGTGCCCCGAATACCGTGGCCATATGTGGCTTGACTGCCAGAAACTAGTGGCTAGCCGCACCTTGCTAGCCGGAACATTTGTAAGACGAGGCGCTTACAGTGCCCGAGCCCCGAATACCGTGGCCATATGTGGTTTGACTGCCAGAAACTAGTGGCTAGCCACACCTTGCTATAGTCGGAACATTTGTAAGACGAGGCGCTTACAGTGCCCGAATACCGTGGCCATATGTGGTTTGACTGCCAGAAACTAGTAGCTAGCCGCACCTTGCTAGTCGGAACATTTGTATGACGAGGCGCTTACAGTGTCCGAATACCGTGGCCATATGTGGTTTGACTGCCAGAAACTAGTGGCTAGCCGCACCTTGCTAGCCGGAACATTTGTATGACGAGGCGCTTACAGTGCCCGAATACCGTGGCCATATGTGGTTTGACTGCCAGAAACTAGTGGCTAGCCGCACCTTGCTAGCCGGAACATGTGTAAGACGAGGCGCTTACAGTGCCCGAATACCGTGGCCATATGTGGTTTGACTGACATAAACTAGTTGCTAGCCGCACCTTGCTAGCCGGAACATTTGTAAGACGAGGCGCTTACAGTGCCCAAAAACCGTGGCCATATGTGGTTTGACTGCCAGAAACTAGTGGCTAGCCACACCTTGCTAGCCGGAACATTTGTAAGACGAGGCGCTTACAGTGCCCGAATACCGTGGCCATATGTTGTTTGACTGCCAGAAACTAGTGACTAGCCACACCTTGCTAGCCGGAACATTTGTAAGACGAGGCGCTTACAGTGCCCGAATACCGTGGCCATATGTTGTTTGACTGCCAGAAACTAGTGACTAGCCACACCTTGCTAGCCGGAACATTTGTAAGACGAGACGCTTACAGTGCCCGAATACCGTGGCCATATGTGGTTTGACTGCCAGAAACTAGTTGCTAGCCGCACCTTGCTAGCCGGAACATTTGTAAGACGAGACGCTTACAGTGCCCGAATAGCGTGGCCATATGTGGTTTGACTGACATAAACTAGTTGCTAGCCGCACCTTGCTAGCCGGAACATTTGTAAGACGAGGCGCTTACAGTGCCCGAATACCGTGGCCATATGTGGTTTGACTGACATAAACTAGTGGCTAGCCGCACCTTGCTAGCCGGAACATTTGTAAGACGAGGCGCTTACAGTGCCCAAAAACCGTGGCCATATGTGGTTTGACTGCCAGAAACTAGTGGCTAGCCGCACCTTGCTAGCCGGAACATTTGTAAGACGAGGCGCTTACAGTGCCCGAATATCGTGGCCATATGTGGTTTGACTGCCAGAAACTAGTTGCTAGCCGCACCTTGCTAGCCGGAACATTTGTATGACGAGGCGCTTACAGTGCCCGAATATCGTGGCCATATGTGGTTTGACTGCCAGAAACTAGTTGCTAGCCGCACCTTGCTAGCCGGAACATTTGTAAGACGAGGCGCTTACAGTGCCCGAATACCGTGGCCATATGTGGTTTGACTGCCAGAAACTAGTTGCTAGCCGCACCTTGCTAGCCGGAACATTTGTATGACGAGGCGCTTACAGTGCCCGAATACCGTGGCCATATGTGGTTTTACTGCCAGAAACTAGTGGCTAGCCGCACCTTGCTAGCCGGAACATTTGTAAGACGAGGCGCTTACAGTGCCCGAATACCGTGGCCATATGTGGTTTTACTGCCAGAAACTAGTGGCTAGCCGCACCTTGCTAGCCGGAACATTTGTATGACGAGGCGCTTACAGTACCCGAATACCGTGGCCATATGTGGTTTTACTGCCAGAAACTAGTGGCTAGCCGCACCTTGCTAGCCGGAACATTTGTAAGACGAGGCGCTTACAGTACCCGAATACCGTGGCCATATGTGGTTTTACTGCCAGAAACTAGTGGCTAGCCGCACCTTGCTAGCCGGAACATTTGTAAGACGAGGCGCTTACAGTACCCGAATACCGTGGCCATATGTGGTTTTACTGCCAGAAACTAGTGGCTAGCCGCACCTTGCTAGCCGGAACATTTGTATGACGAGGCGCTTACAGTGCCAGAATACCGTTGCCATATGTGGTTTGACTGCCAGAAACTAGTGGCTGGCCACACCTTTGCTAGCCGGAACTTTTGTATGACTAGGCGCTTACAGTACCCGAATACCGTGGCCATATGTGGTTTGACTGCCAGAAACTAGTGGCTAGCCGCACCTTGCTAGCCGGAACATTTGTAAGACGAGGCGCTTACAGTACCCGAATACCGTGGCCATATGTGGTTTGACTGCCAGAAACTAGTGGCTAGCCGCACCTTGCTAGCCGCACCTTGCTAGCCGGAACATTTGTAAGACGAGGCGCTTACAGTGCCCGAATACCGTGGCCATATGTGGTTTGACTGCCAGAAACTAGTGGCTGGCCACACCTTTGCTAGCCGGAACATTTGTAAGACGAGGCGCTTACAGTACCCGAATACCGTGGCCATATGTGGTTTGACTGCCAGAAACTAGTGGCTAGCCGCACCTTGCTAGCCGGAACATTTGTAAGACGAGGCGCTTACAGTGCTCGAATACCGTGGCCATATGTGGTTTGACTGCCAGAAACTAGTGGCTAGCCGCACCTTGCTAGCCGGAACATTTGTAAGACGAGGCGCTTACAGTGTCCGAATACCGTGACCATATGTGGTTTGACTGCCAGAAACTAGTGGCTAGCCGCACCTTGCTAGCCGGAACATTTGTAAGACGAGGCGCTTACAGTGCCCGAATACCGTGGCCATATGTGGCTTGACTGTCAGAAACTAGTGGCTAGCCGCACCTTGCTAGCCGGAACATTTGTAAGACGAGGCGCTTACAGTGTCCGAATACCGTGACCATATGTGGTTTGACTGCCAGAAACTAGTGGCTAGCCGCACCTTGCTAGCCGGAACATTTGTAAGACGAGGCGCTTACAGTGCCCGAATACCGTGGCCATATGTGGCTTGACTGTCAGAAACTAGTAGCTAGCCGCACCTTGCTAGCCGGAACATTTGTATGACGAGGCGCTTACAATACCCGTATACCGTGGCCATATGTGGTTTGACTGTCAGAAACTAGTGGCTAGCCGCACCTTGCTAGCCGGAACATTTGTAAGACGAGGCGCTTACAGTGCCCGAGTACCGTGGCCATATGTGGCTTGACTGCCAGAAACTAGTAGCTAGCCGCACCTTGCTAGCCGGAACATTTTTTTTTTTTTTTTTTTTTTTTTTTTTTTTCATTAAATCCACATCTACATCTGACGCCACCTAAGCCGAAGCTTATATGCGTCTATCTTTTCTTGTATTTGTGTTATCTCTTGCTGTTTTTCTTGAAGTCCGACCTTAGGAGTCCTCAAATTGGTAACCCTCCTTTGTCGTTGGTATTGTCTTTGCAATGTATTAGCTTCTTGTTCTTGATATTATTCTCCTTGTATATTTATTCATCTTCTTCTGCTCTTCGTAGTTTCTGTTTACTCCATTTCGGATGATTTTCCTTTGACTAGGCATAAATCGTTGCTTCTATGGTTGTTTTTGTTTCAACCTGATGAGGATTCATGTGCTTCTTCTGTGCTTTGCTTCCCCTCCAGTGGTCGCAGTGATCGTATTCCTTCTTCTGTGTGTTCAGCTCCTCTTCTTCTTCCAAGTTATGTCGTCTTCTCCACGATTCTTCCTCTCTTTTCTTCTTTTCACTGTCTGGTGGTTCTTGAGGAGAATACTTCTGCTGATCTTGATTTCCCTTCTGGTGATCGAACTGGTCATCTTCTTTTCTTTTTGAGTTAACTGGTCACTTTCCGGTTTCCTCTTCAAGTCGTAGCTTTCTGCCCCTCTGCGTCATTTCTTCTTATCGCTGTCCTCTGTTTCTAGGTGTTTTCCTGTTTCTTCTTCAATCTTTTGAACATTTGTAATCCGGAACATTTGTAAGACGAGGCGCTTACAGTGCCCGAATACCGTGGCCATATGTGGTTTGACTGTCAGAAACTAGTGGCTAGCCACACCTTGCTAGCCGGAACATTTGTAAGACGAGGCGCTTACAGTGCCCGAATACCGTGGCCATATGTGGTTTGACTGCCAGAAACTAGTGGCTAGCCACACCTTGCTAGCCGGAACATGTGTATGACGAGGCGCTTACAGTGCCCGAATACCGTGGCCATATGTGGGTTGACTGCCAGAAACTAGTAGCTAGCCACACCTTGCTAGCCGGAACATTTGTAAGACGAGGCGCTTACAGTGCCCGAATACCGTGGCCATATGTGGGTTGACTGCCAGAAACTAGTGGCTAGCCGCACCTTGCTAGCCGGAACATGTGTATGACGAGGCGCTTACAGTGCCCGAATACCGTGGCCATATGTGGGTTGACTGCCAGAAACTAGTGGCTAGCCACACCTTGCTAGCCGGAACATGTGTATGACGAGGCGCTTACAGTGCCCGAATACCGTGGCCATATGTGGGTTGACTGCCAGAAACTAGTAGCTAGCCACACCTTGCTAGCCGGAACATGTGTATGACGAGGCGCTTACAGTGCCCGAATACCGTGGCCATATGTGGGTTGACTGCCAGAAACTAGTGGCTAGCCGCACCTTGCTAGCCGGAACATGTGTATGACGAGGCGCCTACAGTGCCCGAATACCGTGGCCATATGTGGTTTGACTGTCAGAAACTAGTGGCTAGCCGCACCTTGCTAGCCGGAACATTTGTATGACGAGGCGCTTACAGTGCCCGAATACCGTGGCCATATGTGGGTTGACTGCCAGAAACTAGTGGCTAGCCGCACCTTGCTAGCCGGAACATGTGTATGACGAGGCGCTTACAGTGCCCGAATACCGTGGCAATATGTGGTGTGACTACCAGAAACTAGTGGCTAGCCACACCTTGCTAGCCGGAACATTTGTAAGACGAGGCGCTTACAGTGCCCGAATACCGTGGCCATATGTGGTGTGACTACCAGAAACTAGTGGCTAGCCACACCTTGCTAGCCGGAACATTTGTAAGACGAGGCGCTTACAGTGCCCGAATACCGTGGCAATATGTGGTGTGACTACCAGAAACTAGTGGCTAGCCACACCTTGCTAGCCGGAACATTTGTAAGACGAGGCGCTTACAGTGCCCGAATACCGTGGCAATATGTGGTGTGACTACCAGAAACTAGTGGCTAGCCACACCTTGCTAGCCGGAACATTTGTAAGACGAGGCGCTTACAGTGCCCGAATACCGTGGCAATATGTGGTGTGACTACCAGAAACTAGTGGCTAGCCACACCTTGCTAGCCGGAACATTTGTAAGACGAGGCGCTTACAGTGCCCGAATACCGTGGCAATATGTGGTGTGACTACCAGAAACTAGTGGCTAGCCACACCTTGCTAGCCGGAACATTTGTAAGACGAGGCGCTTACAGTGCCCGAATACCGTGGCAATATGTGGTGTGACTACCAGAAACTAGTGGCTAGCCACACCTTGCTAGCCGGAACATGTGTATGACGAGGCGCTTACAGTGCCCGAATACCGTGGCCATATGTGGTTTGACTGCCAGAAACTAGTGGCTAGCCGCACCTTGCTAGCCGGAACATTTGTAAGACGAGGCGCTTACAGTGCCCGAATACCGTGGCCATATGTGGTTTGACTGCCAGAAACTAGTGGCTAGCCGCACCTTGCTAGCCGGAACATTTGTAAGACGAGGCGCTTACAGTGCCCGAATATCGTGGCCATATGTGGGTTGACTGCCAGAAACTAGTGGCTAGCCGCACCTGGCTAGCCGGAACATTTGTAAGACGAGGCGCTTACAGTGCCCGAATACCGTGGCCATATGTGGGTTGACTGTCAGAAACTAGTGGCTAGCCGCACCTGGCTAGCCGGAACATTTGTAAGACGAGGCGCTTACAGTGCCCGAATACCGTGGCCATATGTGGTTTGACTGCCAGAAACTAGTGGCTAGCCGCACCTTGCTAGCCGGAACATTTGTAAGACGAGGCGCTTACAGTGCCCGAATACCGTGGCCATATGTGGGTTGACTGCCAGAAACTAGTGGCTAGCCGCACCTTGCAAGCCGGAACTTTTGTCTGACGAAGCGCTTACAGTACCCGAATAGCGTGGCCATATGTGGTTTGACTGCCAGAAACTAGTGGCTAGCCGCACCTTGCTAGCCGGAACATTTGTCTGACGAGGCGCTTACAGTGCCCGAATATCGTGGCCATATGTGGGTTGACTGCCAGAAACTAGTGGCTAGCCGCACCTGGCTAGCCGGAACATTTGTAAGACGAGGCGCTTACAGAGCCCGAATATCGTGGCCATATGTGGGTTGACTGTCAGAAACTAGTGGCTAGCCGCACCTGGCTAGCCGGAACATTTGTAAGACGAGGCGCTTACAGAGCCCGAATATCGTGGCCATATGTGGGTTGACTGCCAGAAACTAGTAGCTAGCCGCACCTTGCTAGCCGGAACATTTGTATGACGAGGCGCTTACAGAGCCCGAATATCGTGGCCATATGTGGTTTGACTGCCAGAAACTAGTAGCTAGCCGCACCTTGCTAGCCGGAACATTTGTATGACGAGGCGCTTACAGTGCCCGAATACCGTGGCCATATGTGGGTTGACTGCCAGAAACTAGTGGCTAGCCGCACCTTGCTAGCCGGAACTTTTGTATGACGAGGCGCTTACAGTGCCCAAATACCGTGGCCATATTATCTGGTTTGACTGCCAGAAACTAGTGGCTAGCCGCACTTTGCTAGCCGGACCTTGCTAGCCGGAACTTTTGTATGACGAGGCGCTTACAATGCCCGAATACCGTGGCCATATGTGGTTTGACTGTCAGAAACTAGTGGCTAGCCGCACCTTGCTAACCGGAACTTATGTCTGACGAGGCGTTTACAGTGCCAGAATACCGTGGCCATATGTGGTGTGACTGTCAGAAACTAGTGGCTAGCCACACCTTGCTAGCCGGGACATTTGTAAGACGAGGCGCTTACAGTGCCCGAATACCGTGGCCATATGTGGTTTGACTGCCAGAAACAAGTGGCTAGCCGCACCTTGCTAGCCGGAACATTTGTATGACGAGGCGCTTACAGAGCCCGAATACCGTGGCCATATGTGGTTTGACTGCCAGAAACAAGTGGCTAGCCGCACCTTGCTAACCGGAACTTATGTCTGACGAGGCGTTTACAGTGCCAGAATACCGTGGCCATATGTGGTGTGACTGTCAGAAACTAGTGGCTAGCCACACCTTGCTAGCCGGGACATTTGTAAGACGAGGCGCTTACAGTGCCCGAATACCGTGGCCATATGTGGTTTGACTGCCAGAAACAAGTGGCTAGCCGCACCTTGCTAGCCGGAACATTTGTATGACGAGGCGCTTACAGAGCCCGAATACCGTGGCCATATGTGGGTTGACTGCCAGAAACTAGTGGCTAGCCACACCTTGCTAGCCGGAACATTTGTATGACGAGGCGCTTACAGAGCCCGAATACCGTGGCCATATGTGGCTTGACTGCCAGAAACTAGTGGCTAGCCACACCTTGCTAGCCGGAACTTTTCTATGACGAGGCCTTACAATGCTCGAATACCGTGGCCATATGTGGGTTGACTGCCAGAAACTAGTGGCTAGCCACACCTTGCTAGCCGGAACTTTTGTCTGACGAGGCGCTTACAGAGCCCGAATATCGTGGCCATATGTGGTTTGACTGCCAGAAACTAGTGGCTAGCCACACCTTGCTAGCCGCATGGGGTAGGACTCACCTGGTGTCCTCCATGACGGGACGCCGATGACGGTGTCGGCGACTCCGTCCCGAGGCGCAGCGGCAATCACAGTACATGACGCAGAGAGCCACCGAGGTCGCAATGGTCACGATGAACGGCACAGCAAAGTAGTGGACGATGGTCGCGACCTGTTCCTCCTTATCGTAATGACTCAGCACGACCGTGCGGTTCATCTTGGAGTAATAACACGGGAACTCAGTATCCACCTCGCCGTAGTTGTCGGTGAAGTTCTGACAGTCGACATTGGGCGGGTAGCCGCACCCCTTGATGTTGACGAGCAAGACGGCGTCGTCGGTGACGTTCTCCCCGACGGCGGGGGCGGGTATCGCGGTGGCGTTCTTCTGGTGGAAGGGCGTCGTCGAGTACGAGACGTGGATGTGGGTGCACGCAAACATGTCGCTCGTACAACCCTCGCGACACGAGCTCCACGTACAGTTGAAGATGCCGATAAAGTTCTCCTGTCGGGTGGTGACGCAACGCACCGGCTCGGGGACAAAGTCGGCGGCGAGGGTGCTGATGGCGGGGTCCACGTACAACGGCACCAGGAAGAGGAGCGACGAGCCGGCGCCGACAGCGCACATGGCCAGGAACGAGGTCATGTAGAACCACAAACGTTGGCGACAAGTTCTCTTTGGCTTCTTTGGCTTCTTTGGCTGTGCTAATTCGATGAGTTTCCTCTTGCGCAGCTCCTGTTGCTGGTCCAGGAGCAGCTCCGAGCTGCTGCTCCGCATGGTCAATCAGAGACTATCTGATGACGTCACCACAATCATACCCAGATCACTCGTGCGTGGTGTGGCAGTTGACCCCCTGTCTGGTGACCATGTCCTGGGGTAGCGCCAACAGTCCTAACACACACTCACACACCCTCCAAGCGACGCCTTACTCTAGCACCATCCAGCTCATCTCGGTGTTTCCATCTGGTTCCTCTGCAACGATGTGGCCGTAGAAAACACGGTTGACAATCAATAATCAATCAAAGAGGTGAACAGATTTTATCCCGAACACATCGTTCTTTTTAGACCAGAATGTATGAACAGAAAGTCAGTTAGAAAAATAATTTTTACCGCAATCACCTTCTAAATATTGACTACTAATAATCTTCAAGGAAACTTTGTCACCCAGTACCTTGTAGAATGTATTTGTTACCACGCACAATTAGATGCAACGCGCACCAAATACGCTTACCAATAAGGACAAAGATTAGTATAGTGAGAGACACGGTTGAAGATAAAGATGTTGGTGTTTTGTCGAGTCGTCCTCACCCGTTCCTCACAGCAGCAGGAGTCAGCTAGGTCTTCCTATCAGGCGACCAGCTGACCGACTGACGGCTCTTCCCGCCGCGACGCCCGACGCCCGACGCCCGACGCCTCGAACCCACGCGCAGGCGTCGCTTCCGTCGCCAGGTGATCCGAGCACACGAGGACTAGACGCCGACCATTCAATATTAAGGTGGATGCTCTTTCTTGTATATGGACATTTCTATTACGTTTTGTGTTGTGCATGGTAGGTGGGCGATTAAAAGCGCTACATTATTTAGCGGCAGCGGTGTGTGAGCTTTGAAAGGGGGGTCGCGTGCACTTTTACATCATTCAAGTTTTATCGCTTCCTACTCTCAACGTCGACTCACCGACAAACAAACAAAGGGAAAGTGACGGACATCTCTAGAAAATATTTCACGGAAATGATTGATATATAGGCCTGGGTGAAACTTTCAGTCATGCATTGTTAGAAACTAGGCCAGTCATCAGAACACTTCAAAATCTGCCACGTGGGCTTATTGTTTACACTATTTAAGTAAAGAAAAAAAGCTAAATAAATTAACAGCTCTTTTTTGTAGGAAACCTGGCCAGGAATATTGATTCATGTCGCTATTCAGGTAATTATGTATTTGGAATAGTTGGGAAGGAATGTTCGAGGGCTGAATATCAGCATTCGCATTATGACTGCAGATAACCTCGAGAATAAATCTTCAGTCAGTATTGCCGGTAGCGGGTGTCGAACCGGCAACCTCCCGAATTAGGGCCTCGTGCACTAGCACTGATCCATCTCTAGGGTTGCCTAAAAAAATATATTTTTTTTTTTGTGAAAATAGTATGAATTAACCAATAAATGGAAGAGATATCGTTTTGTTGTTAATATTCACAATCTCGATGTTATGGTGCCTACACTGAACTTTCCGTATACGAGTCAAGTTATCGAATGCAAACATACGTTCAAGAAAAGAATGCTTGTATTTTATTAAATACCGTAAACGTCGAGTTTTGAAAACAAATTTGAACTCGTCCTAGCGTCTAGTCTAGTTACACAATGCCTATATACTAAGAAAAGAAATGATCTCCAAATTTCAAACGTGTGAGCTAGGTGTTTTGTGCTTATATACATGCGATAATGTTTAATGCATATTTACAACTTACAAGCATAAACATACACGCGCACACTATCAGAAATGAATTAATCAATTTCACGAATTTCAAGCTATCATTAAAATACAGTTCCGAATCCTCATTATACCAGGTTTCATGAAAGATGATTAATCATTCATATTCTTGTGTAAATATAAGGTTTAATTGT
Organism: Isoperla grammatica; assembly: GCA_945910005.1. Lineage (NCBI taxonomy): Eukaryota > Metazoa > Arthropoda > Insecta > Plecoptera > Perlodidae > Isoperla > Isoperla grammatica. The sequence continues at coordinate 29,412,153 of OX246741.1, forward strand.
CTGCACTCTGCATAATAGAATATTATGCAACGCAGAACGATGCCTGAAGCAAGATGTGCAAACAAACTATTCTTTTGTGTAGCAATTATTGATTCAGTCAAATCCATTACAACGTGGTATTGCAATTTTTTGTGTAATTATCTAATGACGTCAGAATATAAATTACTTTTGCAGATTTTTAATTAATATTTCTATAAAAAACCACCACCATTAGTCTCTCTAAAAAATTCATCAATAATTCCCGGTGCGCTGCTTTCCATTCCATAAGCCTTCAATACGACCCAACGTTCTCTCATGTTTACAGCTAACAGCATCAAACATTGCGGAGAATGTTTAATACTCCATCGACACACTCTGATGTTTACTGTCTCCACATCAACGCCACGTGGAAGCTGTGTGCGTGCAAAACCAGACAATTATGGGATTTAGTTAGACAACGAATTTGTGTTATTCATTTTTGGGCATCTGCTTTTTCGCAGGCAAAACGCTTCGATCAAACAAACAATAATATGTAATTTCACACACGTGCACACGTGATGCGAGAGAGAGGGAGAGAGAGAGAGAGAGAGAGAGAGAGAGAGAGCGAGAGAGAGAGAGAGAGAGAGAGAGGAGAGAGAGAGAGAGAGAGAGAGGAGAGAGAGAGAGAGAGAGAGAGAGAGAGAGAGAGAGAGAGAGAGAGAGAGAGAGGAGAGAGAGAGAGAAAGAGAGAGAGAGAGAGAGAATAGAGATTGGGGGGGGGGGGGGGAGCACCCAAAATTCCGTCCCTCGTCACTGCAAGAGAAAAGTGAGCCCTAGTAAGCTTCCTGTTCTCCACACCCCTTCAGTAACGAATGAACTAGTCCGGATGTATATGAAGATACTGGTATCGTTCCTTCTACTATTAGTTGTGATGATTGTATCAAGTATACAATGAGCCGTCATTATCGTTACAGAAATCTACACTGAAGATGTTTGCCTGGATTATTCGACATCAACTTTCCATTACACAGCTGATTTCTCACTACACACGAATATCATCATGTGTCAAAGGAAGCTGGTTTACCCGCTTACTGGTAACCTGCGCGAGAAAACGGTTTTATTTAATTCAGTAAAACGGATCGCTGGCAAGCTGGAACCTGTTTCTATTGTGCATAGCTGCACTTGAAAGCATGGTAACGTTGAGTAAGGACTTCCTCACTCAACGATGGGTACATTCATTTTAGTGTCAGCGCAGGTAACCAGCGCAGGTAGCCAGCTTTCTTTGTGCGCGCACAGCAGACTCATACTGTTTCATCCGACAATCGTACTGAGCGACTCACAAAACTTTACGGCACAAAAGTGAGGGGATAAGGTTTGAACGATAATTCATCGGCCCACGGTCAGACCTTGAAGTAACAGGTCATGCTTACTCGCCACGTCACATAGGTTACATTTACTGTTTGGACCAATATTCTTAGTTTGTAGTCTTTTCGGTCTTTTCTATAGTTTATTGTTTTCGTTCACTCTCACTCAAGTGACGTGTTTGTTTACTTGCTTGAGTTCGTATGTATTTTTCAGATGACTCACCTCCCACCCCCCCCCCTCACCGCAATGTTCGTCCATACTCTTATCTTCTCTGCTAGGTTTACTAGCCAGCCAGTTATTTCCAAATTCCGTGAAGTTTAGACCTCTCACAGCTTGTCCGCATTTTTCTCTCGCGCCCTGTCTAGGGTAATTTTGATAGTGCAGTGTGTGTGTATTCTCTGCCCGTTCGTCCTCAGGCCTCACCGCCCACGAATGTCTCCGAGCGCCTCTCCTTTGCTGTCTTGGGTTCGACTATATTTAATACTTATCTTCAAAACTCGAGTTTCTTTAATTCGTTTCCTGTCACACGGTGGGCTCATCACTACGCCCATCTTTATACCTCAGCCCTGCATTTTCAAGCCTACACCACAATGTAAGGGCAGTTTTTATTATATAAGTTACAGTTCACTTCTCTCTCCAGTGCAGGCCTCCTCAACTTGTACATTTACGAAAGTAGTTTTTCAATTTTTTTTTATTTTATTAAAGCATATATGTGTACATCAAACAAAACAGTGAAATAATACAAACTTAATTAAGCCATTCCAAGGGAACCTGAGTGTTGTCCCTGATTTTAACAATAATACATTTCTTCAAACAATAACATTATAATATATTCGATTCTGAGCATACTATCACCACAGCGAAAGGATTAAAAGAGTTCAAATGAACACAAAAACAATAAAATACTGAATGGCGAATGCTTTAATTCAACGTGTTCAACAATAATAGATATCGGATTTTATTAAGTTTTCTTTAAAATAGTAACCCATTAAGATTTTATTACAACATAATCAGGTTTTATTTTTTCGTGTAAAATATCGTTCGTTACATATAGTAATGTTCTATTTCTGACAAACGTTGTATATGTTTTTATATCTTTGCAACGGTTTGGGTTATAACAATAGTTTCATAAAAGTTTGTTTGAAGGTAAACGAATAATCCAAATAGTAAAGCAGGGTGAAATGGCAATTCTTAAATCATATTTTAAGAATGTTACATCATATTGAAAATGTGAGCGAAGACCGCAGTGTGTGGTGTCGCAAGCATCACCAAATTTATGATATTCAATATTACCTGTTATTAATATTAGTATTACACTTATAGTAGGGAAGTTTTTTATTATTAATTTTTATTAGTTCAGTAAGCGAACAATCCAACTGATTATTATCGGCAAAATATTTAAAGGCGGGTTCACACAAAATGACTAAGACTAACGATTAGTGTTTAAGACTAACGATTTAAGGTTTAACAGGGTTGGACTAAGACTAACAATAAAGTGATTAAGCCTTGGGAAAACAACGTACTCGGAAACATCCATCCCCAAATGTATTTCAACAATGCCAACAATCGAAAATCAACTTTCTTAATCACTCGTTCTTAAACACTAATCACTATAAAAGTTTGTTAACGCTTAGACATAAATCGTATACTTCAACCCTGTTAAACCTTAAATCGTTAGTCTTAAACACTAATCGTTAGTCTTAGTCATTTTGTGTGAACCCGCCTTAACAGAAGTCTGTATTCTCATTTTTCCATAGTGGTTTAGCATTGTTGTCGTGTGATTAAACCGCCATATAATCTATGCTATAATACTGCTTTGTCCTCCCTCGTTAAATATGGAAATCCTCAACCAAGGTCACCAGTAACGCACACTGATACATGTCAGCCACAATAAATATACATACATAATTGAATTGTTTCCGTAGGGGGGCGAGGAGGGGGGGGGGGCGCTACCCCCAACCCCCGACGATAGAGAACCCTATGTAGTGAAAACGTAAGCGCCTCTACTTTCCATGTCTGACCGTAAAACAAATTGTCTGTCCAACCCCTCTCGAAATATGGGATCTTTCTCACGTCCAACGAGACTCCTGCATCAATCACGTGACCCCTCGGGACATCGTCAGGTCGCAGGGAGGCGGGGCGACGCGCGGTGGTCAAGACAGGGGGGGTGATTAGGTGGGGCACTATGACGCGACATGGGGCTGATTAGGTGGCTCCCCACCTAATCAGCCCCGTCTATGACGCGGCATGTAGGAGAGGGGGTGACGGGGGTGATTAGGTGGGGAACTATGACGCGACATGTAGGAGAGGGGGTGAGGGGGGTGATCAGGTGGGGCGCTATGACGCGACATGTAGGAGAGGGGGTGAGGGGGGTGATTAGGTGGGGCGCTATGATGCGACATGTAGGAGAGGGGGTGACGGGGGTGATTAGGTGGGGTGCTATGAGGCGACATGTAGGAGAGGGAGTGACGGGGGTGATTAGGTGAGGAACTATGACGCGACATGTAGGAGAGGGGGGGGGCTGACGGGGCGGGATTAGGTGGGGATTTATGACGGAACATGTAGGAGGGGAGGATGAGAGGCGAGTAAATAAGCAAGATGACAATGAATTGACAGTAAAGTGGTGGCTGAGGGGGTGGAGGTGTTGTTTCGGGGGGTCAATATACCGCAACACGGGAAGGATGGGGAGTGAACGAGGAAAATTATTTTGAAAGGAGTAATTGTGCGACATGACAGTAACAGAGGTTGGTTTTTGGAAAGGGAACTCGAAAAAAGGGTAGACGCAATTCCACGACAAGACGAATAGCGAAAGGGGAAAAAGATGAAGATGATAATAAGAAGTACCTAATGCTATTGTCAACATAATCATGAGGATAGGGGTTGATTGAGCGAGGGGCCATACCCCTACATGAGGGTTTGGGGGGTGCAGTACTGCGACACGACGGGATACCATCGAACAGGCCGGTAGAACACCGGTATTATGAATTGCGTAGCGTAGGAAAGCAAAAGTTGCTGAGCTTGCGGAATTGATGGAACCAATTACTTTACGTGAGAAATGCTTATCACAATCTTTAGCGCTAAGAAATGAAAAAAGTAAAATGTTCCGTTTCGCTTCCAGAGTTTCTTGGAGCTAAGCCAGTTTCTAAATTACTGTCAAGGGGGTTTAAAGTTTAGAAGTCGAGGTCAGCGATGGTGCTTCGTCAGACAAGTCACTGCGACAGCCCTGGTCCGTCGTCTTACCTTCGTCAGACAAGTCACTGCGACAGCCCTGGCCCGTCGTCTTACCTTCGTCAGGCAACGAACAGAATGCACTTATATTTAAACGCTCTTCCCCTTCTCCCCCCCTCCCCTTCTCGTCTTTCACTATTTGAGTATGAAGCTTCCACCAGATGATTGACAAGAACACAGTTTGTACTAGAACATGTAATAGATGTCCGAACTTTCATTTTCGTTCTTTTTAATATAAACAAATATTGTTTCTTGTTTAGTATACATGATAATCTTTGATACATGCTTGCAGTTTGATCCAGTAGTACATACGTAAATTGTATTGTAACTTTACTTATATCTGTATACTGTACGTGTATCTTTAGACTTGGGAAAAACTGATTTTAGACGGTCACGAGGATTGCAATAAATCAGGAACTGTGTTCAGGCCTCAGGGAATATTGTACGAAATAGTAAACATGAAAGTCAGATGTGCACCATCTTCTCTTTATACATCTTGAAAAATCAGAAAATCATCAAATTCTTTATCGAGAAATCAAGAATACAAAGAATCACTCTTGAAATGCGTGGGGTCATAGATATAACCATATTATTCACACTTGGCTGTTGTTGTTGGTGATGGAGAACTTGGCTTAAGATAAATCAGACTGGAAGTGGGCTGTTATTTTCAACAGACAATCGCATCACAGGTTGTTTACCTTCGTCACTGATACTGCAGACGTTGCGACGCCTTTGTGAAATAACACATTTGTTTGTCGTTATCTCAAAGCGGGAGATAAGTATAAGTCTACATTAAATATTTACAATCGTGCAACAGTTGGAATAATACAAGTTGGCTTTTAGTGAGAGAAAAAAATTATCTTTTGTCCTTACAACTAACAAACGGTTGTAAGAATACACTGTATTACACTGATAACAGACACTGTAACAGACATTGTTATCACTCCGTTTGCTGTAATATCACTATTTGTATGATGTAAGATATACCTTTTTGGTGTCTTGCCACCTATTGTCATAGTGAATACAAATTAATTTTCGTTAGAGATGGCATGATTGTTTTGAAATAAAATGGCGTGAAAAGCAAAAAACTTTTTTATACATAAAATAATAATAATATCAATCATGCTTGTCTTAGTTGTGTGTTCCTGCTTGTGAAATCCTAGCACCTCAGCAGTGCATTGCGTATTTCTAACTATACAGACCACGCAGCTTGTAAGTTCTAGGCTGAAAATTAGCATGTGCTAAAATTCGAGTGCGTTTAGGGTATCTAATGAATAATGATATATGACAAGTTAATATTAATAGCATTTAAACCTGAGACCATGCAAGTACATTAAAAGCCTCAGTGGGCCGTATGATAAAAAATTTGCAAGCACGCAACAAAGAACTCACGTACACTCGCGAAGAGGTTAAATAAAGTAGAGTAAAGTAAAGGAAAAAAAGACGTTAAAAAAATGGTTAACTTCAGCAATCAACACTTGTCTGAAAATTAGTGATTGTTATTTATGTACATCCGCTTCAAGAAGTAACTCTGCCAGATTATATCCGAGGGTAAGATTGATTGATTCAAGACTTTGTTGTAGGTGTAATTAAGGCCAGTTGAGACTTATCGTAGATTCAGTCTAGCCATTCATCAAATAGAGTGGTTGATATAACACGGTTTGATTGAAACTAAAGATGAATAAACTATTGACTAGAATTAAATACTATTTTTTATGATACGGTTCGTGTTAGTTTAGTGAAAATGGTTAAATTCTAAGTTCTCTCTAAGATTGTGTGAGCTTTTGGTGGGTGCTGGGTAGAATTCATTTCTAAAAGAACATGGCTGCCACAAGATATACAGCAATAACTTTTCATTTAGTCAAGATAAGAGTTTGGTGTAGTGTTAATGTTTCAGTAGTGTCCCACCTAAATTTGATATTATGACCGGAGCCTTGAACTAATGCTAGAATGGAGAATGGACCGTATTGAAAACAACCCAACTTTCCCACTCAAATATCCTTTTGTCACATAACCAAATGGAAATAGAGAGCTAAGAAATTATTTTTGAACAAGGTTTTGAATAGTCTTGCAAGTTATCCACTCATGTATGACCAACTGACATTCTTTTAGACAAATTTATCCCGAAATCAACAGTTGAAAAGATTATTTTCTTAATAGGTCTTACAAAGAAGATATGAAAACGCTGGTTTTAAAAACATGCTATAGTCGATTGCGTGCTGTTATTTGCATATGACGTGACGAATTGATATGTTTGATATCAATTTCAGGCAAAAGTGAGTCAAGCCCAAATCGACACTTTAAATTATTCATCTACAAGTTTCCATTATGACTGTAATAACATCATATCATGAGTTATTGCTCTTTGCAACTATATAGCCTGACACTAGTTCAAGGTCAACAGTGTGGGGTATACTTATGTCCTACCATAAAGAGTTTCTGTCTTTCAGTTGGTCATTTTCATAACTTTTATTTGAATTGTTTTTTTATCTTGGACCAAATAATGAGTATTCGCATTGTGTGTATAGTATTGATTAGATAAGTATTGATAGAGTAGTGTATTGTATGGGTGTATCCCCTACTATATTTGGAATAGTTTTACTATATATGATCGCAATGGAGTGTATTTAATGCATAGCAAAGTTGTTAAATGACAAATCCATCTACGTAGTCTACGTTTATACAAATCCGAGTACTGGTAAACTTTTAAAATATGAAATGTAAAGATAACTGTGAAACGCAACTAAGTGTTCGGAATCAAATATTTATTCTTAAGGACAATTATTTTTATTTCAACACTTGTCTATAAAATGAAAACACAAATCAAATCACACAAATGTTTGTTTTTAGGTTTAAGATTTTGTTCCAAGACATGACTTTTTCTAACTGTTTTGCTACGATCGCTATCATTGGTCGGATCTATGAAAGATTGCCTCTTATTGGCTGGGGCCCAGAATTTTAGGGATAAGAGCTAAGAAGTTGAATCATTATGAAATATTTAGCACACTACCAACTTGTTTTCACCATGGCAACAACCAATTAGAAGCCTAAATAGCTTACTAGATATTTCATAATAGGTGATTTTCAGAATTGATCTAAAAAGTCGTGATTTGCTGTGATAAGCCGTTATTAGCTGTAAGGGTCCTAGATCAATTCTAAAAAAGGTCTATTAAGGCTCTAGTCAACTTTCTTAAACATTTAACACTGGCTCTAAGAACTATCACCGTGTGTGAACGCGTGAACCGTGTGTGAACTAATTGTTTTCCTATAGTTCAATCTTAAATCTAGAGCCTTAAACAATTTTGTGAATCGACCATTACCAAACTGTGCACGGGTTGACACAAAGCACGCACGCACGCATTGACCAACTGCAGTGACGCACGCAGTTTGTGCGTGTTCTGTGTCAACAGTGTTATATTCCGGGCGTTTTTGTGTTATTGTTTTCCGGTTAAAAAGTCATGGGTACCGTTACTAAACATACACACATTTAATGAACGCAGTATTTTTTACTGAACCATTATTTTGAGTTGTTCTGATTTGATTTGACGTTAGATGTCACAAAGGCCGCGATTGCGACACAATTGATTTGGTTCTAGTCAAAAAACATTGGCAGATATTATTTTCAAAATGACTAAAACTTCGTTTAGAATTATTTTAAAACTTTAAAATCAATATTTACAAATTACAAATAACGTTAACCAATTTTATGGCTGACTCTGAAACACGCTGAATTTATTAAGAACTCAGGTTTATTGGGTCTATAACAATAGGCTTGAATTGTTCCGCCGTAGTAACGATTGCCATAGTTTGGCTCCAATGTAACCGCCACGCGCACAGATGTGAGGTACAAGTGCAACAATACACATTTTATGTTTTACGGTACACTAATAGATTCTACAAAGTGCTATGGTTTGATTGTCCTATACAAATTTAGTTTTCAATTGTGATCCATTTTTATACGTGGTTTTGTTGTTTACTCGCAAAGTCGATTTAAGTTTAAAATATTATTGTTCAAGTTTTGTTTTATAATAAACATGATCGTAGTGTATGCTGTATAGTTATAATAAATGTATACTGTCCTTTTTGATGTTCGGTTTTAATTACTGACTTGTCTTTTGTATCATCACTAGATCAAATAGAGATGGCGTGCAGAAAGTAGGCAACTAAATACTTCCTAGCTACGTTTCAGGTCACCTAATTCACGGGGCTCGATAAAATAACATCTTGTCAACTGCGTATATACGTCGAGCCTGGCGTTAATCACGGAATACAACCCCTCCCCCCCCCCCCCCCCCCCTCCTCACTACTTTACCCCCCCCCCCCCCCCCATGCCGCGACAAGCAATCAAACACAAACAAACACACACGCGGCATGTTGTGAAACGCTATTTACAGGTCGAGTTTTGTATGCGCCACGAGAAGTATTCAATTTGGCATTACGTGTTATATTTAGCCTTGATGACAATCGAGATGGGGGGTGGATGATACAAAGAGGATTAAACACCACATGATATCTATTACCACGTCAGGACTCGAACCTGGATCCGTGGTTTACAATGTGACACAGCTATATTTAAATTTGACTAGTTCTAGAGTACGTTATTGTAGATTGCACGCAAAAGAAGGAGTAGCAATATTTGGGAATAAGTCCTAGATCTTTGAAATACTAAAAATGAGCTTCAAATCAGTAAATGCAATCTATCTTAGCTATCACAAAATAAACACACAAAAATCATAATTTTCCGTCGGAATCCCTATATTTTAGGGCTCTCAACAGTTTTACCAGATGTGTCTTACTTCCGGTAACTTAACTGTATAAGTATATCTGAGCTATTCGATAGTGGGCAAGGGTTGTCCGAAGGCTTTCTTCTAGGATTCAATCCCAGTATTCTCGTTGAGGCTGATGGAAACCTGGAAAAAACCTTCAGTATTTCCCGTACCTAGAATCGAACCAGCAACCTCCAGAACTGCAGTCTTGCGGGCTACCGTTCACCCACCTATATCGGTGAAATAATACGACTCCATTTAACTTTAACGTGTATTCGATCAATTTAGTTTTAGAGAACATTTTTCCTGTAACTGTATTGATATACTAATAATATTACATGGAAAAAATATATTTTTTTTAAAACAACGCTTATACTTAAATGCACTTAAAAGTAAAAAATAAATTTTCGCCCAACAAATTTTTGCCTCCCTCGGAAAATAAAAGCGTTGGGCGCTTTCGGTATTGACATAGATTGCAGTATTCTGCTGTTTATGCAGGGAAAGCGCCCAACGCTTTTATTTTCCAAGTGAGGCAAAAATTTGTTGGGCGAAAATTTATTTTTTACTTTTTAGTGCATTTAAATATAAGCGTTGTTTTTAAAAAAATATATTTTTTTCATGTAATATTAATTTATACTTTTAAGTCTTAAATAATCTTGCAATCGAATATATATCGAATATCGATTGATTAATTAATTATGTTGGTTTAATTGATTATTTAGTAAATATGACAATTGATTCATGTATTGTCATTAAGAATACGTCTGTGTGCAAACTTTCAGCTCAATTCGACGTTCGTAAGTGAGTGTTTTATCGACCCCCATATAAAACATCAATTAATTAATTATGATGGCTTAATTGATTATTTAGTAAATATGACAATTTATTCATGTATTGTCACTAAGAGTACGTCTGTGTGAAAACTTTCAACTCGATTCGATGTTGGGAAGTGGGTGAAATATCGATTCCCATATAAAACATTAATTAATTATGATGAATTAACTGACTATTTTTAGTAAATATGACAATTGATACGTGTATTGTCATTAAGAATACGTCTGTGTGAAAACTTTCAGCTCAATTCGACGTTCGGAAGTGGGTTAAACATCGATTCCCATATAAAACATTAATTAATTATGATGAATTAATTGAATATTTAGTAAAGTGACAATTGATTCGTGTATTGTCATTAAAAATACGTCTGTGTGAAAACTTTCAGCTCAATTCAACGTTGGAAAGTGGGTGAAATATCAATTTCCATATAAAACATCAATTAATTAATTAATTATGATGAATAAATTGATTATTTAGTTAATATGACAATTGATTCGTGTATTGTCATTAAGAACACGTCTGTGTGAAAACTTTAAACTCGATTTGACGTTGGGAAGTGGGTTAAACATCGGTTTCCATATAAAACATCAATTAATTAATTATGATGAATTAATTGATTATTTAGTTAATATGACACTTGATTCGTGTATTGTCATTAGAAATACGTCTGTGTGAAAACTTTCAACTCGATTTGACGTTGGAAAGTGGGTTGTACATCGATTTCCATATAAAACATTACCTTATTAATTATGATGAATTAATTGACGATTTAGTGAATATGACAATTGATTCATGTATTGTCATGAGAAGTTCGTCTGTGTACAAACTTTCAGCTTGATCGGACATTTAAAAGTAGGTGAAATATCGATTCAAAGATTCATCGATTTCCATGTAAAACATTAACTAATTAATTATGATAAATTAATTTACAATTTTGTAAATATGACAGTTGATTCATGTATTGTCATTAAGAATACGTCTGTGTTAAAAATGTCAGCTTGATCGGACATCTAGAAATAGGTGGAATATCGATTCAAAGATTCCGTTCAGACAAACAAGGCAAGTTAATATAAGCGTTGTAAAATAGGTTTAAAATTAAGTGCAAGACAGTAAAGTAAAAAATACAATAAAGCCTCAACAAGGTTTATTCAAGTAAACCGAGATGTATATTATTGTCATACTACTTTATTGTTGGTTGTCCCAAGTATTTATTTGTTATTATTCCTATTGAGTTGTACGAGAAATTGTGAAATTATGTATTTATGAAGATTGCACACGAAATAAGGAATAGCAGTATTTGAGAATAGTTCTAAGATCATTGGAATTCTAAAATTGAGCCTCCAGTTAGAAAAATGTTGGTTCGAGAATACTATCTAGCTCAGCTATTAATCTGTTTACACTATTTTTTGCTTATAGTAGACTCATCTACTAACACTGAGCTTAGTGGGTGTCCCACTAAAGGTTGGACGAATCTATGACAGGAACCATCGTATGATTAATGTTAGGGATCAACGTAGCCTAATGGTAACAGCCAATCACATCAATATCTGATCAGTATTACCCTTATGACCTAATTTAATTATACCCTTGGATAAAATGGTTGCGACCTACTTATTGGAAACATAATCGTTATAATGCCTTTCTTCGCAACGTAGTCCGCCTACCCACACCAAGAATGTGTACCTTCCCCACTCGTCGCATCAGTTCAATAATTTTATTACAATCCGTAATGTTTTCGTATTGATACAAGATACCAAAATAATACAACCTCAACGACAGAATTTAGTTATATTTCTTTTGGAGTTGTTACGTCAATAGTAATGAATGTTCTTTCTCGTTATCTTTCTGCTGCTTTGCCACCAATTTCTTCCACTGCTTCACTTTTTTTACACGCTCCCATGCAACGTTTGTTGTGGTTTCCAAAATTCTGAAAATAAATACACGCAGTTCGTTTGACAATTTTAGATTACATAGGAAATTTTAATGGGAAAGGGTAGTGCAATATTTATAACCGCAAACAATTTTTATTCTTAATTTGGATCTCAAGAATGCTGTACACATAAAGCCTTACAGACAACTAAATGTATCTAACATTATTATCAGTATGATTATTATTTTTATTGAATTTTCATTGCCAATATTATGGATTTAACCATCCAAATAACCACACCGTAATGATTATAATATTTTATAAATTTATCACTCAGTCTGTTAGGGCAATGTGCCCTTTACCCTCAATTTTGTAATTTCGAGTAGTATTCTTAAGATATAATTAAAGAAATACAAATTTGATGTAAATTTGATAAATTTGATATGATTTTTATATTTTATTTTATTTATTATTTATGCATCAACTTGTCCACTGACTATACTTAACTGGGTACTGAAAGTATTCCTCCTTTAGTGTCCGAAATGATACTTCCCATGGGTTGGTAGACTGCGATAAACTAGAAGCACGCGTACCCAGTGGACCCGCCCACTTCAATGTGTTAAATCTGCAATATCGAAAAATCAATGTTGCCGCATTCGAAACCGTGACAGCGAAATGAATTTAACAGAGTTGTTTGATATTGCACATCTTCCATCATTTACAACCGTATTATTAGAGGCCCATTTATCCAACCCTGGCACCCCGTCGCTGAACGCCGTGCTTTGCATTCGTGATACATCAAGAGTGGAACATGTGACTAATGTACAGGTTCATACTGACTACATAAACTTGTGTATCTACGTTGCGAACTGTTTTAACGTTTCATTATACATACTTGCGTTATTGTGTAATTTATTTTTAATATTATATAATATTTATTTACATATTTTTATTTGTAATTTGTTTTTATTTGTGTGTTTATTTAATCGTATATAGAATCAACAACCTGGTATGTACCCCTTGTCTTGTCACCACTCATAACACAATTTTATAGCGTCAGGTCACCTGTTTTATGTAGTCACTATATGACTGGACAGTTTTATAATTACTACAGAACAGATTCGACAGCACTCGGCATAAGCAAACAATCAAGTTGTAAAGAACAGTGTTAATTATAAGTTCGCGAGGGAGAATTCGACGCTTGAGTAAATATATAGACTAAAGGCGTATACCAAATCTCTATTTTGGCCTGCTTCGCTTCCTTCGACAACTTACACAACAATTACCAATGCTAATAAATAAGGGTTACTAATTTTTAAGTCAGTCTGCTATACGCTAGTTGACTAGCGAAAAAAGTCGAATTGAGACGCACCCTAATCATAGGGATGGGATACTTGCGATCAGTCGAACGACCCAAATGAGAGAATACCATTAAACCATGTTTTGCTTTGGTATTTCCTTTGCTAAAACAGTTGTGAAATCAAAAGCGATAAACTCTGTCGATTAATTACAAAATAACGAATTGGAAGCATTTATACGCCACTGGTTCGTCCGTCAGCAAGGGTTTATTGTTTGAATCTCCGTGTTTCATCCAAGTGTGATTAATACTGCTATTGAAATATATTGTTGTGTGTATTTTAAAACATAAACGTTTTTAAAAATGTTTTTAGCATTATGGTATTTCCACAAATTTTACAACAATGTACATGCAAAAGTGTGAATAATATTCAAATCACAATAAACTTGTTTTTTTGTAAATGTGAGTTTTTTACCTTTCCTCATCGAAGAGACATTTCTACAATTCGCTTTATTGAAAGAAATGTAAGTTTTCAAGTAAATGGTAATTTCTAAGAAGCTTTAGAACTAATTATTCTGACGAGACCATGGCATAACGATAGACAGGAAACGGAAATGATGGCCAACAACAAGCCCAAGGGAGTGGAGAGTTCTTGAAGAAGTTGCCAGCAAGTCTACGGACAAACTAGATGGAAGTTCACTGATTAGTTCCGGGTGAAGACAATCAACTAATTCATTATGGAAAGTATTGATCGAGACTCAAAACTGTTTTGTCGACGCCTTTAAAGTATTTACTCGCCCTCTCTATATCGGGGTAGGATCAATTAAACACGTGACCCGAAAACAGTTCGAATGTAAAACTTTCTCGGAAACATTGACTATTCAACGTCATGATTTTGTCAGAGCTTTATTCATGGGCCGTTTTTCAAAGACACTCGCTTGCATGTTATTATTGGTAGCTAAAGAGTTCTTGGTACTGAAATAGAGACGATATTTTGTGTGCGCACTACGCGTGTTCACTGGCCTTGCACAGGACGATGGTCATTTTTAGTAAAAACAAAAACAAAAAATTCACATTTAGAGTCTACCCACTCAGTAACAAGACTGATTTTCAATGGGGTATTTTGTATTGTTTGTATTTTTTAGTAGTTTGTATTTTGTGTCGTCTTCTTTCGAAAAAAAAATACATACTGCCCAAGGATTTAAAAATAATCAATACCCAATTAATTGGCATGAACAAGCCTCGGTTTTAGTGACTAAAATACCTTGTTCACTTGTATCGAAGCAACCTTATACAAGCTTTCGTCATAGACGGACGGTTGATTTGTGGCCGACCGGTGAGGCCTAATTTTAAATACCGATGGCTGATTGGTCATAAGTAAATCGCCTATAATGAACGTAACGGTTAGGTTTCAGTAAGGTACAAGTATATCATGTGCTTACTGTTTACTGACTTACTACAAGGCACCGAACTGTTTACTCGCTTTTGTAGTAAAATAAGTTAAACTAAGTTTACTAACGTTGGTTCAAATCATCAATTCAGTAGTCTTTTTATTAAGCTTTCAAGGCATTAATAATGTAAAGTCGGTTCACAAAGCAGAGTTGTAGCTTAAAGCCAGGTATTATAACATATTTAGAAGACTACTTACTTGTTTTCACTACGGCAACAACCAATGAAAAGCCTGGATGGAATGAATAAAACAAGAAAGTAGCTTACAAATATTTCATAATTCGGTCTCCAAGAAAGATACTTCGTTTTATTTTGTTTTGTAAAATATGGGACGTAAAAGCCAATCATCAATCATTATCATTTTGTTTCTTCTTAACTTCTTTGAAATAACATTTTCATTTGTTCATACTTATGATAACTAAACAGAAAGCTTTGCACGACAATTCTCAATCCAGGTGCAAATAGCCACGCATTAAAAGGTAAAAATAAAAATAAATAAATAAATTCACATTTAGAGTCTACCCACTCAGTAATTAAACTGATTTGCAGTGGGGGACTTTAATTTAAAGTGACTAGACCAACCCTGTAGGCTTCGAACACCATCGACGAGTGAGCGATAACCAATCAAAGATCGATATTTCAAATACGAAACATATGAATCAGTGATTGGACAGTGCGAACACCTGCGGACAAATGTCAGAATCAACAAGGCCGATTCAGAACAACTTTGAATTTATTGAGTGCTTCGTTGCCACATCCAGCCCAGCGCTCTCGTTGGAAGAGCCGCCCTAGGACGAACGGGTACAATTATAGATGGCTGTGCAACACTGCAATCATGGCGCGTACAATACGTGACCTGTATACTGTCACCCTCATTGGTGCTCACAGAGCGCTGGAGTGTCTTCCATTGCTAACATGTTTGAACAGAATATGCTAGGTTCATAATGTAGCTGTAGTGCCCGATTTACGTAGCAGTATTCATAGTTCCCACGTGACGTCACAGCGGCCATGATTGCGACACAATTGATGAGGACCTATCCTAGATCATTGGCAAATACTAGTCAAATTTAATAAATAAGCAATAAATAAGAATAAATAAGATTAGTAATCATTTTGAATGTAAAAGCAAAGGGTAAAAGTAAACATAAGTAATTAATAAATACACAATTACCACAGATACCATTATCACAAAAACAGGCTGAATTGTAAGGAAATAAAATTTTTTGTGTTGTACCACAACAGCTCCCATGGCAACATCAAAGTTAGATCACAAATGTGGCCGCCACGCGCAAAGATGTGATGTACGTGCAACCTTAAGAGTAATTACATGGTTTATAGATCCCAGGTGGAGGCTCGTCACATAAAAAATATACAATTTCAGTTAAAGTCCTCAAGGAGTATAAGCTCGCTAATATAGGGCTGGGTTTTTGCAGTCAGAGCATTTATTGCCGCTAAACATGTTATAGAAGAATCATTCAGTAAATGCGTTGTTGATCTGATCAGTCAAAACTGTCTGGAACAAAGCGTCTAAATGCCAAATTGTATGTACTTAGATTATCCCTGCTATACATTTACGTTTTATTTTAAGTGTTACAAATCAAACGTTTAAATAACTATATTTGATTATAAACCATTTTTTTTTTGTAGTGGGCACGAGACGTGATTTTTGTGGTCATGAGAATACCTGAATTTGAGGTTTACCAAACCTCCGTTAGCGTTTGGAGGTACCTAAAAGAGAGCCAAAATAAGACAAGTTTCCTTTTTTATCTTCACCACAAACAATTTAACCATATTTAACAACACAAGTATTCAACAACTGAGATTATTATTTAAACTATTAACTGTTTATTCTTGTCGCCATAAAATGAGATTACAAACAGATATACTTACAACCACACCTTATTAAACCACATAGGTAAAAGAAACGTATATGAGTCTTTTAACCCCCCCCCCCCCCCCTTATAATAATTATAATTGTTTTTCTCTATAGCAGAATGAATCTATTAGGCCTATGTTTAGAGTAGAAGTGCATCAATGTACTTATGTTATTTCGGTAAATATTTTGTAAACTTTTGATTTTTATTATTGTTATACATTTATTGATTATTTTTGATATTAAACATATAGAATTAATTTTTCCTTATCAAAATTTTGGCTTTTGGTGGTGGTGCCGGGTAGGAGTAAATTAAATATTTAAACAACCTCATCTCAAACTATCCACATGGATTTAGAGTTTCACAAGTACCAACCTTTAGTATTTTATCGAGCCAATGTTTTCGCATTGAGGTGCATCACATTCTAGAACAAAGCAGTGAAAGGTCCGCTTTGTTTTACTCTTCTGAATCAAGATTTCAAATATATATATACGTATGTTGGATTCCGAATGCAAATAACATTTCGGGACAAGCGACCTTCTACTGGAATTGAGTAAAAGTTTTACAATGTTTGTCTGACAGCTGCGATGGTAACATTTCAACGCTGGTCAACTTTAGGGGTCGGCCAGCGCCTGAAATATTGAAGACGCTTCAAGTATTTGTGAATGATGGGTTCACTCATGCAAGCAACACTCGTCTCTTGTTGGGAATATTGTGGAGTGTTGTATTGATAAATACGTTATAGGTTTGTTGTTCGGCAATGTTCTATTGTAGGGGAAAAAGTAGTAAAGCAACGTTTTGTTAACTTATCTAAATAATATATAAAATAAATACAAAAAATTCACATTTAGAGTCTACCCACTCAGTAACTAAACTGATTTGTAGTGGGGGACTTAAATTTAAAGTGACTAAACCAACCCTTGTAGGCTTCGAACACCATCGACGAGTGAGCGATAACCAATCGAAGATCGATATTTCAAATACGAAACATATGAATCAGTGATTGGACAGTGCGAACACCTGCGGACAAATGCCAGAATCAACAAGGCCGATTCAGAACAACTTTGAATTTATTGAGTGCTTCGTTGCTAGGATGGCTCTAAAGTCACCGTTCACTCATTCCTAAGCCAAGAAGTAATGGAATTGAATCCACATTAGAAGCTAAAAAACTTCTGTCTGAAACGGGATATAATGTAATATAGTGTAATATAAATGGAAATGCAAATGAAATGGAATGTACATTATGTAAACAATATTATTATGCCCGGTATTATGAACTGTCATAAATATTAAGTCGGCTACTAACTGGTTTTCACCATGGCAACAACCAATTGGAAGCCTGAATGGCATGGATATAACAAGAAAGTCTAGCTTACTAAATATTTATCCAGAGGTCATAACTCAGACTCGAAATCGTTTTATTGCTATGACTTGCATAGTACATGGTACATGGTGCATGGCGCATGGCGCATGGTGTATGATGTTAGTATTAAATTCGAACAATGTATGAGGCTCTGGGAATTGTAAACATGTGTTTCGCTCTATCTGGTGTAGCTCATCGACAGTTTTCCCTGTTTCAATCGATAATTCAAAGTGAATTATACACGTACAATTAATTCCATTTTAAATTGCCCACTTAAATATTCGTGTGTTGTGACACGAAAGTTGTTTTGGAACAATTTCATGTATTGATTTAACTAGTCGTATAAATGAGACCCGTGTTTTCTGATCCGAACTTTGCTGACAATTGAAGTACATTAGAAGCATTATTGTTTGGGCTTTAGTTTAAATACCTTACGTGGGGACTACACGAAGATAAGTACTTCAGATCCAAGACACATTATTTTCGATTTTCTTTGTATCCATATCTAAGTGATACTGTTTTCATCAAAATGTTTGTCATCAACTGTTTTATATTCTTGTAATTTATATGTACTCTTTATTATATATATAAATAAAATCAAAACAAAACTAAATTACACCTAATTTAAAGCTGTTCTTTCTATGGCTCACTGGTCCTCTGAAGTTTTTCCTGCTTCGATCAATCTAGAGAAGATTCAGGGTTATATTCCCTACATTTGTAGGCTGTGATTTTGTAACTTTAGCAATTGCCTTTCAACTAAGTATTTACAACCAATTCATAGCAAAGATGCTCCTACTGTAAATTTTAACAAAACCGTTGAAAATCAGTTTCAGTCACGAAATAAACACAAATGAAATGTATATGTACTTTATTGGCTGTTGATGTTTGGTTTCACTCACAATCTCTGCCGGATGTGCCACATTTGTATGAAACTATGCCGTGCCACAGCCCACAGCCACATGATATTGAAAGGGAATATTCCATCCCTATTGTAATTAGAAGGCGCGTTCAAATCAGTGCCACTCATACTGTCTCCCTCTGTGTGTGTGTTTGTATATTTGCATATCAGCAAACGCCCAGGCAGCATACATAATCTGATTTGAATACTGCGCAATTTCCATATAACGATAAGGAAACCCAATAAAGTGTTATAGAATCAATCGATTTTATTCGTTTTGAAACAAACGTGAATACATTCAGTGAATTATGTTTATAACAACGGTTTGTGAAAATTGTGAGCGAATTAAACCTCTATCCATCCTATAGTCCTAATAAACAAATGAAATAATAACTGCATTATCAAACAAATATATCAAGTTTTCCACGATCACTTTAGACTACTACACAAAAGATCATGGCAATTTTCAAAGGCTTATTGAATTATATAAAAACATATGCCGCCAAATCATACACACTAGTGGTTGAATGTGGGTTTATGTAACACATAATATAAGTTTTATTTTAACACGGGAATCGTCCGATAACGTTTATGTATATATATGTACATATGAATATTTAGCGAGCAGACATAATACTGGGTATAAGTGTGATGTTTGGAGAAATTAGAGAATTGAAACCGGTTGGGTATTCGCGCCCCAGGTCTTAAATTTTCAAAATACTAAAAGTTGGTATTTGTGTCACGTGTGTAATTGGTTTTTAATTTATTTGTGCAAAGAATATAATTTTGTATTCGCACAAAGAAAATTTTATCACTTCTAATTTTTTCCTAATCCCGAAAGTATTTTTTCGAACTTTAACTAAACGCATTTTTATCCATTGACGTGTTTTGTAAGGGATTGTGCCACATTCGGTACATCAGTATTTCAACGTGTTTTGATACTTTTCACCACTTTTCATACGTAGAAAAATTGTATTTTCTGTAATCTTTTTCAGATATCAAAGAATGTTTTTTCTATGTGTCCTCAGTGCCCATGATAATTCACCCCTAACTAGGTGCCCAGATATAATCTTCAATAGTCGTTCTTAAACCCGGCACCTCCACCAAAAATATATTTTTTGCTCATCTGACTTTGCCCCATAAAACTACTACGCAGAGTTTATGAACACATCATATTTAAAATACATATATACATACATATAAATACAATACAAACACATACGTTTAAAATTTGTTTCTAAGCCATCCTGACGTTCCTATTGGTTCCGTGGTATCTCTTTGTTGTCAAGCGGATATTGATATAATTTCAAGTTTCTATTTTGTGTAGAGAATTCAAATTTGCAATCGAAGAACCGATTCAGTTTATGTCTCTTACTTACTTCATTACTTGCTTACTTACTTACTTACATATACACTACTTCCTTAATTATTAAAATATAATAGTACATCTTTAAACTTTGCTGCCCGATATGAATATTGGAATCAATAATTAATCCATAGGGTGGTTTCATTTTACGTCAAATCCACGTTTTTCGATTTTGTGTATAAGTGACCTACTTCCCTTTACGTGACGTATTAAAAAAGTCCATTTATAAAAATTAGATTAAAAAAATTGAGCAACCGTTTCCTCGAATTCGCCCATCAGCTGATTAGGTATGTTGAAGTGAAGTGGGGGTCCCTTGGGGCAAGACGTAGTTTGGGCCAGGGTCAAGTATAGTAATTGTCGGGATAATGCTTGTCGTTGGGGCGAGGCTTGTTTGGGCGCCTCTGATTGGTCAGCGCGCGCCCGATCAATACGCGGTTGATGTATTCCAAGTACAGTAGTAGTGATGTGTCCGCCGCCCCCTAAGGCGACACTAGCGCTCACTTCCAACTAGCGGCTACATAAGATGATTGTTAGAATGTTCCCACCTCAATCGCATTTTCTTAGATTTGATGATTCATTGGTGTTGCAGTCAAGCGCGTCCACCCACACAAGATGAGCAGAATGACTAACTATGATTGATGTAAGAAGTGCCAGACTGTCAACTTGGTTTCTGATGACTCACAAATTGATTATTTTTTAGATAATTGGATAGGATTATTTTGTTATAGGTTTATTTGTTTATTTATTCGTTTAAATATTTATTTGTGTACTCGTTTATTTATTAATTTATTCATTATTTTATTTATTCATTCGTTTATTCATTTGTTCATTCATTCGTTCATTCATTCGTTCATTCATTCGTTCATTCATTTGTTCATTTATTTATTTATTCATTTATTCTTTCGTTTATTCATTTATTCATTCATTTATTAATTTATTCATTCATTTATTAATTAATTTATTCACTCATTCATGTATTTATGTATTTATTTATTTATGTTTAAGTCATCGTTCCTATGAATGTAGGTGAATGCCATACAATGCTAATGGATATTCAACTTTAAAACGTACAGAAGACTTCATCGCTAATCCATGTTCCTTTATCTTGACTTGAACTAAGAAGTGCAAACGATAGAATGAAATATATTTGTGCATTTAGTAACTGGATTGGTCTCAAAACAAACTACAAAGTAAACTAGATAGACTCCTTTCAAAAATCCATTTATCACCTTTTGACTGAGAAAATTCTCGGGAAAAGCTTCAGCCAGCTTATCAGTGGCAATAATCAGAACAGTAACACGTCCGTAGTTGAGTCTTGAGCAACGTATATCTGCAATGAAACAAAAAATTGTTTCGTAGTAAACTTACCCAAGAACAACTTGCTTGCACCCCTTTAAGGAACAACCAAGGTATAGGTGTGATAGAAGTTGGAAAGAAATTAAGATCACTGATTTATATGTTTTGTATTTGAAATACCGATCTTTGAATGGTTATCGCTCACTCGTCGATGGGGTTCGGACCTACAGGGTTGGTTTATTTGCTTTAAAGTCCCCCACTGAAAATCAGTTTCATTACTGAGTGGGTAGACTCTAAATGTGAATTTATACATTTTTATTTTATTTAAGATCTATTGTATATGTTGTTTGAATCCTAGCATAAGGCTATATTGATAGTAGCATTTTTGGGGAAAACCGTAAATCAAGATTGCCGGTAGCTGTTATTGAACCGGCGACCGTAATGCAATGACCAAAGTATTAACGATATTGTTTAAAGAAACATTATAATATGTAGTGTTGTTCTTATTTTCTTTGTAAATTGATACCTGAAAACCTTTGCTCCGATGAAGAATAGAACCCTGGTCTTCCGACGTTTCGATTGATAGTTTATATCATCAATAATTCAATCTAAACCTTCTATCTGTGTTATCTTTATCATTATTATTTTAAGACCGTATGATATAAAAAACTCTGGTTAAATTATTATTTACTCGTACTTTGTACGTGTGTGTGTGCGTGTGCGTGATAACGTATCATTTATCATACAATTACTACAGATTAAGCCTACCTAACCAGAGGGTTGTGTGGAAAAATGTTTTGTGAATATAAACTGAACTAATTGAAAACATGGAAACAGGCGTACATTATGTAAATGAAAGAATCCCTCTCTTGAGAATCATAAACGCGATATTAGCACTCCAGCCTCGCTGGGGGCGTGGCTTATCGAGATCTACTTTAATGAATGAAGCCGAGTTGTAACCACTGCATGTCGGATACTACTATCTCAAGTAAGGACAGCTTTTCTTCTCTGGAATATAGCCGTATGTCGTGATAGCAAAACCTCTTGTATAAGAAGAACGTGACGAAAAATGTTTTTACTTTTTTTTTTATTCCCGTATGTCCCGGAAAATGTTTGACCAAGTTCAAAATGCGGGTCGAAACTTACCCTTTTATATCACCCCTGAATAATTGTTGTACATATTGTTTAGTTATTTCTTCTACACATGACGGGTAACAATGTTAGTGGCTATTGTTTCGTAAAACTTTATAAGCTTTCTTTCAATTAGGCATAATGTGAAGGAACAACAACACTTATTGAAGTTGCACAATAGCACTAATAGTCGATTTACAGCTACGCGTTGCGAGCGAAGCGAAGGCGCGAGCTCCAATCAGTGGCCGAGTTTGCGTGAAACTATTAACTTCTTTGCATGAAACTCGGCCGCTGATTGGAGCTCGCGCCCTCGCTTCGCTCGCAACGCGTAGATGTAAACGTAGCATAACTCGCAGCTTCTCAAATATAATACAAATATCAGGGATGTACATTTGCGGCGAATTGAGTCTCATTATGAGAACACAAATTATTAGCAGATATCTGTTAAAAAAGAACGTTTGCGATTTGCAAATTAATACATGTATGTATCTTACAAATCTTGCACTTAGTGGTTCTTAGGCCCTGCTTAGTGGACCTAATTTCTTTCAAATGTGTTTATTTAAATAGCAAGAAATTTATCCTTTCTTTCATGATCAAATTCAACCCCCTACTTTGTTTTATTGAATTCTCATTAGTTAAACACGTATTGTTATGATTGTACATAAAATTATTGTAAATCATTCAACTAGATGATGCAAGTACCTGCAAGTGTGAATACTTCTTTAGCATGCAAATTTAATAGTTAGTGAAAAATACGCGTACCTATCTTAAAATTTGCTTTGATTTACATGGAAAGTGTTTTTGTAAGTTCTTTGACTCTGGATCTCCGTTCTCCGTGTGACAGTACTCCAAACACAAAGTATATATTTACAACGCATGTATAACCTGCGCGAACTGAGCGTTTGTTCAAATAGTGTATGTTTCCGCCAACAGATAGCGCTGAGCTTCGTCGGAGTAAGGTCTACTCGATTTACTCCTAGCGGAGAAATTGCGAAGCGCAAAGCCATCGGCCTGTGCCGCTAGTAGCGAGACCTAGCGGCAATCCAGTAGACCTTAGTTCGAAGTTCCTTGCCACTTCGGATCGAAACTCTTTCGAAACTCACTGCATACTTGAGACTCTTCCCACGTAAAACCTTCTAGATGGCTGTGCATTAAAATAAAAACTCTCAAGTGAAATCATGTAGGGTTCACCATAAAGTATTTTGGTTTTCCAACCCTGGGTGTACTGTGCAGACTACACGCGGGGTGCACCCTTTAAGCTGCCAGGTTAGCTATACCCTAGCCTAAATGTGTGTTTCGAGTAACTGTCAATTATCTGAGAAATGGATGAGCCTGCTGTTTGAGATATGTAGTAGAGGTTTGCTGACATTACCTACGGTAGTTACTCATCAGTGTGGCGATGGCACCCTTAGGATGCCTGGTCCTACATACATGAGTACTAAGGGTTGGGGTAGCCCTATAAACATCCTCTTGGTACCCCATCATGGGTCGGACTCCATAGCAACAATGGGTGCCTGAAGTGTAGGGGCACCCATTGTTGCTATGGAGTTGTTTTCTTTATGGGAAATAACAAGCACACAATTGTTACCTTGGTAACAATGGGCGCCCCTAGGTGTAGGGGCCGACTATCACTACGTTTATCAGGAGCTTTAAACCGGTTTAAGTAAATCGTTTTAAGGGTTGAATCGGTTTAATGGTGTTGGTAAACACATCGATTTAGCTAAGAACGGTTTAACTTTAGGTCACTTTCCAAAGTGACTTAGAACAGTTAAACCGATTTAATTTGACGTGATAAACACTTAAAACGGTTTAAGACGCCATCTTTCCACAACCTAGCGGCAACTGAGTGTACTCATTTGACAATTATTGCAAGGCGCGAACGCGATAGGTTATGTAGGTGTGGAACACCGCTTACTGAATGTTGCGCACCGCCTTACTGTACGTGTTTTAAGACGATTTGACGACATCTGTCGGGAGAATATCAAAGTTGCTTTTTTACGCCGAATTGTCAACGCCTTGATAAACGTATAGACTTACGGAAACCGTTATACCTTAAAACGACTTAAAAAGCCCTGATAAACGTAGTGAAAGTGACTTAGAACAGTTAAACCGATTTAATTTTACGTGATAAACACTTAAAACGGTTTAAGACGCCATCTATCCCTTCTCCTAGCGGCAACTGAGTGTACTCTCAGTTTAAATCGGTTTAAGACGCCATTTTTAAGCCGAAATGTAAAACCCTTGATAAACGTATCGACTTACGGAAATCGTTTTACCTTAAATCGACTTAAAAAGCCCTGATAAACGTAGTGTATGAGAATTCCAGCCTTAGGGGCAGTGGTGAGGTGCCGATGGTATGCACGTGCTGGTCGTAGAACTGGACGCAATGTCAGGCCGACATCATGAGGCCGCCCCTACTGCATCCACATTGAGGGTGCCAGTCCAGGCAAGCGTTGAGGTGTCGTGCCTGGTTCAACTCAAACTCATCAAAAAAATTTGAGTTTTGTAAATGTTCGCCTCACAGGTAGAAGTTGTGTAGTAGTAGTTGTTGTAGCCTGGAGAGGGGTGGATTCAGTGGAGTATAAATGCTTGACTCCCACCACACATACCCTGTGACGAAAGTTGCACTTGTTGATGAAAAACAAATTAAGCCTCTGGCTGATCGTAAAAACAGTAACTGAAATAATTTACTTGTACAACGTTCGGCGTTTTAGATATCAAGAAGTCTACAAAATACCAAAACAACGTACTTTTAATTTTGTAATGAACTTATTTTCGATACAAATTACATTTGCGATTTCAAAATACTCATTATGTTTGATATTATTAATTGTATGTCACGTTAGGAATGAAACTTTTCACTTTAGTCAAGAGGCAATTAACAAAATGATTTTTCAAGTAGACAAACGAAACTGGATCCACAATCGGAGTAGATTCTTCTATACTTCACTTGTATTACTTGGAGTAGCATCACGGAATGATTACCTGTTTCTAATAATTATTTTGGATCAATGTATTAACTAGACTGTTCTTATCTAAACGTGAACTGCAAGAATATTCCTCTTGATACTAATCTCCACAGTCTTATGTAGCAGAAGATGAGCTTGATAATGTTTATGTTATATTATCTTCAAATTTTATTCCTTAAGGGGTGATATGGGCCTACAAAGATTATCAAGAACTAAATGTTTGCGATCAAGAATTTGAACATTAAACACACTGCTTTAAATTTAATACCATAATGTACTACAGTATAGTAAAAGTTAAAGTGAACACTTTTTAAAAGCAAAATATATTACTCATAATGTAAATAACTTGAATATATTGGTTCTAATTGAGAGTATCACCCTCTTATCTACTCTCACGAATCATACACACGCAAAGGTTTCAGGTTGCTTTAAGAGGTATTCTCCTTGTAAAGTTGTGTTGCATGATCACTTCGAAGTTAACATATACGACTTCATAACGCTAATTTGCTAAGCAGTGACCTAGAAGCCTGATTATATAATATACGGTATGGTCATACCTAATACACACGCACATACACACGCACATACACACGCACACGCATACGCATACGCATACGCACATGCACACACGAACAAATTATAGCTACAAATTCCGCAGTACAAGGAATTGGTTAGAGCGGTTCCGATATTTTATCAGATTGGTCAACAGACTTGTGCCAAAAAGCTACGATTGGTTATCGGTAAGTTAAATCATGAATTCTACGAGAAAAAGGGTCCTTGACTTACGCGCCCTTATACGCTTACGCTGTTTCCGATGCTTACGTCTACCGGCTTACTCATACCTGATCCGAGTATCTTCTCTCTCTCTCTCTCTCCCTCTCTCTCTCTCTCTCTCTCTCTCTCTCTCTCTCCCGTGACGACCTTAGCCTGTTAAAACTAGAAACGTTTCGGTTTTACTTAGTAATAAATTTAAAACCAAATAAAAACCATACTGCTTATAATGTTAGAGCATTCAGTATGTAGGGCTTACAAAACCACAGTGAACTGTTGATTCAGATTTTCGATTTCAAAGTCCATTCTTGAGATATAATTTTAAAATAAAATATTGTGCCGGTTTTTGACGTAGACATACCCTCCGCTCTTTAGACACCAAATAATCACTAAGTCATCTCAGGTGAACGGTGCATTGAAGTGGCTCTACCAACAGACGGCTCGCACGACAGCCAGTCATGCGTCACGCGTCACGCGTGTGTACCCCCGCCCGGATATGGGACGAGCGTGCTATATAACCATCACGCCCTGTCCCAGAGCAGCTAGGGCGTATACAACACCGACTACATGACATTGTCCGTTGTCATATGTGCATAATCTCACCAACAGTTTAACCTGACTTTGCACTTTGAAGGTTCCTAGGCAACAGTGCCGTATGTGTTTTTTTTTTTTATATATATATATGTAGTACTAGGTTCTCGGGTTGCTGTCCACGTAACTTGCTCTCTAGACACTGGTTGCTGGCCCAGAAATGGGCCATTGTCATTGTCTCGACGTTTCGGCAAAATCGCATTTGCCATCTTCAGGATGATCCGTTGGTTTCAGAGGCTGAGAACCGAATATATATATATATATATATATATATATATACAAAACACATCGCACGAACAGTAACCACGGTCTTGAAAAAATAAAAATTCACTAAGTGCGTAAATTTTCGAGAGCGTCCACTCTCTTCCTCAGACGCGAGGGCACTGAGGAAGAGAGCGGACGCCCTCGAAAATTTACGCACTTAGTGAGTGTTTATAATTTTGCATGACCGTATTTACTGTTCGTATGATGTGTTTTATTTAAAAATTATTCTCCCGGTCTAAAAGTCTAAAAGTCAGACGCGAGGGCACTGAGGAAGAGAGCGGACGCCCTCGAAAATTTACGCACTTAGTGAGTGTTTATAATTTTGCATGACCGTATTTACTGTTCGTATGATGTGTTTTATTTAAAAATTATTCTCCCGGTCTAAAAGTCTTGGTTTCATCATCGTCTGTTTTGTTAAAACAAATATAAAAATGAATTTTAGATAAACATCATATTTCTTTCTTAAAGTTCGATTTTTCCCGGTTGGAATATATAGTCGGCCCCTACACCTAGGGGCACCCATTGTTGCTATGGATTTGTTTTGTTTATGGGAAATAGCATGGAAACAACTGTTACCTTGGTAACAATGGGCGCCCCTAGGTGTAGGGGCCGACTATGAAGGTGACAACACAGGGGTGTCAATCAGACTACTACTATACTACTATAGTACCAGCAGCTCAAAGAGGGGTTACTGCCCTGTAGGAAGTGTGTCATAAGAGTGCAGTGTGATGTTACCGGGGGGGGGGGGGGGGGGGGGGGGGCGCTCGGGCCAGGCCTCGACCGGCCGGATCAATAGAGGACCTCGGTTCGTTCCCACCAAACTTACAGACGCGGGTTTAAAGTCCAGGAGCTGAATCTTGTTAGGATGTGACTCGGCTGCATCGACACGCTTGATACCAAAGTTTGTCGGCAACTACTCATAGTTGTGTGGTAATATAAAGAAATAGTAGCAACCTAAGTTGATAAACTCGAAATTATCTGTCTTAAACAATTATCTCAAGAATGATTAACCATATCTTGGGATCTTTGAACGGTTGCGTTACGCGTTGGCTTATGCTTATTTTTTATACCGAGCCAGAATGAGTCAAGTTGTAACATTGTGGAGAAAACTTGATATTACTTAAGAGTTGGCAAGGTTTAAGGGAGAGGGGTGTTTGAGTCCTGGGCAGTAGTAACTCCGCCAAACGCATCTATGAAGTAGTTTTCCACGAATGGCGTAGGAATGATAACCCATCATTCAGATAGAGGGAAAAGACAGCTCAGCTTCCTGTGGTACAGTTTTAATTTCATGACCAAAATAGTTTTTATTTTTAAGCGAGCGAAGCGAGCGTTTCCACTTGACTCTTATGGCACTTCGTTCTGTTTTTTTGTTTGTTTGTTTGTTTTTTTTTTTTTTTTGTTTTTATGTCCGTCGATAGCGGTCGAACGGACAGTCCGATCAACTTGAAATTTGGACCATCCACAAGCCTCGATGTGGATTGAAGGTGTATAGTTTTGAGGCAAAATCGTTTGAAAAGTTACAAAGTTACACCATAGTTACTGCAAAATATTTTTCTGAAACAAAATGGCGGCAAAATGTGAGATAGCCAGATTTTTCTACAGAGTTTTCCGGTCACGAATATGTTAATGTAATGGCGATCTGATAAATATTGGCAAAGTTACACAAAAGTTACTCGAAAATATATTTTTGAAACACAGTTACGGCAAAATGTGAGGTAGCTATGTTATAGTAAATTTTTGTCCGGTTACGAATATACTAATGTAAACGCGATCCGATACGTATAAGAGGCAGAAATTACATTTCTATTGCTGTCAATAACTGTTAGTAACGGTGGCGGACCGCGGCGAAAACATGACAGCGAAAATTCTTAGCAACGCACATTGCACTGCATCCAACAATGTCGGGAAGTATAATAGCTATGGAAATTAGAAACATTTTTGCAATGCGTATTCTTGAATTGTTGTTAATTGTTGTTTGTATTAGCATTGAAATCTTTTCGCCAGAAAGTTCGTAGATATTGACGCGCTCGCTTATCAACGCGTCAAACAGAGCGTTTTCCTAGTTATTATAATTATTATAATTATTACGGCATTAATTCAAAATCTGTTTTAATATAAGAAACATATATAACACCGTTTGGCTGGATATATATTAAGACAATGATATTATGTGTAGTGTGTATTGTTTTTGTTTCTCTTTTCTATCTCGATTGCTTCCCGAACAGGTCAAGTTATTGTACTATAAACATGTTCATTCATGGACGCAAGATATTATTTCACATTATTGAAATCTACATAATGAGTGATGAGTGACCCTGGAGTACCATAACCATGTTTTACTAGAGCTGAGGTATTGTCTTTTCGGTCAACATCGTTTCTATACTCTTGTATAATATGTCATAGAAATTCTACTACCTGTTTGCTCAATATAAGAATATCGAAATCTTTGCATGGAATTTCGTATACTCCTTAATTTTTCAAGGTACATTGTCGTTCATATTTCCGATAATTTCGCTAATTTTTATGGTCTGTCAAGAAAACATTCTGTACCGAGTGTGTATGCATTACAACACTACAACAACGATAACAACATGACAACAGTAACACGACGCAAAGATGACACACACGAAGATGACGCAAAGAATATCATATCTATATACTGTGTATACTATGAACAAGTACTAATAAGACAGTAACGACTGAAGTTGAACAAGGTACCTCATGGAAATACTTGACATTACATCTGTATTGTCCGTATAACATGTAAACACTGGCTTTGACCGAGATTGATGACTGTTTAAACTAGTAACATGTGATTAGTGAAGTTGAATAAGGTAGACACATGGAAATACTTGACATTACGTCCGTATAACATGTAAACACCGGCTTTGACCGAGATTGATGACTGTTTAAACTAGTTACATGTGATTAGTGAAGTTGAATAAGGTAGACACATGGAATTACTTGACATTACGTCCGTATAACATGTTAACGCTGGTTTTGACCGAGATTGTATGATTGTGTTGTGATGCATCCAATAAAATTATTATTATTATTGTTATTATTATCATTTTTACTATTATTATTACTATTATTATTATTATTATTATTAGGGCCTATTATTATTATTATAATTATTATAATTATTATTATTTTTATTATTATTATTATTATTATTATTATTATTATTATTATTATTATTATTACTTCTTATACCCGGCACCTCCACCAAAAAGTATTTAATGTTCTGGCTGGAGTTTTACTAACTAGGGTTATGGAAGATAGGAATGTGGGTTTGGAAATATGTTTCCCTCGAAAGTCACGTGGTCAGATCCACTGCAATTGAATTATCAACTCATTGGTCAAATACAAATGTATACCCTACATAGTGCATGTGCACGTGATTTTACTCTGTTTTCCTGTAAATATATTTGCTCGAGTTTTGATAGGTAATGATACCCGGAACTAAATATGTTGGGTATCTGCTGCCATGATTTCGAATTCTCTGATTGGAGGTTGCCATGGAGGCATAAATATTTAGTGGGGGGTGTATTTTTGTGTAGTTATTTGCTAGATTGAACAGTATATAGCACATATATAAATAATTCAGTGTGATATTGAACCGACTGTTTAACCATTTATTTAAAGTCGCTCATACTCATTTATGCAAGTGACAAATATTGGGAAAGACAATCAATTAATCTATACAATATGCAAGGGAAACAATATTAACTATCAACTGAGGGTAAAAAATGAATACAAATTTATTTATTTTAAAATAAAGTAATTATATTAAAATAAAAAAAAGCATGTAGAATTAAAAACTATATATTTTATTAAATACTTTTTAAAGAAAGGATTCAGAGGTCTAGTGAACGTATGACGTTTTATGTAGATAGCTAAGCCTATGAATATCGGGAACAGGTCCGTTAGCGTTAACCCTTGGTGCCCCCAAACATTCAACCCAACTCTCACGCCCTTTACATTTACAATGTATACTTGAGTAAAGAAACTTAATAGATGTTTTATCGACCAACTCACAAGTAAACAATTCCATCGCCACACTTTCAACACACCGCGTTTATCTAGTGAGTGTTTGAACACGACCACACTTAAGTCGTTATCTTAAGCCGTTAAACTTTAACGGAACAGACTAATAGGCAGAGCCAATAGGGAGTTTTCGTCTATATCGGCTACGACGGTGAAAACCGATTGTGGCCAAATCGAGTGCGTTTGTTGGCACTCTTGAGATACCAACGCAATAACGTGAAAGAAATGAAAATCGAAAAGTCATTCTGATTGCTGGTTGAGAACATCTGGACGCAAAAAGTGGTCGTAATGTCGATGGTTGAGTGGGCGTGGTCACAGCTTGGTTAGCAACAATAGTTGTATCTTGCCAAACCCACGACAACCAAGGAAATAGGTTCTGCGTGGTTGGCATCCGCCAAAACGCAGAATTGCCATCTCGGATATACTGTGAATAATCAATATAACAATCTACATCTTTTATTAAAACATGATGTATAATAAATAAATATATATAACGACATTGCGTTATATTCAGCTGAATGCAGTGTTCGTAAAGTCTGGAACTTAACCAGGTGGCCGGTTGGTAACTGCTGGTTGCATTTCCGAACACACTTATGGGTTACAAACATTGGCACATCTCCAATTGCTCTCAGACAAACATGGCGATCTTGATGCGACAAGTTCAGGGTCCAGACGACGGGCGAAGGAAGGGGGGGGGGGTGGGGGGGTGGGGAGGGAAGGTTACGCGATACAACGGTGGCCATCTGTAATATGCGATTT
Source organism: Isoperla grammatica (assembly GCA_945910005.1). Classification (NCBI taxonomy): domain Eukaryota; kingdom Metazoa; phylum Arthropoda; class Insecta; order Plecoptera; family Perlodidae; genus Isoperla; species Isoperla grammatica. The sequence continues at coordinate 29,444,252 of OX246741.1, forward strand.
GGACAACGAACCCAAAGTAAAGGACAGAGGGAATCCATTGACGTTAATACGATTCACAATTCCGTTTAGAAAAATATTTTAATGTGACAAAAGGGTTCTAATGCGTATACTTCTACAATTAAGTAAGGCGTTTCTTTAAAATTATTTATTTTATTATTGTTGTCTAGTAGAAGAATGAAACGTCCAATCAAAATGGAATCAGACATTTTGCCACAGCCACACTCACGTTTTTATTTTTAAAACTTAATTTTTGTTCAGAAGCTTTGCAAATCTACAAAATGAACACATGAGTAGTTGTAAGAGAACTGTTTCGAAAATTACTAAATTTACACTTAATGCGTGTTCGTGAAATATGCACATTTGATGTGTTTAATTTGTCAGCTGTTCATTCATCACCAATGGCTTCATATTCTGCATATAATACTCATTATATGATCTTAATTAATAACTTGAATTGTTTTGTAGCCTTTCATTATTTTAAAGAATAATAAATCTCTCGTCTTTATATTGTCCACCGATCATTACGTAATCGTTAATTTGTACTGGTAACACCATTTGCTATGTGTCACTTTGTCCTTATAGGTCTATCAGGCATAAGATGCAAGACACTAATCGGGAGGTCACGTGGTCGAATCAGACCACGGGCAATTATTATGACAGAAGGATTTTCCGCGAGGTTTTCCTCCGTCATTAGGCGAATATTGGGATTTGGTCCTATGAACAGCTTTTGAAAATTCATCCTCAATTATCTTCATACCCAAGTGTATGTCTAGTGTACGTCTGTTAAAGCTGTATGCATCCAACAGCAGGGATTGCTACAAAGAAATTTAAAATTTAAAATTTAATTAAACCTCAACGTTACACAACATAAACCAGCCCTAACCGGTAATCTAATCCTGGGCCGTCTGAATTGGAATAACGAACATACATTTACAAACAAAATTGCACCTTTCAAATGATGTTTAAATAAATAAATAAATAAATAAAAAAAAAATTCACATTTAGAGTCTACCCACTCAGTAAATAAACTGGCCTCACTGGTGTAGGCCCCACACTGAGTGTACACTGAGTGTAGCTCACATGTTCTGCACTGGTCACTGCGAGTTGCACTGTTTCGAGTCTCGCATGTTCTACTGGCGTAATTGCACTGGCACAGTCCACTGAGCCAAACTGGCTCTTGTATTCAGTGCGGTATGTTCAGGGCAAATATGACTGCTATATGGACGCGGGAAAATTGTGGAACTTTTAAGTATTTTCTTCAGATACTGAAGCTATAATCAAACCGATATTTAAACCAAACATAAAAACTGCCGGAAAGTTGTTGTTTACTACCATTCTGATCTAGACGTAGTACGGCGTTATTAATTTTTAGGTTATGTTTACATTTTACGTATAGGCTATTTCATGAAACAATTCTAGCTAAAGTAACTTGAATTCATCCTTATAAGCATCTTTCTTTTGATAACTTTTACCGCCAATTTGTTGCACTGCCACAAGAAACATGTTCTGCAGGCAGATGCACTGTAGGTGGCTCAGGTACCGTGCATCACGTGACTGTGACGTTTCAGATCGCACTCGGTGCGCACAAAACGTCAAAAGTAAATAAGACGAGCTTACAAGGCCGCCCAGATTCACAAAGGTGCCTAAGTGCTAAGACGTCCTATTTTAGGCACATCTTAGTGTTATAAATCACGCAAATGTCGTTCTGCAATGTCATAAAGATAAAATGTAGAAACATATCCACAATTTAACTAATAATATTTTATTTGTGAATGTGTAATTATACCCAGAGATGATTTATCGTGATTTATACAAGTTGGTTTATATAGGATTTATCTAGGAATTGTCTAATTTTGGATAGAGTTGGACATCTTTGTGAATCCATGCCAGTTGTTTGCCGTGAGTAGGTGAAGGGTGGTTACCTGGCTTGTTGTTGTTCTAGTTGTTGTTGTGGTTGTACCGTAGACGCGAATCGAGAAGTTGTCAGATGCCGTTGATACAGATGTGGATCAAGCTTGAAGAAGGCCACAAGATGCTTGGCTTCATGCAGGCTACTATTACGGATAGCCAGAGTACAGATTGCAATTCATAGTTCCCACGTGACGTCACAGCGGCCATGATTGCGACACAATTGATGGGGACCAATCCTAGATCATTGGCAAATACTATTGAAATTTAATAAATAAGCCCAATTCAGAACTTAAAAAGTAAACATAATTAATAAACAAAGAAAATATTAACACATATTATACCAATTTTATCTCAAAAACAGACTGAATTATAAAGAACTAAGAATTTCTGTGTTCTACCACAACAGCCTTCAATTGTTTCTCCATGGTAACGTCAGAAGTTTGATCACAAATGTGGCCGCTACGCGCAAAGATGTGACGTACGTGCAACCAATGAATTGTGATCGAGAGGTAACGCGTTTCTTTGGTATAATCCATACTTATCCTGCCAATTATTCGTCTTTATTTTAAGAATTTTGAGATTTCTTTATAGCTAAAAAAATTAATAAAATGTATAATATGCATTGAGTGATGGACGCAAAATGTATCAATCACAGAAAATACATGGATTGAGTTAGTGATTTTCAAGTTACAATGATATTTTATATTATATAATTTCTTGGGGTATTGTCACGTGAGTTATAGAATCATAATTATTTATATAAAATAATTATTTTATAATTATTTAACATATAGCCATGAGAATTTAAAACATAACAAAGATATATATATATATATATATATATATATATATATATATATATATATATATATATATATATTTGAATCGGTATTTATTAAGCGAGCGAAGCGAGCGTCTCCACGAGACTCTTATGGCACTTCGTTCTGTTTTTTTTGTTTTTTTTTTCGTACTAGACTCTTATGGCACTTCATTATGTTTGTTTTTTGTTTTGTTTTTATGTCTGTCGATAGCGGTCGAACGGAAAGTCCGATCAACTTGAAACTTGGACCATCCACAAGCCTCGATGTGGATTGAAGGTGTATAGTTTTGAGGCAAAATCGTTCGAAAAGTTACAAAGTTACACTCAATAACTTACTACGTTTACATGCAGGTTTGAAAAAGTTTTGACTCAAGTCAAACCAAAACCGTCGATCGTTTACATGCCATCGATCTGAATACGTTCTCAAACCATTTTTTAGTTCGTACATTTCCCGGTATACAGCGCCACTTACAATAAGACATTTCACTGCTTTCTAAAGAGACATTGGAACAACAGAGAGGTTTAGTTTGCTAATGAGCCCGCCAAGTCGAAACGTATTGGCGGCAGTGGGGTGTTTACATGGCAGTTTCCAAAACTAGTTTTCAAGTCACCCCTGCGAGCAAACAGGCGTGACTCGAACCGATCCAAACCCACTTTCGAAGTGTTTATATGCTGTTTTGAAAACAGCATATAAACACTTCGAAAGTGGGTTTGGATCGGTTCGAGTCACGCCTGTTTGCTCGCAGGGGTGACTTGAAAACTAGTTTTGGAAACTGCCATGTAAACACCCCACTGCCGCCAATACGTTTCGACTTAGCGGGCTCATTAGCAAACTAAACCTCTCTGTTGTTCCAATGTCTCTTTAGAAAGCAGTGAAATGTCTTATTGTAAGTGGCGCTGTATACCGGGAAATGTACGAACTAAAAAATGGTTTGAGAACGTATTCAGATCGATGGCATGTAAACGATCGACGGTTTTGGTTTGACTTGAGTCAAAACTTTTTCAAACCTGCATGTAAACGTAGTAAGTGTTAGTAACGGTGGCGGACCGCCGCGAAAACACTAGACAGACAACGAAAATTCTTAGCAACGCAAATCACTGCATTCAACAATATCGGGAAGAATTATAGCTATGGAAATTAGAAAAAAATTTGAAATGCACATTCTTGAATTGTTGTTAATTGTTGTTTTTATTATTTTTGAGATCTTTTCGCTAGAACGTTCGTAGATATGGACGCGCTCGCTTATCAACGCGTCAAACAGAGCGTTTTCCTAGTTCAAGAAACACTCTTGTCGTGATATTACTCACCGCCAAGTGGGAGACCTGAGTTCGATTCCCAGTCGGGGTTGGGTTTTTTAATTTCTGGATTCCACTATATATATATATATATATATATATATATATATATATATATATATATATATATATATATATTTATTTATATAAAATACGTTATTTTTTGTACGGTAAAATACCACGTTATAAATAACAAATATTTATTTAAAACTCCCTACGTTCCGAAGCCAGTAGAAAAGTGCTGATCAGTACTTGAAATGTGGCGGTAATTTTTATCTTGACAAGGAACAGTGCATAGTCTACTAACTATATAGTTATTTTTAATACCTAATGGTAAATATTACGTGTGCGTTAAATAATCCCTAAAATTAAGTATAACACTACGTTATAACATTATAAATGTGATACATTTCGCACAATTTTTGTATTGTTCTTTAACATATTTTGTATAATCATGAACGAGAATATGGGACACTGAAAATAGAAATTAAAATCAATCATTATTTGTAAAAGTTTTGAAATAAACTTGCTGGTATTTCTAGCTGAAGACTTACATATTTCATTTACTCGCATGCATGCTGTATAGTAATGTACATCATACCCTGTTCGTAGCCGCCCAACCACTCAAGGTCAGACATTCGAGGGCAGCAAGTCAAGGAGGTCCTTGAGATAACCTTGACGGGAAGGAAATTGCAAAGTCAAACAAAAGCTCTCACAATGGTTTATTCGCAACTCGTCGCAGATGATTTTAAAAAAAGCAAACCTATATATACAACACAAAAATTGTACATAGATGTTTGTAAGGTGCCAAATCAGTACAAAAGTCTAATATTATCAATAACTTTGTTTTAAATATTATTTTACTATATAATATCTATATATGGGAGAGAAAAGGAATGTTGCACGTAGCGTTGCCAGTGTAGTACAAGGCGGGATTAATGGACTGGGGATACACTGGAAGGAATGATGCTTCATAATCTATGGTCAAACCGTAGGTCTATGAAAATCTTGACACTGTGCTACGCTGAATCCTAGTACTAACATTTCAAACTACTGTGGTTTGTTTATGATTACTTCGGATTCAAGGTACATTTTCATATTTTCATACACTAGATAATAGACACCAAGACTTGTTCAAAAAATATAACGTTTAAATCATTAAACAATGTACTCTTCTTACGAAAGAAATCTGTCCCCTGTAGATTTGTGTACGTACGGTTTTACAATGTGGATTTAGATACATTATTAGTAGTATTATTATGCAAAACGTATTGAATGCTAAAGTGCACAAATAGTGAATTACTTACTGCATGAGCATCTTGACAGCAGGCACGGCAGACAACACATCTAGATTACTTACGGTATGTATTGCATTGAGTTTACCTCGTTTTATATTTAGCGGGAGCGATATAGAAGTAATGCGTTGGTTGAGTCCTTGCGTGTGTCTATTATGTGTTTTGAGCAACTCTCTTCCTATCAGACCCCGTCTACACCAACATCAAACCTTAAGTATCTACAGATGTTAGAAAAAATGAAATATTGTTATACTTTATAAAGACCAAGTATATTTAAATCATTGACATATTTTTTTTCATTAGAGTAACTTTATATTGAACAAGATTAATTTTGAAATTACCAAGAAATGTAACTAATTTCAGATATTGTAATCAAATTTAGTTTTTAGTAATGAAAGGAGGAGGGGGGGGGGGAGCTTGTCACGGGTAGTGGAGTCTGATAGGCGCAAAACATAAGTTTTTATACGGGAGTCTTCGGCACACCAAAACTCCAACAATGAAATTTATCATCAAAAAATACCTTGTGTGCAACACGAAATAACTAGTTGATTAGATCACAAGAACGGCAACTAATAAAAACACTGAAATAAATCACAACTACTTTGCACAATTATTAGTGTATTTTTCTCCCACAGGGAGAACAGAATATGCCAAGCTCTGATAAAGACGTTAAACTAAACAAGTCTACTTGTTACATCAAACGAACCCAACAATGGTAAAGACGCTCATAACATTCAAAACTCGAAGTTGGATGTAGTGAACTAAAGGCAGTTTAAAAGGCATGAGACACAATTTAAAATACACATTTGAGTATACACGTGTGAACTTAAAATTATGAACATTATTTTTCGTATTTAGATGGAATCAGAAAATTTACTGTGTAGCCTATTACACAGGAATGTCTCATAATATCCAAGCAGTACTGATATTTTATAATTAGTGTTACTGTCAACGTCTACCAAATAATTTCTTTGGAATTATGATCTTTTGCGTTCTAATAGCAAAACAAACACCCTATACACTAGTCTCTTTAACTTCCTTTATAGAACAAACATAACCAATCGTTGTCTCAGTATATATCCAACGTTCAAGACATCACACCCTGTGACTTAATCAACTAGCTAGTCCGTGGTGCCTATACAGTGCAAACATTCTTATTTGATTGGACAGACTTCCATCCAAGATTAAACTGTAGTAAGCATTGCGTTTCATATTGAGTGTATGAATTAATATCTACACGAGGTAAAAATGTTTGTTTTGTTCACCTCGTGTTGGTCACCACTGAATCGTTTCTTGAGTAAAAGTCTTCATAAAACGTCATCTGGTGCTGAGGACCAATCATCAAGAGAAGCGGGACGCCATGCGTACAGTGGTTATAACGAGCCTAGCTTTACCTTTAACAAGAAGTGTGTGTGGATTATTATTGTTGATCACAGACGATGCGTTTCAAATATTTAAAACAATGAATCTCATTATTATTATTATTATTATTTATATTTATATCCAGCACGAGGTGTGGACACAAACCTGTGCCAGCGATTGTCAACAAAATCAGAAACAGCCACAGTAATAAATATTATTAACAACTATGATTGCAAAACATCGAGAAAACATTGAATGAATCCTGAAAAATACGCACAATAAAATTATTACTTTATAATCTACTTGTGAATTATTATTATTCGGATTCTGTTTCTCGTTTGCATCACGTGGACGAGGCCGCCATTTTGTAGCCGCCCGTGGCTGGCAGGCAAGATGGCGTCCGAGGCGCGCGCACGCACACGACAGGGACTCCCAAGGTCACGACGCGAGTTGAAAAGCTTGGTTTGCTAGACAGAAGCGGTAGACAAACGTGCACTGGTGCTGGCGGTTTGAGGCGTCGGTACTAGATATTGGACAGCCCTGGGGTGTACGTCACGGTCTCAGACGGCGGCTATCGGGCCTGGCGGGGTAGAGATGCTCGTTGTCATCGTCTTGGTCATGTTTCTAGCAGAGAGACAGAACAACAGATAGTTAGTAACGTATATCTACAACAGTTATAAAACTGATGTAGAAAAGGACAATAAATACAAAGTAGAGCAATGTCTACTGACGTAGGCGGGATAAATTAACCAGATAAATTAAGTAGCCAGCATTTTGATTCGGGGGGATCAATTCTACCTGTACAGGGGGGGAGGGGGCTCCCCCACCAATCATAACACGGTTTTGTAGCCACTACATAGTATATTTAATTTGGAGCCATGATCAAGTTTAAAAAAGGTTTATAAACAGTGTAGGGCAACATTTATAATTTTATAAATAAATTATATTGATCATTGTAATTAATACATTTCGGGGGGTATCGATCATCTTGATCACCTCTCTTGCTACGCCACTCTTAATGAAGCCTATTGGGTCTTGTTTGACATAAAACCTTCGATAAAACACATTTAAATACACATGTTATATACCTATTAAAAGAAAAATAAAGACATTCGCGTTCATACTATAATATACATTCTGACTGTGTTGTTAAGCCCGAAATATTGAGGCCACTAGCAGTAGCACTTCGGTCGATTTCTAAAAATAAATTATGCATAAATTGAGACAAGGGGTATCAATTTATTATAACATTATAAGCACTTCCTCCTCATAACACAAAATATCAAAATGATGAACGGCCTGACTATGAGCATGAATATACATCCGGGTTTAATACATTCACTGCACCCCCCCCCCCCCCCCCCCAGCCCCCCCACAGGTTTGAAGTAGCTTAACACTATAACCTCAGCAATTTGACATTGTCTTTATGAGGAATGTTGAATCATAACACGTAACAAAAAAAATTGCTTTTTTAAATAGAACTTCAAAGCTCTCTCTTCTATCTAGAGAAAATCTATTAAGAATTGTACAACCTGCAATAAAAATGACACTTTTTAATTGATGGCCATCCAGCTGTGGCCTACCTAACCCTTTACCTTTGTGCTTTCATAGCAATTTAGCAGGAACGTGGTTATTTGTGATAAGGTAGTTATTTATTCCGCATAAGAAGAGAAGACATGTGTGTGCTCCATGGTTGCCATTATGTAGGCGATAACAACGTAGCATGCGGGACCGATATGTTTTGTTGTGTTTTATTATCTATGTGAATGAACTATGTCAGGCTAAGCAGTTGATCGATAAGAGGAACTCTCAAGGTCGTATGCCAACGCAATGATATTTCTGGACTATCGCTATTGATTTGCCCCGTTCGACTTCGATTGGAGTAGACTTCATGAATGTTTCACTCTTGAACGAGACCGTGTATGTTCATGTTGGTAGGACAACATAATCTATCGTAGAGGGTCTAAAGCCCCAACTTCAATTGTGGCGTATCGGGATTGCAATTGCAATCCGGAAATCGTGAATTATGACGCTGTTCGTAATACAATCGTAATGTCGTAATGATTTAGCAAAAGGTAATGTACGATTGCGATCACGATCCCGATTACGATAACGGTTGGAGATTTACAATGTCGGCTGTAGGATTGTCGTAATGATTAAGTATAAGGTAATGTACGATTGCGATCCCGATCCCAATTACGATAACGGATGGAGATTTACAATGTCGGCTGTATTATTGTCGTAATGATTAAGTATAAGATAATGTACGATTGCGATCCCGATACCGATTATGAGAACGGTTGGAGCTTTACAATGTCGGCTGTAGGATTGTCGTAACAATTTAGTGTAAGGTAATATACTATTGCGATCCCAATCCCGATTACGATAACGGTTGGAGACTTACAATGCCGGCTGTAGGATGCATATCAGCTTTACAAGTGTCCCTATCTTAAGGTTGTATGTTCACTTACCTTGCAGAACACCTGATTTTGGTTATTTAAATTGTCCCAAATGTAAACATCAAAATATGTCATCCTGTAGAGAATCTAGTGCTCTTATAAATGTTCTTTGTTCTAATCAATATTTCCGTTTTTCAAATATTCTTAATTACCTTTGGTAATGACGTGATGTATGTAGCTGGACGCCTTACACACCTAAGGTCCGAATTTACCAAACTTTATAATCGGCCGATTTACTAATCTCGGATTGTTTACCATGGTTTCAACAAATATTACATACAAAATGCATGGTGGCTTCTACCGGGCGCCATTTTTGATCTCCGATTAACAGAAAATCGCCTGATTAAAGTTTTATGAAACCGGCCCTAAGTAATTTAAAACATCTGAAAAACGGAAAAGAACATTGAAATAAAAAATCATTCATATGCAAGAGTGTTAATAAGTACCCGAGTTAGTCTCACGCGCTAACATTACGTCACTCATGTTCGTTGGACAATGCTGCTAGACTGCAGCAAACATGCACGTTGTTGTGCATGCCAAATTGAGTGATAACAAACAGCTATGGCAGCGTTGGCTTGGATCAATGTTAATTCCGTTCAGCTGACTGCGGCGTTTGAAACGCTGCCTGGGCGCAGGTCCAAGACCCGTGGGCTCGTATCTCAGTGCAGTTTTCTTGTGTCTGAATTTTGAAAAACGGATCAGTCTATGCCTCAAAATAATTGGTTTAGTAACGATAAATAAAAGGGCGCGAAAAACGAGCCGCCGCCATGTAGAGTGGATTTGACGTCATAGTTTTGTTCTGCATACGCTCACCGCCTCAGCGATTGGTCTGTTCTGCCACGTCTACAGAACCATTGCGTCACAGCCACCTGTACGCGTTTCGGATCCCCAGTTTAAACTTCAATAAATGCGACCACATTAAACCTATTTCAAAATTTCTTTTTTACGTGCGACTTGCATTAATATACTTGTTGTATCTAATACTATTAAACTTAATGTTTGCTTTAACAAAAAAACTCGTACGCGTGTTGCCTTTTGGACTACTCACTGTTCCTTATCAATATTAAAAGTTATCCAATAGGGTGCATTCACGTGTGGCTACATTGGAGGCCACAATGGCATGTGATTGGTAGTTCATTGTTACTATGTTTCAGCTGGCGTTTAATGCAAATTTAACTGTTCTCTAACTTTGGTTTGCCATTAAGGCTCGTGTACATCTACTTTGCGTACGCGTGAAAATTATAGAAAATTATAGAAATTAGGTTAGCCGTTCCCATAGAATGTTGGTAATTTTCTTAAGTAAACGTAAACCAATCAGAGCTCACGAATTTCTCACCATTAGGGAACTTGCAACTGACTTCACAGCCAAACTACAACAATGTAACAAATGAATCAAACTGATAGAAAAACAAGGAGCTTTCAAAAAAATAAAATAGCAACATTATGAAGAAAACGAGGTAAAACGATAGTTTAACTGCTCACCAGTTAAAACGTTTAATTATGGGCAACCAATTTGTGACAGTTTTGTATGTTTCTTGTTGGTTTTGAAGATTTGTTTTCAAAATAGAAATGTATAGAAATGTTGTGATGTGGTTTGGTTTGACACTTCAATAAAGAAACAATGTAAGCTGTTGGTATGTTTGCTCTCTATTGCGCATGCGCCAATCAACCAACTTCTAGAAATTTGAAAAAAGTTGGAGTTGAATCAACTTTTGCCGTCGTGAAACGTACGTTAATTTTCCTAATTTCAATGTGCATGGCTGCATGTAAATTCAATATGGCCAACTCGCTAATTTCTGGAAGTTACGTACGCTAAGTGGATGTAGACGGGCCTTTATCACTTAAAATCAACATAAACAAACTCTTTGGTCTCGATTACTCTTTTAATCGTTTACAAAAGCATAGAATTTTCATTTTCGTACACTTTATCGGGGAATACACGTGTTCAAACTTATCATATTTCCCCGTAAACAATATTATTCGTTTTATTTTGACAGCTAAATGAAACTTGAAATAGTACTATAGGTGGCATCCAATATGGCCGATGTGACGTCACGTGAATACTCCTTATTCACTGTTCCTTATCCAGATTAAAAATTACGCAATATTTCGATCACTACTCAGCGCCTTCGAGCACTAGCGCTCGTGAAAACCACACTGCGGTTTTTGCCAGAACTGCAGAAATTAACGTCCAAATGTCAGCCAACAATCCGGATTGGCCAATCGCATGTTATGAAGTGAACTTAAACATCAACGCCGCAATCTAACTTATGTAATTTCCATTTGCGTGTTTTATGCGCTTGTATCACGTTAGTGTTATTGGCATGCTTACGTTGAATAAAGCATATATATTTGTTTGTATAGAGAATTCATGTGAGATAATATGATATATTGCATTCGACATGATACGTAACTCGTCGACGTATATTGATATAATGAAAATAAGCATTGATTCGCTAAACGCACTCTAACTTAGCGCAGCCTTATTTCAAGTCTAGAACTTACAAAGAGCGAGATAGCTATAGTTTGAAATACGCCATAGGCAACCGGCTTACATGGGTTGATTCCATGGGCTATGGGAAACGCGAAATCAGGTGCCACGATCTACTGGAAAACACACAACACACATAACTACACACTCACAAACTACACACACACACACAAATACACACACGTCAAAAAAACACACAGATACATATTTGATTTTTTAAATTTTGTTGGTTGATATTAATTTTGAAAATAAACGTTGGATTGTAAAAAATGTTTTCGTATTTTTGTGTATATATAATATACGTATCAATATATAATTGAGTAGATAGACAGAACATTATGGCGTCAAGTTCTCAAAAAAAATAAGATTGCTGAGATTATGAATTTATTTATTTAATACCGCATTACTAACTATTTATTAGTGTTATTACCTTATTAATAATGCATGGCTTTTTAATTATATTTATGTGTTTACCTTTTAATTGTGCTTAACATGTATTATTAGATGTATTACCTATTGGGTTAGAGGCATTGTGATGACGTCACTGTGGAATGTTGAAGACCTCTTGGACTGATACTGATGAGTGAGGAAGAACTTCGAACAGAAAACGAAGGGAGAAAGTCATAGAAAGGTTTAAATGAAACTATTAGGAATAGTGTTTTGATTCACGATTGATTTTATTAAAGCAGGGCGTGTGAAGGGAAATATTCTGGAGAAAGAAGATGATTGTAATCTTTTCAACAGATAATCCACGGTGTACATCCTTGTATAGGTGTGTAGAAATAAGACCACTGACAGAAGAAAGGGTAGAATTAATGGAGAGCCGTTTCAAGACAATGCACAGAATCATACCATGAAAACGTGTTATGTATTTAAATTAAATTACATAAAAATATATTTGTATTTATTGTTCACCCAAACATTTAAAATAACTGACTTTTACTTAGGGACAGTCTACTATTTGTTACGAGCTTATTTGTTATGACGGCTCCAAGGTCCCGTTTACATACACGTTCAGTACTCAATCGCAATCTTACGTTTGGATTTAGAGCGCCTTTAAAAACCCAGCACAAACCAGAAATCAAATCTAGGACGTTCTGGATTCGAATAAAGAATAACCTCGCAAGACCTATGAGTGACACTAAATAACAAGGAGCCACACAAATAATTATCATACCGGCCTTATGGCCTCTCCGACTTTACATCCGATTATGTGTCCAGAAAGAAGAAAACACAAAAATTGTACAAATTCAAAATCGATTTAAAAAATCATAGAATGTGTGTGAACAAATACGTGTAGCGTATTGCACTGGGGGCCAAGTCTTAGGACTTTTGGACTCGAGTCGTGAAGAGTCGAGTGTTTGTCCTCAAGACTACCGTTTTAGTAGTTTTGATCATCTTGACGGAATTTTGTTACGAGTAGTGAGTTGAAACGTGTGGTGGCGCCCCTGGTTTCTCCCTCGTAAAGCTCGCTCTTCAACTGCGTTTGTGATTGGTATTTTGTTCCCGACTGTACGGCTATATAACACAAGCTGTCGCGGGTGATATACCACAGTGTAACCACAGTGGCAGGGTTGGCTCTGCACTTTGCATTCATGAGTCTGGTAACATTCTGATGGTTTGTTACCGGGTAACACGTTTGGAGACTCATCCGTTCATATCGTAACCGAAGTTTGTGGCCGGGTATGAATGAACGAGAGGGTGGGGACAATTTTCTACCCGGCAGGACGACTCTATAGTTCCATCAAGCTAAGAAGCAAGGTGTTGTCGTCACGGATTATGTAAAAGTGAAGTGACGCCCGACACTAAAAGGTGTCTATTGTGATCGACTCGAGCCTGCCCTCGACAGCTCAGCCCATGAGCCATTTAACTATTTTCCTTTGTCTTGCGGTCAATCAAATATGTTTTATTTCTTAACACGTTTTTCGTAAATCATATTAATTTTCTTTTCCTTTGTCTTGCGGTCAATCAAATGTTTTATTTCTAAACACGTTTTTCGTAAATCAATTAAAATAAAAAAAGTACATTTATTTTCTTGCTTTATATTGTTCGTGGCTAAATATTGACCATGAGACTTTTTGAGTTTGTGTCCTAGGATGAAAATCCAATGGCTCCAATTCAATCAAGATTTGATAACATTTAAGAAAAGAAAATGAGTTTTTTTTTATTACTTTAAAAAAGAAATTATTCTCACTTGTATTCATAATAAAATCTGATACTGAATTTCATTTCTGTTGTTGACTCGATAAAAATAAAATAATATCTCAAGGAACAAACGAGTGGTCGACCAAGTAGACTCTTCTTACACCGACACCAATAATTGATTATGCGTCCATGCCGACCATGAGTCACAGACTCGTTGCGTTCTTTATCAGCAAAGATCTTAAATGCATACTGCATGAAGCGAACTTTTCCAAACTGTGCCGCACGGAAGTCTTGGCCACGCCCACATTTATGACCTTCCACATTCATTAAAGTTTCGGCATTAATGATGGATGCATCGGTTTCAATGCGAGGTGAACACAAACCATTGCTCAATGTTGTTTGATTACGTGCAGAACGGTTGTCGACGCAATACCATTCACTCCAAAAACATTTTCTGTGTTCTATGTTTCTAGAGTCACTGCAGTAAAAACGTATAGACTGTTTACATTTATTTAAATAAATAAAATAAATTCACATTTAGAGTCTACCCACTCAGTAACGAAACTGATTTTCAGTAGGGGACTTTAATTTAATGCGACTAAACCAACCCTGTAGGCTCCGAACACCACCGACGAGTGAGCGATAACCAATCATCCATATTTCAAATACGAAACACATCAATCAGTGATTGAACAGTGCGAACACCTGCGGACAGATGTCAGAATCAATAAGGTCGATTCAGAACAACTTTGAATTTATTGAGTGTTTCGTTGCTAGGACGGCTCCAAAGTAACCGTTTACTCATTCTTAAGACAAGAAGTAGTGGAATTTCATTCTATCGATCTGTTGAATGACACGAAAAAGCTCTAAATTATTTTCTCTTTCCTGCCTGCCTTTTCAGTTCTATGTAACCAGTACAACACGTTGTATTACATGTAGTAAATATATCAAATTCAGTTTTTCTCGACCATCTTCCTCTCATATTGGTCTAAATTATAATATTATTATTCCTCCATGTTTCAAAATGTGTCTCATGTTTCATCAACTTGTCCATATCCTTCTTTCTTCGTTTGCTCGTCCAAGTTCTTCCTCATTCGTGTATACAAATGATCTTCAACAGTATCCGGTAACATCACATCTTAAATACATCTAGCCTGCCTGATATGTAACTCATTGTTTTTTTAAATAGTCGTAGAAGTCGAAAAATGTGCGTTAGTTGGTTATTAGATTAACCATTATGCGAAATCAAGGCATTTTGATTATGTAAAGGAGTAAGACCGGTGTTGAGAAATAATGTTGCATTATTAAAAACATCGAACTGAATCAGAGAAGTACGTATGGTATAGTACATAGTATAGCCTGAACGATAAGACAAGATGGAATAATGTACATCCACTAACGTGAGGTTTTCTGCTGTACGCCAATTTTCTCATCTCTTATTTTTATAATGCCCAATTTAGTTCTAGTTTCACAAACGTTAACCATTTAACCCGAGATTTCCTTGAAACAAACATGGCATCTTCTATAAAACACAATACATTTTGTATGTTTGTTGAAATGGTACCAACCCTAGATTATTAAATCTGAGATAAACAAAGTTCGGTGAAACAAACCTTTCTCTATCGCAAGTTTTGATAATCGCAGATTGTCTAGAATGTTTTTGGTAGACGTTAAATATTAAATACAGCCAAAATATGGTGTCTTCTACCAGACGCTACGTTTGTTCAGAGCAAAGAGGAATACAAGTTTGGTGAAATTGTACCTTATAAGGTTGTGTGTCCACATGTCCTGCGAAAACCCCCATTTTTGCCTGCTGAATTACTTTAAAATACCATTTCTTATGAATGTTTCTTTGAAATAATAAATATTTCCGTTTTTCAAATGTTCTTATTTAACTTTTGTTATGTGTTTTACAATACACCTTTCACAGTTAAATACAAATATTTGACAAACAGTAATATTTATTGAAACATAGAACATTCGTAACATTCAAGAATAGATGCTCTAAGTCTAGGGAGTATAAGAGATATAATATTTAGTTCACTTTCACTTTGTGACAAATTTAAAGCATTCTAAAGCAATTGAAATATACATAAATCAGGACTTCACAAGGATAAGTGGACGGACACACAGCCCTAATCAATCGCGGCTTATCTGGGGTGGTTGTAGAGAGTAAAGACAGTCTTCATAAACACAGACATTTAGAGGGCTTCCTTCCTTACAACACATTCCACTCGACTGGCTTCGTGCATCTAATCCTGTCTGACATGAGCATCATATTACTAGCCCTACATACTAGCCCTACTAGACTTATACGTAAGTAATACAGAGGCAGCTACAAGTAGTTGTTCTTCATTTGTATCATATTATAATCATATTGTATCATATTACTATGTACACGCATGAGTAATACAGAGGCAACTAGAAGTTGTTTTATTTCATGTGCATCATATTACTAGCCCTATGTATACGCAAGTAATACAGAGGCAGCTACAAGTAGTTTTATTTCATGTGCACCATAGTGTTAATCTAAAACGTGTTTTCCATATTCATGAATCGTGATAAACTGTTGTTTTTTATTGTAACCAGGATGCCACACTGAATTTTGATGTATCATAAACAAAATTAAACAATAAAACAAGTTGGCAAACAAAAAGCGGCATCACGATATTTAATGAACGGGGTGACTCGCAACGTGAATACCCCCCCCCCCTCCCCCCCCCACTACCCTTCAGAGTGACACGTTATATTTCACTAACCGCGGTCTGTTCAAGGTCCCGAAACACACCCACGCCGCAAGAACGGTGATCAAGAGTCGATTTGCCTCGTGCATCAAAACTTTGACCATTACGGCGAAGGGCAAACTCTCACGACAGAAAACAAAGTTTTGAATTAGGTGAAGATAATATTAAAATTGAACAAAGGCAACACGAGAAAACACTTTCATTGGCAGAACCTTTCTATGGAACTTTAGATAATACGGGAACGTATTATTAATCATGTGACTATGGTTAAATATTGTAATGATTGGAAATATTAGTGCAAAGCATTTCAAGGTCGTGCCCAAGGTCGTCTCTTTCCTCCTGGCGGAGGTTTGGTGAACCTCAAAAATGGATTTAATCCAAGGCCTTCTTAAGAAAATGCATGGTTGCTTCTACCGTGCGCATTTTTGATCTGGTGAAACTTGCCCTGTGGTCCGCTTTTATGACTTTTGAATAAATATTTGGAACTAACTTGTTTTACCATGGCATTCAGGCTTCCAATTAGTTGTTTCCATGATGAAAACAAGATAGGTGCCTTCGAAATATTTATCCGAAGTTACCGGACCTTAGTGGAGCTTAAATTTAATACACAGCCATTTAAATGGCCGTTTGCTTGTAAATAATTATGAACTTTGGTTGTCACGGTTACTGACCTCTAGGGCACTAGCAACACCGAAAGACAACAATGGAACAAATGAATTGAACTGATGGACAAACAATCGGCTGTCAAAATAATAAAATTGCAACCATAGAAATAAAAACAAGTGTAGCAATAGTAACTGCTCGCCATTTAAAACTTTTAATGCTAGACACCGACTTAGTGAAAGTTTTGTATGTGTATTTGTTTGTTTTTTGTTTTGTTTTCAAAAATCAGACACAATTATTTTTTGACAGCTTGTTGTTTGTCCATCGATTCAATTCATTTGTTTCATTGTTGTCTTTTGGTGTTGCTAGTGCCCTATACTTATCGGATCGCCCTGAACTTAGTTTATTCCTGACCGGTCAAACAAACTCATATTGTGCCACTCGCATATTGTTTCAGAATAACGTTAACAGTAACTCTCGTGTAATTTTCTAAGTTCTTAACCGAATTTTCTACAAAACTAATGGCATTCAATCCACATCAAAGCTTGTGGGTGGTCCAAATTTCAACTTGATCGGACTCTCCGTTCAACCGCTACGTAGGCCTACATACACAGAGATATTAAGCACATAAATATGTTGGAGGTCATCGTCTCTGGCATTTTATAGAGGCCATCTTCAGAAATCCTACCATTACGGCGCGCATGGTTACATTATTAATGGCACGCGTGATGTCAACCGAGCACGCTACGTAGCATGAGCACGTTATCTATCATCACATGTGAGATAATGCGCTCTAGTTCCACATCTGCGCCGCACGGGGCGTATGTGTAGCTACTCGCTTCAGTTCAGTTGTCCTCAAAATAGGACATCACACCCTTTTATATTCACAAACACAACTCTTGCAGTGAGGTCCGAATTCACCAAACTTATGGTTTCAACAAACATTACATACAAAATGCATTGTGGCTTCTACCCGACGCCATTTTTTATCTCCGATCAGGAGGTCCTTTGCTAGTGACATTCTGACCGCCAAGGATTTTCTGTCGCCGATTATGAGGAATCATTTTTCCTGGAGATTTAAGTAGCATGTTTTATGAATTATACTCGTATGATTGTGTGAAAGATGATGACAAATAAGTTACTGTCACGACATCCATGACCCATCCAGGATTCGATCCCGGAACGCATCAGAACGCACGCAACGTTTCTGCCTGAAAGTTGTATTTGTTGTCGCGATCGCAGAGCTTAGATACGCTTCCTAGCGGGAAAACTTGTCTCTAGAGCCAAGGAGTTCTAACGTAGCGCGCGCATCGTCTAGCTTTGTGCGGATTGGACGACATTGCACTTGTTTGTAAACAAAGACCACCAAAAGTGTCCCTTGTTGCCGCCATGTTAGATAGTGACGTCATGGTCATTCGCCCTTGAGAGAGCTATGATTTAGTGTATACGGGAAGATGGCCGCTATTTTTTGGTACGGGATGATGGCCGCCAACAATGTACGCGACGTCACGTGAATATCAAGGACAGGTAGATGCTTTGTTGTGGTTTACTGCAAACAGTTTCCTTCGCACTTTCTTTTTACATTCTTAAATCACGTAGTTAAATTAGCAAATAGCACAAAACAAGTATCCTACGTACATTATTCTCTGGTTAATACAAGAATCCGTGTATCCAAAACATCTTTGTACCAAAAGCACGTGGTTCTGAAACGTGAGTTGTATTGTATAACAATGCGACATATTATGTTGTGCCTATATTTTCGTTGACAGAATATGATGATTATTCGTGTTTTTTTTTAGTAGTATTAATTCACGTTTTGTGAACGATGAATTATCATGATTTATCATATGTGTTTCTTCTAACAATATATATATTATATAATATGTGAATGTTTGGTTCAGTGGGGGTTTCCTACGCTAGTGATCGACGAGTAACGTTTTGTCTGACTTGCCCAACACTAGGAAACCCCTACTGAACGAAACACTAAGAAACCCCCTACTAAACGAAACACTAGAAAACCCCCACTGTACGTAGGAAACCCCTACTGAACGAAACACTAAGAAACCCCCTACTAAACGAAACACTAGGAAACCCCCACTGAACGAAGAATTCCTAAACATATGTATATGAACGTGTTCGCTCTCCTCAGCTCAGTTCAACAATGCTTCAATGGAGATGATCCCATGATTGAAGTTCAATCACGGATCACATGTCCCAATTCCCGCGGTTAGACTATTGTTGAGCTTAATAACGACTTAAGTCTGGACTATGCATTCGGCCCGTTCTTAGCGCCGAGAATCCAATATTGATGAATGTTTGTTAGACACACTTAAGTAGGTTAGAATCGAATTGGCTTAGAGCCCAAACATCTGTGATTCCAAGCGTATTCCCACCCCTATTCCCCCAAGGAGGGGGGGGGGGGGAGACGCTCGTAAACTGGTGTAGGAACATCGACAGAAAAACACTTTTCTTCCCCCGGAAAATAGAAAAGAAACTCTACTCTAAAGCTAATGACTTTTTGGTAGAACTTGAAAGAAAGTAGTAAAGTTTTGTCGTTGGTCGATATCGGTACAGTGGTGCAGGTATTACAAGACGGCAACAGTGTCTCGCAAAGAACTGCAGACAGACGCATCGATACCCGCGGTGATGTGATGATTGTTGAGGAAACTGGCAACCATGCCACAATGACGTCAATTAACAGAGCGGGTCGTGATTGGCTACTCAGTTCATGATGTGGCGTCGCACTGCAGTAGCAGCCGACCGCTTTAATATTTAATTTCAGTTTGGAAAATTGGGACGTGTTGGGTTGGTGGTTGTTATCATGTGCTCACATGTTGTAAAGATGCTTGTTATGTTTTTCCGTATTGTACAACGAGTGTTCGTAGTAATTAAGATGGTAGATAAGAGGTACCGACAATAGCGGATGGCCGCGTAGTTAATATAATAATTATTAATATTAATTTTTCATAGGAATATCCGTTATAGGTTGCACACCAGCTTAACCTGATGTGCCCCTCTTCAGTGACTGACTTACTAGGTATGTTAGGGTTATGGATTGTTGGATAGGAATATCCTAGGGCTGTTATTTGGGTTCAATCCCAGTAAGTTATTCGCTTTTGCGACTGAGGAAAACCTCATAAAAAAATCTTCATTAAGAAATGCCAGTGGCCGGAATCGAGCCGGCGACCTTAAACGGGTTCATCTGAATAGTTGCCCAGTTTATCGTCACACACTACTCTGTATATGGACTACGCTCAACAATAAGTAACTAATAACACGTGACATCACATCGGCCATTGGAGGACACCTATAGACTATTTCAAGATTCATTTAAATGTCAATAGAAAACGAATAATATTGGTTACGGGGAAATATGACAAGTTTGAACACGTATATCCCCCGATAAAGTGTCAGAAAATGATTATTGTATGCTTTTGTAAACGCTTAAAAGAGTAATCGAGACAAAAGAGTTCGTTAATGTTGATTTTAAGTACCTAATAAAAGCAAACCAAAGTTAGAGAACATTTGAATTTGCATCAAACGCCAGCTAAAACATAGTAACAATGAACTACCAATCACATTCCATTGTGGCCTCCAATGTGGCCACCATGCGCAATACGTGAATACACCCTATACTTTACAAGCAGACACGGACAGCTTATAACACGCACAAAGACATGTGAACGAAATACAGTTCACTGTTGTATTTCCGTATCAAGTCGATAAAGATTGCTCAGTCCAGCTAATACACGAGGCTCTAATTCGTCGGGAGGTTGACGGTTCGATACCCTTTACCGGCAGTCCTGAGCGAAGGAGTTTTCCTTAGTCACTAGGTGAATGCTGTGATTGAATCATACTCTAACATCCCTCAGGCAAACCTTATCAGTTATTCCAATTGGAATGATTCCACATTTCCCAATATTGGTTCGACCTTCTGAAATAGATAGGGCTTCAACTACAAATATCGTGGCAACATAATTTTTTCACTTCAAATGTCACAGTTTGATTTTTAATTTTTATAACGTTACAAAGTTTGATATTTTTTCTTTCCAAGTTTCATCTCTGTTCAGGTATGACTTGCCTATTTACCGCCTTGCTCAATACCACACGCTATCGAAACAGCAACGTATGTTCATTGTTGTCCGATTTCTTCAAGAACATTACATTACAACATATTACATTACGAATTCACTGGAATTCTGTTGTATTATCACAAAAAATTAAGCCAATGGTATAAATTAATGCTGGAAACAATTGTAATTAATATTGGAACAAAATACCAGTGTAAAATTAATAAAGGCTACATTTGTGTGCGTTAGACTGATTTATTTAAGTCGGTAATGTCGTGTTTCCCTGTTTTTTTTCAGCCATGATTATGTGTGCAATTTCCAGCTTGCTTTCAATACTGAAAGTATTTACGAAAATGCGAAAATGAAAGATTTTTAAATGCATAACATCGTCAATAATTTAGTAACGACGAAACTAAAACAGAAATATTCCCTTTTATCACAATATCTAGTAATATATCTGAAAAGAAGCAGATTTCTTACGAAAATTATAATTTTTATTGTTTCAACATTAGTAGACACTTAACTAAACGAATTGACTGTGGACGTAGCTGGCTTATACAAACTTTCATTGGTTTTGAATAATTTACCACACAAAATAGGCCTAAGGCTTTTAATGGATGAAAGTGTGTTTAGTAGGCTTTTAAGAGCTTTTAACGAAATATGTATTGTCTAATGCTTTGATATTATCAGGGGAAGAGGGAGGGTATGTTTACTGACCTATTAAGGAGGGTAATCTTCTTTTGAATAAACCCTAATGGCTAGGAGAAATACACAATTACCCTTACTTCATGGGCCACTGGTTGCAGACAAATCCATTGTCATGACTATGTTATAAGACGTGTCAAGTCATGGTATACGTGAGGGCTGCCACTGAGTAGACTTTTGTCGCTTATATGATACTTTAGAAGTAAAGATAATCCACTTAGACATAGTTTTGAATCTATGTACAGTAAATGAAACTTCATATCGATTTAAATATATAAATCTACGCCTGCACATAAGTGGAATATAAGAGGATATTCACCTTTTCTTGGTTTACTTAAGCTCGGTTTACACTTTTTATTTAAAATTTAAGGTTTAACGTTTTAGTTTCCTAACTGTTTTACTTAGAATCGCTACCATTGGCCGGATTTATAAAACATCGCCTCTCATTGGCTAAGCTAAAACTTTACGGTATAAGAGCTAATGTTGCTATTCCTTAGATCTTAAAACTTAGGAAACTTAGGAAAGTGTGTGCATGCTATATAATGCTTTTGGCTTGATTTGATTTTGTTAAACTTTAAACCTTTAATCTTAAATAAGTAGGTAAACCGAGCTTTGTCGTAGCATACATCAAAAGTACCTCTGTAGTACGGACGGGGAGTTTGTTCAACAAACTTACAGAAATATCCGCGGAGACAGCTGTATATTATACTGAATAGTGAATACTGTGGTTGTTTGAGGTTTAATCACATCAAAACAGAACGCGTTTAGTTTATATTGTAGAACTATTTAATTAAACACATTTAGAACCGTCCCGAAGTATTTAGAAGTTGGAGACAGACAGGAAGTCTGGATAACGTTTCAGCCTCAAATATATCGCTGGTTGTAAACGAGGAAGTTTTAATTGGCGCATTAGAACCAAAGTGAATGTTTTGCAGCGAGTTGTAGTTCGTGTTCCAGGGTGGTTATTAGCAATTATTGTTGTAGGTCACTTGGACGTAATGACGATCATTAATTGCGTCGGTTGTGCTTTCCGTATCTAGTCGTATTAACTGTTAATGTTCTGCAGAGATCGGCAACACTGCATGTGCACTAGGCTGGAAATGTTCTGCACAGATTGGCAACACTGTGCAGCGATGTTGCTACAATCCCGCAAAGAAAAAATTCGTTTTTTAAAATAATCAATGCCTTAGCACTCACGTGTGGAAGTTGGAAAAAATTTGTTGCAAATTGAATGCAGCTACTTACATAACGTTCATGCGATTTTAGTTGAAATCTAGCTATTTACTTAATGTATTAAACGAACATCTGGTGATAATAATTCGTAATGTTTCGTAGTAAACCTACCCAGGGTTATTTAGGCCTACACCACATTGCGGTGCTTGAAATAGTTGAAAAACATTGTCCGAAGGCTGTTAGTATGATCAATACAGTATTCGCTTTATGACAAAGAAAAATCTCGAATAAAGCCTTCGATCAAAATTACCAATAGAGCCCCGTGCTAATAATATAGCTTATTATTTATAATGTAGTGGGTATTTTAAATTTACTTAAATACAAAGTAAATCTGAAATACGAGCCGTGATAGTTACAATGTTACAAACATTTATCACATAGTGTTTAGCTGTACGAACTCAAATTGAGTCCGGTTTTCACTTTTTCGATGGTAAATAGCATTATCGAGATATATGTACTGTATGATGAAAAAAAGAACTGTAATTCAGCACAGGTTGTTATATTGGCGACAACATTTTCCCAGTGGCCCTATTCTGTAACGTGATATTTTATATCCCGAAATTAATTGTGCCCGCATTCGGACTTGTTTACTCAATATATAACATTATATTACTCATAACAAGTTCGAAGTCATGCAGAATTCGTTTTATGATTCACAACAAGTTACAGAATCGCGTCCAATGAAGACACGTGTCTCACCGTCTCAGGTATAAAGAGTGGAAGGTGCGCGGACCCTCCCAGGCCTAGGGTCACATGAACACACGTGTCCTTTGGCACGAAATGTCGCCTAGCTTCAAGGAACCTAGTTTGTGTTGTGTGGTAGTCAAGGGTTGCCAGGCACGTGTCTCGTCGCCTAAGGTATAAAGATTAAAGAGTGGAAGGTGCGAGGACCCTCCCAGGCCTAGGGTCACATGAACACACGTGTCCCTTGGCACGAAATGTCGCCTAGCTTCAAGGAACCTAGTTTGTGTTGTGTATAGTCAAGGGTTGCCAGGCACGTGTCTCGTCGCCTAAGATATAATGATTAAAGAGTGGAAGGTGCGAGGACCCTTCCAGGCCTAGGGTTACATGAACACACGTGTCCCTTGGCACGAAATGTCGCCTAGCTTCAAGGAACCTAGTTTGTGTTGTGTATAGTCAAGGGTTGCAAGGCACGTGTCTCGTCGCCTAAGGTATAAAGATTAAAGAGTGGAAGGTGCGAGGACCCTCCCAGGCCTAGGGTCACATGAACACACGTGTCCCTTGGCACGAAATGTCGCCTAGCTTCAAGGAACCTAGTTTGTGTTGTGTATAGTCAAGGGTTGCCAGGCACGTGTCTCGTCGCCTAAGATATAATGATTAAAGAGTGGAAGGTGCGAGGACCCTTCCAGGCCTAGGGTTACATGAACACACGTGTCCCTTGGCACGAAATGTCGCCTAGCTTCAAGGAACCTAGTTTGTGTTGTGTGGTATAGTCAAGGGTTACAAGGCACGTGTCTCGTCGCCTAAGGTATAAAGATTAAAGAGTGGAAGGTGCGAGGACCCTTCCAGGCCTAGGGTTACATGAACACACGTGTCCCTTGGCACGAAATGTCGCCTAGCTTCAAGGAACCTAGTTTGTGTTGTGTGGTAGTCAAGGGTTGCAAGGCAC
The DNA here is from genome assembly GCA_945910005.1 of Isoperla grammatica. Taxonomy (NCBI): domain Eukaryota; kingdom Metazoa; phylum Arthropoda; class Insecta; order Plecoptera; family Perlodidae; genus Isoperla; species Isoperla grammatica. The sequence goes on from OX246741.1 coordinate 29,469,016, forward strand.
GTGTCTCGTCGCCTAAGGTATAAAGATTAAAGAGTGGAAGGTGCGAGGACCCTCCCAGGCCTAGGGTCACATGAACACACGTGTCCCTTGGCACGAAATGTCGCCTAGCTTCAAGGAACCTAGTTTGTGTTGTGTATAGTCAAGGGTTGCCAGGCACGTGTCTCGTCGCCTAAGATATAATGATTAAAGAGTGGAAGGTGCGAGGACCCTTCCAGGCCTAGGGTTACATGAACACACGTGTCCCTTGGCACGAAATGTCGCCTAGCTTCAAGGAACCTAGTTTGTGTTGTGTGGTATAGTCAAGGGTTACAAGGCACGTGTCTCGTCGCCTAAGGTATAAAGATTAAAGAGTGGAAGGTGCGAGGACCCTCCCAGGCCTAGGGTCACATGAACACACGTGTCCCTTGGCACGAAATGTCGCCTAGCTTCAAGGAACCTAGTTTGTGTTGTGCGGTAGTCAAGGGTTGCCAAGCACGTGTCTCGTCGCCTAAGGTATACAGATTAAAGAGTGGAAGGTGTGCGGACCCTCCCAGGCCTAGGGTCACATGAACACACGTGTCCCTTGGCACGAAATGTCGCCTAGCTTCAAGGAACCTAGTTTGTGTTGTGCGGTAGTCAAGGGTTGCCAAGCACGTGTCTCGTCGCCTAAGGTATACAGATTAAAGAGTGGAAGGTGTGCGGACCCTCCCAGGCCTAGGGTCACATGAACACACGTGTCCCTTGGCACGAAATGTCGCCTAGCTTCAAGGAACCTAGTTTGTGTTGTGTGGTATAGTCAAGGGTTGCCAGGCACGTGTCTCGTCGCCTAAGGTATAAAGATTAAAGAGTGGAAGGTGCGCGGACCCTCCCAGGCCTAGGGTCACATGAACACACGTGTCCCTTGGCACGAAATGTCGCCTAGCTTCAAGGAACCTAGTTTGTGTTGTGTGGTAGTCAAGGGTTGCCAGGCACGTGTCTCGTCGCCTAAGATATAATGATTAAAGAGTGGAAGGTGCGCGGACCCTCCCAGGCCTAGGGTCACATGAACACACGTGTCCCTTGGCACGAAATGTCGCCTAGCTTCAAGGAACCTAGTTTGTGTTGTGTGGTAGTCAAGGGTTACCAGGCACGTGTCTCGTCGCCTAAGGTATAAAGATTAAAGAGTGGAAGGTGCGCGGACCCTCCCAGGCCTAGGGTCACATGAACACACGTGTCCCTTGGCACGAAATGTCGCCTAGCTTCAAGGAACCTAGTTTGTGTTGTGTGGTAGTCAAGGGTTGCCAGGCACGTGTCTCGTCGCCTAAGATATAATGATTAAAGAGTGGAAGGTGCGCGGACCCTCCCAGGCCTAGGGTCACATGAACACACGTGTCCCTTGGCACGAAATGTCGCCTAGCTTCAAGGAACCTAGTTTGTGTTGTGTATAGTCAAGGGTTGCCAAGCACGTGTCTCGTCGCCTAAGATATAATGATTAAAGAGTGGAAGGTGCGCGGACCCTCCCAGGCCTAGGGTCACATGAACACACGTGTCCCTTGGCACGAAATGTCGCCTAGCTTCAAGGAACCTAGTGTGTGTTGTGCGGTAGTCAAGGGTTGCCAAGCACGTGTCTCGTCGCCTAAGATATAATGATTAAAGAGTGGAAGGTGCGCGGACCCTCCCAGGCCTAGGGTCACATGAACACACGTGTCCCTTGGCACGAAATGTCGCCTAGCTTCAAGGAACCTAGTTTGTGTTGTGTGGTATAGTCAAGGGTTGCCAGGCACGTGTCTCGTCGCCTAAGGTATAAAGATTAAAGAGTGGAAGGTGCGCGGACCCTTCCAGGCCTAGGGTCACATGAACACACGTGTCCCTTGGCACGAAATGTCGCCTAGCTTCAAGGAACCTAGTTTGTGTTGTGTATAGTCAAGGGTTGCCAGGCACGTGTCTCGTCGCCTAAGGTATAATGATTAAAGAGTGGAAGGTGCGCGGACCCTCCCAGGCCTAGGGTCACATGAACACACGTGTCCCTTGGCACGAAATGTCGCCTAGCTTCAAGGAACCTAGTTTGTGTTCTGTATAGTCAAGGGTTGCCAGGCACGTGTCTCGTCACCTAAGGTATACAGATTAAAGAGTGGAAGGTGCGCGGACCCTTCCAGGCCTAGGGTCACATGAACACACGTGTCCCTTGGCACGAAATGTCGCCTAGCTTCAAGGAACCTAGTTTGTGTTGTGTATAGTCAAGGGTTGCCAGGCACGTGTCTCGTCGCCTAAGGTATAATGATTAAAGAGTGGAAGGTGCGCGGACCCTCCCAGGCCTAGGGTCACATGAACACACGTGTCCCTTGGCACGAAATGTCACCTAGCTTCAAGGAACCTAGTTTGTGTGGTGCGGTAGTCAAGGGTTGCCAAGCACGTGTCTCGTCGCCTAAGGTATACAGATTAAAGAGTGGAAGGTGTGCGGACCCTCCCAGGCCTAGGGTCACATGAACACACGTGTCCCTTGGCACGAAATGTCGCCTAGCTTCAAGGAACCTAGTTTGTGTTGTGCGGTAGTCAAGGGTTGCCAAGCACGTGTCTCGTCGCCTAAGGTATACAGATTAAAGAGTGGAAGGTGTGCGGACCCTCCCAGGCCTAGGGTCACATGAACACACGTGTCCCTTGGCACGAAATGTCGCCTAGCTTCAAGGAACCTACTTTGTGTTGTGTGGTAGTCAAGGGTTGCCAAGCAACCATGACACGCGAGGCGAGGGATCAGACGACGCCTGGACGTCTACCCTTCCGCGTCGCGTCGCGTTCCCGACATGTGCGGCCGTAGGCTACACTTACCGCTGTTCTCCAGTTACACCTGGTCTACTTGTCTACACCTAGTGCAGGCTTGTCATACACTCGTCGCAGTCTGTTCCACCCTGTTGTAGGCTACACTAACCGCTGTTCTCCAGTTACACCTAGTCTACTTGAGCTACACCTAGTGCAGGCTTGTCAAACTCTCGTCGGAATCCGTTCCACTTTGTTGTAGGCTACACTAACCGCTGTTCTCCAGTTACACCTGGTCTACTTGATCTACACCTAGTGCAGGCTTGTCAAACTCTCGTCGCAGTCTGTTCCACCTTGTTGTAGGCTACACTAACCGCTGTTCTCTAGTTACACCTGGTCTACTTGATCTACACTTAGTGCAGGCTTGTCATACACTCGTCGCAGTCTGTTCCACCCTGTTGTAGGCTACACTAACCGCTGTTCTCCAGTTACACCTGGTCTACTTGATCTACACCTAGTGCAGGCTTGTCAAACTCTCGTCGCAGTCTGTTCCACCCTGTTGTAGGCTACACTAACCGCTGTTCTCCTGTTACACCTGGTCTACTTGAGCTACACCTAGTGCAGGCTTGTCAAACTCTCGTCGCAGTCTGTTCCACCCTGTTGTAGGCTACACTAACCGCTGTTCTCCTGTTACACCTGGTCTACTTGAGCTACACCTAGTGCAGGCTTGTCAAACTCTCGTCGCAGTCTGTTCCACCCTGTTGTAGGCTACACTAACCGCTGTTCTCCTGTTACACCTGGTCTACTTGATCTACACCTAGTGCAGGCTTGTCAAACTCTCGTCGCAGTCTGTTCCACCTTGTTGTAGACTACACTTACCGCTGTTCTCCAATTACACCTGGTCTACTTGATCTACACCTAGTGCAGGCTTGCAATCGTCGTCGCAATCCGTTCCACCTTGTTGTAGGCTACACTATACCGCTGTTCTCCAGTTACACCTGGTCTACTTGATCTACACCTAGTGCAGGCTTGTCAAACTCTCGTCGCAGTCTGTTCCACCCTGTTGTAGGCTACACTACCGCTGTTCTCCAGTTACACCTGGTCTACTTGATCTACACCTAGTGCAGGCTTGTCAAACTCTCGTCGCAATCCGTTCCACCTTGTTGTAGGCTACACTACCGCTGTTCTCCAGTTACACCTGGTCTACTTGATCTACACCTAGTGCAGGCTTGCAATCATCGTCGCAAACCGTTCCACCTTGTTGTAGGCTACACTACCGCTGTTCTCCAGTTACACCTGGTCTACTTGATCTACACCTAGTGCAGGCTTGCAATCATCGTCGCAAACCGTTCCACCTTGTTGTAGGCTACACTTACCGCTGCTCTCCAGCAGTTTTTTTCCATGGAAACAAAGCTTGATTCGTGTTGCCATGGTGAAACAAGGTTAGCCCTGCACTAACTTTGTATCTGGCTGTTCTAATACCGGCCCTAAGGAAGAGTAGAGTTAGTCTCTATGACTGTGAATATGGCTCTAGACCTGAATATATTATTTTCGAAAATAAATGTATCGCTTCATTCAGTACTTCTTTCACTCGTTTATCTTCCACCAAAAATAGGGGTCCTTGACGAGTTTGCAACAAAACTACTTACGTATATGTTCCTCAATATGAGCAGTGAGCACATTTATTTTTTGGGTGACTAACATAAATTTACTTTCAATGCACCACACTGATACAAACCTAAACATATGTTTTGAATCTTACAGTTGAAAGTGTACTTCTGCTTCCACCAACAAATCATACGCCTTCTACTTCCAGCTATCTAAACACCCTGGTTTAAGTAAGTAACCTGAATAGGGGCACATAATTTTAGTCTTCACTCTACAGCAAGGATTCCTACAAAACTTGACAATTTCTTTCCCAAGTATCAACACTAATTGCCTCCCGCCATTCTTGGATATAAATCACCCATTCTAGGATTGAGTTAAGCATGTAGTTGGCACAGCACGATTAGCTTAACGACCCATTAAGCCAAGATACAGCAAGCTGTGAGACTGCCCGCTAAGCTAGATGATAAACAACAACATAAACACATTCACATCGTCTGTATAAGACCTGTATCTACGAGTGAAGAACGCGAGGATTAAGAAGACAGTCGCAAAAAACAAAACATAGCATAAAAATTAACGTTTCGGATGTCATATAGTGAGAAAATATTAGTGGAAACTTGACATATATTTCAATGATTCATTATCGTTATGTACACATACATAATATATGTACTGTTCTCCTAATAGAGGACATGTTTATGTTTATGAACGTGTACACTCTCATAAACATTTTAAAATCATTTTGTTTTGTTCGAATCTTGTTAGAATGTATCTACATTTCGATGGATTTAATATGTTTTTAATACCGAGCTAACTTATTAAAATGTGCAACCTACCTATGAAGAAAGTTTCATGAAATCTACATTTTATACCTAAACTGATTGTCACAGCTCTAGCCTTAAGGTGGGATAAAAATTAACATTTTGCAACAATTTAATAATTTCTTGTTACGGAGAAACTTAATTTATTAAAATTCCCATCGAGAAAAACATGCTGCTAAGTTACATATTTTCTACCAATCTCTAACTCGATAACACGTAACAAATACTTGCGCATAATTCAGCTGATAGAGATTGCGCACATACACTTTGTCTGCATTGAAAACAAGCCAATAGTGATATTTCAGAGTTTTCCGTCCCTGCATTCAGCCGAGCGCCAAGAGTTCCTATTATACACGTTTGTGATTTAAGACCTGAATAACAGGCCACTTGGCAAACTGTATAAGATTACCGTATATCATACCAAACGTCTAGATACTGTGCATGTATGAGCTTTTTGTGTGGACCGTAAGGCACCCGGATCTAGAACCTCAGCCTACATTATTTTCAATAGGCCGTAGATTTTGTGGCTTGTTGGTCATGTGGTTTTTTTGCTTGTTCCAGAGCAGGGTTTAATATCCGGTTCGTGCAAGGCTTTCTGAACTGCTGCGATCGATTTTAGAATATCGATATGATTTTGCTATGTATAACCTGACTTTGTAGTTACATTCAGAATCAGAATCAGAATCAGAAAAATGTTTATTCACAAATAACTATATATCCTGCTATGGTCTCTAAAATTCATTGCATATGATTTAAGTCATCATATGAGTTAACCATGTAACAAGGCTCAACTTCATAAAAAAAAGTGTTAATTTTGTAACCGCTAAGACTGATAGGTTGTCAAAAAATACAAATATGTATTCAACAAAAAATTGTCTTATTTAAATATGAGTTTTTAAGATTCATCATGTTAAATTGTTAGATCATGATCGTCCAACCAAAACGTATATAGCTTCCCAGAACAAAATGTTTCTTTGTATTTCATTGGATTATTAAACTTGGTAGGCATTTATAAAGTTCATCCACTACAATACAACACTTGTTTCAACTTATAGAACACTTGCTGCAACAGGTTCATGTCAAATCCGGAAAAAATGAATCGGTAACACCTCTGGTCTTAATTGAGACACAATACACAAGTGATGGCATTTACATTTTATATCATATTTCAGCATAATTATATAATTATATAAACATAATCCTATTATTTGAAGGTCACAGAATAAGTGGTGATCGCGAACAGTGAAGTACATCAATGGTTATGTTATACTTTATAGATGCTCCATCTATTAAATATCACCCTTATTTGCATTTTGGTAATTTTGTTGTCATGCGTGTTAAGAACTATAACTTCAGATTATAATAAATAAGTTACAAAAAAATTCCAATTATTACTTATAAGGATTATGTAACACATATTTTATGTGTTTAAGCCTACACATATTTAATGGGAAATGTGTCGTAAGCAATGAATGGGTAAATAAAATAATAATAAAATAAATAAATAAAATAAATAAATAAATAATGTCAGTGTGCGTACTGCTAACAATGTATCCTGCACCGTGTGCGACAGACCTGCCCTTCTCGCATGGTTATAATAATTAAGGTTACCTTGCACTTGAAAACTAATTAACTAATGAGCTATAAGGTAAATTAGGAAGGTGGGAAGGGAACCATCATGAATGTTGTCAATTTCACCTCGGGTCGTGAATCATGCAGACTGGTGTTGCATTGTGGGTAGAGATCCACTTGACCGCTTTAACGCAGAGTGGTGTAGATTCAAACAATTCAATTAACGTGAGTAATACTGATTAAATGCGTTTTCAGTATTCAGTTTGGGATAATAGACTTTAAATGTCTATTTGTATGAAAGAGATGTTACATTAATTTATTTTCTAAATTTTGCTTTATTATGTATCAAATTGTATTAAGTTAGTAGAGTAATTTTAAATAAGTATTTTTAAATTTGTTTTTCAATGTTTGTGTGCTATTTTCCATAGCAGTTTGATTTATTTTTCTTTATTTTAATGCTATTTCATTTTCATTTTTCAGTGTGAATATTATTGTTTCATTGCAAACTGCATATAGTTGCATTTATTGTTCTCCTACGTAACCAGATTTGTATCTAACATGCATGCATTATTAATACACCTCACACTAAACATACATAAAATCAATCGTATGTTAATTCACCTAGATGGGTTCAGACCCTACATAAGTCTTCAGCAATCTTTCAACGTTTTTTTTTTATTTTACAAGTAGTCCGACCCAAATGAATTTTCATTAACTATACTTTTGGTCTTTATTCTTTCTACTTTGTAGTGGCTTTTAATATTTATTTATGCCCGATACTTGTCGTACTAAAGGATCTAGCAGCTTCACTGCAATCTTCCGTAATCTACTATTCTCATATTCTCCTCCATTTAACTCCATATTTGAGACTCCACTTAACGTAAGTAATCCCTAACGCTCGCTTGTAAAAGCAAAAACTCCTCCTTGTTTCCATTTTTGCAATTTCTTAATTTATCGCGTGCAGATTTTGATTATCATACATACAATTACAAATTTACATTTCTAAGGGATTTTCATAGATGTTGTACAGGCTGATTGAATGTCTCTCTAAGGTACAGTCTTGTAGTGGGGCAAACTAAGTGGCAATACAATATAAATGTGTATCTTACAATAATTTCACTACTCATTGTTGACACTATATTGTAACAGTAGGGCATGAAATCAACTCAATTCATCTATAGTACTACCTTATAATTAGGTGCCAATGATGCATATATAAAATGCAACGAATGATAAGTCTTCAATGCAGTAGAAATTACGGAATCCGTGCGAGCCAGCGAGAGGCGGGGCCTAACTTCGGCTAGGTCAGATTTCTATAACATTGTAATGAGACATCGATTGGCCTTCCAAATCATTTCTAAAACAGGAGCCTCTAGATATTTTATGTCTGCGAGCCTTGACTAGGTCATGGCATGGATGGTTCCATCTGACGGTCTAAAACAGGATTCTCTAGATATTTTATGATATGATGATATTATCATTATGATAATAATGGCCTTAATAAATAATTGTGTAACTAATCTATCACTTCTAAATATGTATTTCCCATCCACTGCGAAGCGCAGTGAACCGACCTAAGGAACCGACCCGTTGTCGGCCGGAATATATGCAGCGGAGGTCGGTCGCTTTGTTTCCGACAAGTGTGCGGGGTCGCATTGAAATACACGGATTGAAAAATGTCCTTTCTTTTATTGCGCTTCGTGACGGATGAGTGTGCGCATTCCATATAAGGACATTGTTATTTGTAATTACCCTTCTTCTTAATCTATTGCCCCTCATCATCTCAAATAGCAAGATTGTAATAATATATAGGCTTTAAACAACAACAATCTTCATGAGAAACTTAGGACGGAACATTATGTGGAGAAACATTCCCCCCGATTCGTTGTTGATTGAAGGAAATTGGTATATTGGTAATGAACATTTGTTATGAGCTAAATTTAGAAAATCGAGTTCTATAATGAGAATCGACTGGAGGTTGAAGAGCGTACTATACTCAAGGCCGACCCGAAATAAACCATGATACATCGCATGTATTCCCGGACCCATTTCTGACAACAAAAGCAAAACATTTTCCTTTTTCAGCACGGCTTATTATTGTTGTTATTTCTGAAAACTATACGCAAGGTATTCAGTTAGAATATAGGAGTCATACATTACATTTTGAGGCTAATTCACGCAGTTGACTGAACTCAGTGTCAAGTAACTAATCTGAAAGGTCAATTTGCTGGACTAGGCCAGTGATTAGTGCAACAATAGTGGCGTCATAATCAGTTGACTGAACTCAGTGTCAACTTATCACAATACCGGGGGCGTGTCTGAAAGGTCAACTTGGTCGACTAGGCCAGTGATTAGTGCAACAATAGTGGCGTCATAATCAGTTGACTGAACTCAGTGTCAACTTATCACAATACCGGGGGCGTGTCTGAAAGGTCAACTTGGTCGACTAGGCCAGTGATTAGTGCAACAATAGTGGCGTCATAATCAGTTGCCTGAACTCAGTGTCAACTTATCACAATACCGGGGGCGTGTCTGAAAGGTCAACTTGGTCGACTAGGCCAGTGATTAGTGCAACAATAGTGGCGTCATAATCAGTTGACTGAACTCAGTGTCAACTTATCACAATACCGGGGCGTGTCTAAAAGGTCAACTTGCACGACTAGGCCAGTGATTAGTGCAACAATAGTGACATCATAATCAGTTGACTGAACTCAGTGTCAACTTATCACAATACCGGGGGCGTGTCTGAAAGGTCAACTTGCTCGACTAGGCCAGTGATAAGTGCAACAATAGTGACGTTATAATCCGTTGACTGAACTCAGTGTCAACTTATCACAATACCGGTGGGTGTCTGAAAGGTCAATTTGCTTGACTAGGCCACTGATTAGTGCAACAATAGTGACGTTGCAATCAGTTGACTGCAGTCAGTGTCAACTTATCACAATACCGGGGCGTGTCTGAATGGTCAATTTGCTCGACTAGGCCAGTGATTAGTGCAACAATAGCGACGTCATAATCAGTTGACTGAACTCAGTGTCAACTTATCACAATACCGGGGCGTGTCTGAAAGGTCAACTTGCTCGACTAGGCCAGTGATTAGTGACATCGCAATCAGTTGACTGAACTCAGTGTAACTATAGTGTCATTTGATGTAGATAATTCTAGTTTTGTTGACCATTTTAGGAATGTTCACCGAAGTTTCGCAAATCGTCCAATTCCACCCCTTTCACGACCCACCTAGGGTCGTGGCTCACCGGTTGAGAACCACTGCTCCGAAAGTAAAAGCAATGTAAATGATTCACGTGACTCACCCTGATATCGAGTTTGAGTTGTTCAAGGCGGCGGGGACGGAGTCGGCAATGCTCTCCCTGCTCATCTCGTCCGCCATGGCGACCTTGAGCTGATGCCCGAAGCTGGCGAGGTCCTCGCGGAACGCCTCGCTGCCGGGTGTGATGGCTCCGCTCGTCAGGGCGGGAACCGGCGTCGCGACGTCCAACTCACCGCCGGCCGTGTCCTCAGGGGGCACCAACGCCTCCGTCTCCTCCTCGTTGTAGATCTTGAAGTAGGCGATGGTCATGTAGATGACGGAGATGATGAAGGACGGTACGGGGATCGCGATCGCGAACACGAGATTCATGTAGACCTGGTGCATGTCAAGGTCGCTGATGACCTTGCCGGGGTCAATCTTGCTGTAATAACACGAGAAGTTTGTGCCGGGGGTCTCGTATTTCTTGAGCCAGATGGTGCAGTTCAACATGGGAGGATAACCGCACCCCTTCACGTTCGGGAAGAACTGCGCCCCGATGTAGAACCACTCGGAGTTGTTACCGGTAAGACCGGTCGCGATAGACGCGTCAAGGTCACCGTCGGGTTTTTCCTCGAGATTGGATACGTCCTCCTCGAAGTAGTCGTAGTCTTTGGTGGCGCGGGGCTTGCGGTCCGGACCTCGCGTCGTCACATTACGGTAGAGGAAGGAATGCGCGGTGGTCGTGGTCGACCCAAGGTCGAACTCTGTACTGGTGGGTCTGGATCTGCGCGCGACGTCCCGCGACTTTCGGCGGTCCCATCGCGTCCCGTCCAGTGACCCCAGACTCTCTTCGTCCTCCTCGGCCTCTGGCTCTTCGGTGTGCTCTTCCTGTGTCGGCCACGTCGTCGTCGGTGGCGGCGGGTCCACCAGCTTGTAATTGACTCTGAGCTGTGTGCACGCGAACACCTCCTTGGTGCAACCCTCTCGACAGGAGGACCAGGAGCAGTTGGAGACGCCGAACCGTTGCTCCCGGTCCATCGTCTGGCACAGAGCCGCCACCGGGTCGAACTCCATGAAGATTGTCGTGAACGCGGGCTCGATCACGAAAGGCACCAGGAAGAGAAAAGCAAAGAGGCTGAAGATGCCGAGGAGGATGAAGAAGGCCGTGGTATAGAACAATAGTTTTTGGAGGAATGTCCTCTTTTCGGGATCGTCCTCGGCCATGTTCGGGTCCCTCACACGAGGTGGTGTGTTTTCGGTGGCCGGGGAGTTGGTCTCATAGGTCGCGTCCTCGGACGACCTTCAGCTCCAGCGTCATGACTAACCTGGAGAGCCCATCAGCGTTCTTCCATCTCATGGAACGTCTGCAATAAATCATAACAACCACTGCGGGCATGAGACACAGCCATTGTCTCGGTACCAAGGCCTAATGGCGCTCTCGCGTACCTTGGTCTCAAGTAGTGAGAGAGAGAGAGAGCAAGAAAATACTGCACAACAGATAGAAAACGATTACGTCTGTATTAAAAGAAACAGAAGATAAAATACACTGTACAATAAGCACGAAAGAAATACACGAACATATAAAGACACAAAAGATTAGAAGAAAAAACATTACAGATCATAACTTCGACAGGAAAGAAGAGATCGCATGCTTAGACACCGATCAACGAGATAAGCGGGCACTACCTTCCTTCCTACACCAGTTTCCGGATAATAGGTGCGTTATCAGTTGAACTGGCTGTAAGGGATGATAATCTTTAGCTTTGCAGGTCTTCATTACGAATCTACAGCACTGGTGGCATGCTTTATCAGTGAACAATGAGATAAGGGGACACTATCCCCCTTATACCGTACGTCCCTTTTATTTGCCTAGAATATGCGTCTAATGAATTGAACTGTATAGGACAGCGTGGAATCGGGTACCCGTAAAGTCGACCTGCAGAAAGTCGACAGTAGATAACCCTTGATAGTGCGTTATCTTATCACCTTTACCGCCAAAGGTATAACCCAACCGTGGATGACCCCCTAACCCGTGTACTGATAGCACGTTATCTTATCGCCTTTACCGCCAAAGGTATCGCGCCTATAATGTTCGAGTTTCTGCACCAGAGATAGATAGCGGCTTCCTTTTACTTCCGTGTAGATGACTTTCTGCAGGTCGACATTCTGCGTTCCCCGTGGAATCTATATAACGGCGTTACAGGTCGTATCTGTGAATGTAGGCCTACAGCATGATAAGTGACATGCTTGAACAGCGAGCCACGAGATAAAGGGGGCACTCCCCCCCTTTACTGCACCTGTTTGTCTGAATCGGCCTTGTTGATTCCGGTATCTGTCTGCAGGTGTTCGCACTGTCCAATCACTGATGCATGTGTTTCATATTTGAAATATAGATCCTTGATTGGTTATCGCTCACTCGTCGATGGTGTTCGGAGCCTATAGGGTTGGTTTAGTCGCTTTAAATTATAGTCCCCCACTGAAAATCAGTCTTGTTACTGAGTGGGTAGACTCTATAAATACGAATTTATTTTATTGATAATATGTAGGTTATCAATAATCAATTGAACGGGATATAGAGGATGAGAATCTATAGCGTAACAGATCGTGTCTGCGATTATACAGCATAGGTAGCGTGCTTGAACAACGAACAATGAGATAAGGGCACTGATAAGGGGGCACTCACTACCCCTCTGACTGCTCCGGCTTGACGATGGTTAATCAATCGAGCTGGAGTGGGGGTGAGTTATTGTTGTGACTCCCCATAACGATCATTGTACTGACCTTGAAACCCGTAACGTAACTTTCCCGTGTAACCCGACCCGAAGGCTGCATGTAAATACGGGCAATATTGAGTATCGCGAACCAACCGGGGAATCAATAAGGGCTGGGGCGGCGGTCGCTCACGGGACAGAACAGAACCCACAAGTTTGTCTTGTTTTATTAACACGTACTACGACATGACTGCCGTGTTTGATTGGTCAGACCTCCGCAATGCGTTACATGGCGCTAGTTGTCTGCGGCTCATGTAACATGGCTTATAATGGGATCCCACGCAAGTGGCCAATTCTCCTCAACAAGTTTCAGTGCTAATTATCTCTCACGCATAATTAACTAGACAATGAAGCCGTTCGCTGTTTATTAGTTAAACTATCGCTGGGGGCAAATAATCCACGGCCCATCAAGAGATTCTTGGCAAACTACAGGGTGAGACGAACTTCATGTTACTCTTAATAAATAACACCTCTGTTGTGATGTTTACTAATACTAGTAATACTATAACTAGACATAAGAGGATAGAAACTATTGGTCTATTTACAGAAACACAACGCACATACATAGATAAACAACAATGAAGATTTTAAAATTGAAATACAAGTAATACCATCAAAGACAGATATTGTATCGAAACATGTCAGACATTAATAAAATGCGACAATGTTGAACTTTACCTTACACATAATTTACGTGCACATTATTGCTTGTGAACGAGTCTGAACGCAAACCACTGTGTGTTTAGATATACCCGTGAGTTGCACTTAGCGTGGCAACCTTCCTTCCATGGCTGTGTGCGTGGTTCAACTGAACTGCGATGGCGCCAGTCGTCGAGACGGCATGCGACGGTGGCGCTGCGGCGGAGAGACCCGCAATGTTTTCAACGGTTTACCCAACGGATGTCGCATTTTAGGACAGTTATTAAAAAGGAAAACATTGTCAAAGTTTTTGAGAATTTTTTAAGTTTGAGTTTTGTGTAATTTGTGGAATGGTAGTAAATCAAGACAAGGGCGGAAACGCAATTAGTTCCGTGACTGTAAAGTTTATCTGGCATAGCTGAGAAAAGACGCTCATGTTTTTCTAGGATGATTATTGCACCTTTCACACATTTGCTTACATCGAACGTTTTGTATACAAGTTCCATAACTGATTATTCATTATTTGTTGTTTTATGACGTATACTCGACCGCTAGGTCATACAATGTAGGCGTTTTAGTCGCCTTTTACGACAAGCAGAGCTACCCTGGATCAATTCTATACACTGAGCTTTAGAAGAGACATTAAATAAATAATAGCAATAGACCTTGTGGCAAAACTATACTACATAACAAGGAAAATTAGCAATAAATATGTTTACATTATCGCGGTACAGGATTTGCCATAAATTAAAGTATAGACAAAGTTGAACAGTTACTACGTTTACCAAGCGAGTCGAGTCCGTACGATTCGGTACGTACATGTGTTTGTACTAGATTTCCTTGATTAACACCTCGGTAGGTAGCTACGTACAAATGATAACATACACCAGGACTCATTAACCGGAAGATGATATGATAAGTAAAAAATTGTTCGGACAAACACGGTTAAAAACATACACGCACTACTCACCGCGTTATATTTCGGCAACATCAGTCGCCATCCTCAGAGTTGCCTCGCGTCTGAAGATGGCGACGGATGTTGCCGAAATATAACGCGGTGAGTAGTGCGTGTATGTTTTTAACCGTGTTTGTCCGAACATTTTTTTACTTATAATACGTACAAATGTATTTATCGTACTCTGGTATTGACCACTCAAAATAGACTCGATGCATTCTGGTGGCAAGGAAATAAACTGTTATGAGGAGGAGTTCAGCTGTCAATAGCTCCATGTTGTTTTATTGTTAAATCATCAATGGCGCTGAAAGGAGGTTGCTCAGCAGCGCTATCTATTCTGTTAGTATCAGTCCTCAATATATACCACGGGATGTCAGTGTATGAGTCAAATGTATAACAATAGCTATATTATGCTAAACAAAATATTACTTATACTAAAGTCGACGTACAACAACTTCGGTAATGCTTTAGTCATCAATCAATGACGTGATTTCGGTCCCAGCTAACCCCAGCAGGTATTTGAATTAGCCACGGCCGCTGGTTGGCTGCCTCTCACCCACCCGTGACGGAAGCATTACCGAAGTTGTTGTACGACGACTATAGTTAGTTACCTAGTTAATATATATTGCACACATTTAGTTACCTCGATCGTAAGACCAATAACCGTAGCAGCTCAATTGTGATGGGCATCAATTCGAAGCACTATAAGGACCATTTTAGATAAGTTTAGGTATATCATAAAACATAATTCATTTAAATTTGAAGTCTTGACTTGCATGAATCAATGATTTCAATGTTGTGCCACCGTCAACGACCGAAGTAAGATTAGACCAGAGCAGCTATGCCTGTCGTGCGAGGTGATCGACTTAACTAGCCAACGCTAGGGTATAACGTTGTTCGATGAATCGCCGTTAAACAAAAATCATCATCTTGAATATTGTGTGTTTTGGATGAGGATACGGGTAACATTCGACATAATAGTGTTTTAGTAGTTGCGAGTGATTGGCCCGTTTACACAGCAGGAGTGAGATTGGGTTGAAGTTAAATTACAATTGAACCCAATTCCTAAGTGGCGTTTACATGTCATAGAATTCAATCCTTGTTAACTTCCTTTCCTATAGAGCCTTGTGTTTGATTGTCCTTGTGTCCTGTAAATTGCAGTTTCAGGACCCATAATAAGGCATTGTCAATTCCGTCTTCCACTCCTCCCCCCCCCCCCCCCCCCCCCGTTTTCGACTCTGTTCAGTGCTGAGATTGAATCCAACTTGACAGTTTTTTTTTGGGAGAATCCGATTCTCTTCGGGCAGTGTTTATTTATATTAGGATTGAACTCAAATTCAATCTCGGTGTGAATCCTCAATGTAAACTAGACTAACATGCAGGAATCATGTCGGAACTGAATGCGGTGGTGTAGCACGCGGTTGCGGCAGAATGTGTAAGGACAGGCAGGCAATGTTATGGACCATGACCGATAGAGGTGGCTCAGTGGTAAAACGCGAGACTCCAACTCAGGAGGTCGCCGTTTCGATTCCGGCCACCGGCAGTCCTGACTGAAGGTTTTTCCGAGGTTTCCCTCAGTCGTAAAGGCGACTTCTGGGATTAAATCCTACTAATAGCTCTTGGACATTCCGTCCCAGCTATCTAAACACCCTAACAACCTAGTTAGTTACCTGAAGAGGGGCACATCAAGTGAAGCTGGTGTGCACCCTATAGCGGGTATTTCTACGAAAAATTATTACTTAATAAAATAAATAATAATAATAAATAAAATTATTAATACAATTATTTTATTATTTATTAGTTATGGACGATTGTAAGCAGCCTCTTGTCTCTGTGAAACGTTGTCCCTAGAAGCAGCAATGACCTCTGTTTGGAGTGAGAAGTGACCCACTCTTCAACATCTGCAGAACACCCACGTCCTAACCTCCTGCAATCGATTTGCAAAGCTGCCCCAAAATGACATAAATAACGTGTTTTACAACGTCCAAAAGAGATTCTTTCGTTGTCTTACCCACCACAGACACGTCAAGTACCCCCCCCCCCCCCCCCCCCCCCCCTCCCGCCCACGCAACAACCCCTCACGGCACCGCGCTTTGCGTCAGCCGGCTATTGATCGCAGCAGCGAGTGCGTCGAGTTGCACGCAGGTAGCGCTGGTGTCGACTACTGCGGTGGCCATATTGGAAACTGCTGCTGCGAATTGTCTCCACTCACACGGATGTTTATTATTTTAGAACGAGATTGACACCTACACATCTATAGGTAAGTAAAAAGCACAATTAGCTTTAATACAGTATTAGTGTGCGTGCGTTTTATTGCATGTCTGTCCCTCATGGTGGACAACGTACGATTAATTAACGATTGTTTAAAATAAGGGTTCCCTTAACCCCTTCATTAATTCGCAACCTTGCTGTATGGACGCAATAGAATGACACTGGTCAAGAGTTTTGTTAATCGGTTGAAAGCGTAGTGACTACACAGATAATTAAGGTGATCAATCATTGTTGGGAGATCCCTACTTGTTGAGTCTGGCATCTTAAAACGATGTTGTCAAAGCCGGTGATATACCTGGAAGCGATGACATAAAGTAAAGGTCATCCCAACTCGATAAATTTCTATCATTTCTGACATATACACGTTGTTACTTTATGGTTAGGTGTCTTTTATTGAAATCTTGATATGCAACTAAGCAGACCATGTGTTGGTATTACCCAGAAAAGGGTTGAACTTGGAACTATTTAGAGACATGTTTGTTTAATTAGGACCATGTGATACACCTTGCAAATCGATATTGTTGGCTGGACTAGCACAGTAATTTATTTACCTTTTACTTTATTAAGGGGTGTCATATCTGCTGCACATTAGCAAAACGAAAGTGATAAAATTGGTTCTCCACAACAGAATGCAATGCATAAAAACGACGTCACTTGTGTGAGGTTTCTGCTGATATGTGTATGTTTTAAGTAGTAACAAATGGTTAGAAGATATAATTATTATTTACCAGGTCTTAGTACAAATGAGCTCTAGTTATCAATGCCAAATATGCCCCTTTATCTACAGATATCGCAGCTTGAATGAATTTATTCTTACATGCCACAATTTACTGTTTTACTTTTCTGTTTTAATTCTTCAGTTTACCGTGAGCATGTTTATAAGGTATATCAACCATGCGTTGCTTAATGCAACTCACATCTAATTATTTTACAACATGCCTTAGTCTTAGCCAAGAACTTTGAGAGCATTTGTGAGACATTCAAAAGATGGCGAGTGTTCAGATCCAGGTAAAGCTGATACCCTCTTTACCGACATTTGTGTACGGGGAACAAGTAGTTTATTTTACTTTCACACAATTTGGAATTGATAGTGTAACTTAATTGAACATTGCATTGAAAATTCACCGATTAAGTGGTGCTTTGAAAAATAAACTAGTTTTGTCTCTGTCTGTTATCTTCTTTAGAAATCTATCCAGGCAGATTCTAACATCAATTACGTTATCTGATCAAACAACCTTTTGGGCGTAGCGTTTTAAAATCATAATTTTAATTCAGTTGTATATTGGTGCATTCTGTGATAATTTCAATCACTGGCTAAGTAGATAGAATTCATAGTGAAAAGGTAACGATAATTTGAGTGCAATCCTGCACTATGAACCGTTAATCATAAATAGTTGACGGTTTACAAACTTGGGCAGTAAGACTTTTATAGTAAATCTGCAACTGACGGAGAAACATTTTAGACTTTTGTTCACAGTGCTTTCATATTCAACAGGTGCGATGGATGGACTCTCCACTGAATAGAATGGTATAGTCATGATTGTGGTATAGTGCAGTGTCATACACCCATTCTGTTAACATCACCATCATTTACCTTCATTAATCGGTACTCTTTAGAAGATGCACATTTGCCGTCGTAATCAATAATGGTCAAGATCATGGACTATACTACAAAGACATCTCCCCACAATATTGTCAGTATCGGAATCGCAATCGTAATCCGAAAATCGTAAAACAGTCGGCTTACATTGTTTTTATATTGTATTTGTTCAAAATTAATCGTAATGTCGTAATGACTTAGAGAATGAGAAAATATACGATTGCGATCCCGATCCCGATTACGATCACGACGCCGACAATTATGGTTCAGGTTGAGGCTTAAGGCACAGTATTACGATCTCGGGATAAGCAACATTTCTAAGGTCTCTGATTGATGGTTGCCATGGTGAAAACAAGTAATATCTATCCTAAGGGTACATAGTTTTCATTCAAAAGTAAATAGTCTCTATAATATATCACCCTCTCATCGTCTCAATTAGCGTAATTGGCAATGTATGAACGCATAGACGAAATATCTCAATGATTCGGGATGCAAAGTTTCGTCACGTAAACAGGTAATGTGAGCTGTAAAATTCTCAAAAAATACGGTCGCTCCACGCGGTCTATTTACACGGAATTCGCTGCTTGATTTTCCGATACCTGCTTGTGCACCAGCCTCGCTCGGAATGTGCCTAGACAACGCTTGCCAACCTTCACGCTGATGGTCACCACAAATTACTATGTTCTTTTGATAAACCTTGTAATTAACTATATAAATGTCTATAATATAAATTATCTAAACATTTTAATTTCTTACTTTCTACGTTTTTTATTAATTGTTTCTTGTCTGCACGATACTTATATACCATAGGCCTATAATCATCGCTATAAAAAGTGCTCATTAGATTAAGTTAGCTGTAAGCTTTATATTGTATAATCTATTTTCTCATCTTCAACTCATATATGCTATAGTCGTATAAAAATAAGTGCTATACAAATAAGTGCTCATTAGATTAAGTTAGCTGTAAGTTATATATTGTATAATCTGTATTCTCATCTTCAACTCAAGTATGTTGTAGTCGTAACTTACATTGTTTTGTTTTATTCATTTACTACAATTTCTTAGTGTTAAGTTCTTACCATGGTAAAGAGCGCAAGCTCATTTTGGTAAATAAAGAATAACAATAACTAATATCGGAGGCATGAGAACGAGACGCAACTAGAGTTAGGTTGGCAGTTATTGCCACATACGTCAATAAACTATTAGATAATCCATGATGACACCACCTTGCAAGTTAACGCGTGCCACACACGCCAATAATCTATTAGATAATCCATGATGACACCTACTTGAAAGTTACCGCGACGCAAGTATGTCTCGGTAATGCTCGGCGGTCAACATAAGGTCAACTTACTGTCAGCTGGCTGACTCACTGACCCACATTCAGCTCATCCAACTTTAACGGGCGTGACTGGAATTAGAAAGAGGAGGTTACTGGTGCGATAACAAACGTTTAATAAGTAATAGACCAGTTTAAAAATTGATGTAGGATTCTTAGGCCCGGTATTTCAATGTCCAGTTAAAGTGGAAAGTAAATTTAACTGCCAGGTACTCCAACTTTGGTGTATTTCCACCGTCAGTTAGCCTAACTGGCAAGTAAATTTGATCCTATCTGACAAGTAAACTAACTGATAGATCAGGTGCCTGTTAAGCGATAACTGACAGTTACCGTTATGAAAAGATGGCTGCTCGGAGAATAGGTTATGTTGATCACGATGTAGTTGATGCCTTTTGTGATGAAAATGAAGACCTTTTCACATTTCTTAATTTGATTTTCGGAAAACAGTAAAACATGTGTTTCTTTTTAAATGAAAATATAAATAAATAAAAATTTTCACGTCAGTAACATCTTTTAATTACACTTCACCACCCGTTTTCAACCCACCTACCAGGATTTTTTGAAATTTTGCCATTTATTTTCTTGTTTTCCACAATAAACCTGAATCGTTCAATGATATTAACAAGTAAAATCTTTTCTTCTGAAGTGAAATTACCCCCTCGTGTTTTTTTTTATTGTCACTCATCTTTAATATTTTAATTCTCTAAATTGTTTAATAAAAACCCAAATTGAAAGTCAACACATCCAGAAATAAAACTGACACAACCTCAAACTTCACAATCATAACAAACCACATACAAGGTCTACTTGATCTCCGCTAGGAGGAGATCAAGTAGACCTTGACCACATAATTTTGACACTATAACAGGCCGTGAAATTATCTCAGCCAGAGTCGATAATGAAGTTTTCCTGCTTTGACCAATCACAGCAAGGGAGAGGTTCCCAGTAGCTAACTGCCAAATAATATGGAATTGAAATACGGGAAAATGGTAACTGCCAGTTATAAGTGACTAATAAATTTAACTGTCGAGTAGTTACTTGACACTTTAACTGGACATTGAAATACCGGGCCTTAGAATGAGTTAAGCACAGTCCTCTAAATCTTCAATTCCAACAATGCACAACAACGAAAAATGAACCCTGACATAACATATTTTAAAACTAGTTTTTATTATTGTGCATTGTTGCCATTGAAAATTTAGAGGACCGTGATTATAAGTTAACTAAGTCTAATGCTTCTATATCAATTTTGAAAATGGTATATTGGCTTGTTAACTGCCACTTTCTCTCTCTCTCACTGCGCCAATGTACCACCCACCTCACCAACCAATCACCGTCAGTGCTTCAATCTAACTAATATTCAAGGTGGCAGTGGATTACAGCTGTCCACCTCCATGTCTTCACTCAGCAATTGCATTTTGTAAGGACAAGACCAAAGATATTAATTATGATCTTCCATATTTTAAACTTGTTTGTGAATTTATGTTTGATGACAAGTGATAAAATGTATAGCAGGTTTTGGCAAGGCACATGTTTCTCGTTGGGGGGATGCACTACAAGATTTCTTTTTGGGGGGATGCTAAGTTAATATATTCCTTTTGAGGGGATGGAATCCCCCCGCAACCCCCCCCCCCCCCCCCCAAATTATACCATAGATATATATAATGTGAAGTTATAAACAATGAAGAAATCTATTTCAAACATTAATATCTTAATCAAGTTAAGTGAACAAGTGTTTTGATCTGATGTAAAATAGAACCGATACACAGGGGGGTAGAGGGGGTGTAAGGTAATAGGTGGGGAGGGAACAGGTATTTTTAATGGAACCGATACCCAAAGGGGGAGGTTCTATAATGAGGGGAAGGGGAGGGGGGCAAGACATAGCGATGACGTAATCAAATTGCAGACATATTGAGCGACCTATGGAGACTCCGCGGCGCCCGCTTTGCATCGAGCCTGGCCGGGCCGGGGGGGGGGGGGATATCCAGGTATTATTTAAACACAGCCTGGCTGGGTAGGGTTGACGGGGAGGGGGTGTTAGCTATTGATACAAATTTGATAACATTATTAGACATAGTTTGAATGGTTGGATGGGGGATGGGTGGGGGATATTAGCCAGTGATACAAATGTGCTGAACATTAGACATAGCTTGAACGGTTGGAGGGGGATGGGTGGAAGATATTAGCCAGTAATACAAATGGGCTGAACATTGTTAGACATAGCTTGAATGGTTGGAGAGGGGGATGGGTGGGGGATATTAGCCAGTGATACAAATGTAATGAACATTATTAGACATAGCCTGAATGGTTGGAGAGGGGGATGGGTGGGGGTTATTAGCCAGTGATACAAATGTGCTGAACATGATTATACATAGCTTGGATGGTTGGAGAGGGGGATGGGTGGGGGATATTAGCCAGTTATACAAATGTGCTGAACATAATTAGTTGGAGTGAATGGGGGGGGGGGGTTGTTATTGGCCAGTGATACAAAATATATACTGAACAATATGAGACACAGCTTGGATGGTTAGAGTGGTAGCACGGAAGCACCTTGTGGTACTTCCAGCGGAGATGTGGTGTACCTTGGTCAGCGTAGTGACTCAACTCAACCCTTGTAGTGGAGTGAATGTCAAACCGATCCACGTTGAGACGTCTAATCAAGTAAGGTGATCGTCTGGGATAGATTGCGTGTCCGCGAGCTAAGCAGCACGAATATCATTGATTCATGCACTCGTGTTGAAGCATTGTACCGCACGTCGGTCGATCTGTCTCACATCACATGCAAGCGACAACACTTGAGTTGGCCTTTTCTACTCGAGGTCGATAACTTTTAAGAGCGAAGGGTACCTCTATGTCAAATACCACACAACATTTTCATTTTTTAATTACATCTCAAGAATGGACTTTGAACTCAAAAATCTGAATCAACAGCGCACTATACTAAATGCTTCAAATGTGCCTAACTTTATAATCAATATGGTTTTTATTCTTATTAATTTTATTACTAATTATCAATTTAATACTCGAAATAACTATGGGAATGGTTATAATATTTCATTCAGTCTGTAAGGATTACCAAAAAACAGTGCGCTGTTGACTCAGATTTTCGATTTTGAGTAACATTCTTGAGATAAAATTAAAAATTGAACTTTTCTGCGGTTTTTGACGTTTAAGTACCCTTCCCGCTTAAACACATCTTGCTCAGTACTTACATGTTATTGGTGTGATGTTTTCGACTAAGTGACGAAGCTGCGAATGGGTCAAGTGAATGCTTGCAGATCGAGGTGAAGATCCTACAATGAACAGGCTCACTGAACATTCTAGGGTTGACTGACACAGATCCACTCAGATTATAAATTTAAATACCCCTCCAATTGTATGAAATGTCAACGTTGATGCTCTATATTTATGAGGCAAATGACCGAAGAAATTAAATTGCGCTTTATCTCATAGCCTTAATTGTGTTCATGTGTGAAAAACTGTTGCAATGATGCAACTTTACTGCACGAGTGCAAATATTCTACGAACACGTCATGACTAACCACAATTTCCGTGAGAACTCCTCAAAACCAACAACACAATATTCACAACTCTTTGTCATAGTTGACTAATTTCTTTGTATGTGCACAATTGAGTTGGCCTATTCTTCTAGTGGACTCGTGGTTGATCGATACCTTTTAACACATCTGGATGATGATAATTACATATAGCCTTCCTAATTAATTAATTTTGTTGTTGTTTTCCTGTCCCACGAAAATACAGGATGGCCAGTGTATAGGGTTATGAGCATGCCCATACCCCCTTCAGCCTACAGGTACATTCAATTACACAAATTACATACAATTATGTAAAATTAAAAGTTACAAAGGGAAATAGATGGAGTGGAAGTTATAATATGACATTTCTGGTTCAGGTACAATAGCGTTAATTACGATGATGATGATATTCAAGGTTTTTACGTCTCATATTTTTTAAATTTAGCTAATCTAGACGATGAGTGGGTGAAATATGAAGATAAATCTGGAAAAAATATCACATATCATCAGATCCATTAGTTATAAGATGGTCTACCTAGAGCGCGAGTTCGAATCCCGTTTGCCGTGCTTTTTGTAATTGCCCTTTATCTTCATCTGTCCCCTCTCGTCTCGAATAACATAATTGCAATAATAGAGACCTTAAGCAATAAGAATCATCATCAGCTAAGAAACAAACTCTAACCTGAGTACATTCCGAAACCTCCTATAATGATGTGGTTCTAGCGTCAGCTAGCACGTCCTAGCATCACATTTTATCGGAACGGGATTATGTTTCGGAACGTCTACAAGCGAGATGCGGATGGAAAAATGCGCACTAAAAATTTGTAATGAAATGGACAAAACATGTTGTAATCATTTTTAAATAATAAATAGGAAATGATCGCTCACTCGTCGATGGTGTTCGAAAGCAGGAATTAAAATCCCCATTGAAAATCAGTCTTATTACTGAGTGGGTGTAGACTCTATAAATACGAATTTATGTATTTTATTTTATTTAAAGATTATTAAATCCTGCAAAGCGTGGTGTAAATAACGGTCAAATTATATAATCCTTGAAAATTTTCAAAAAATTACATTTTCAAAATGAAGAGGCCCTGATTTTTAATGTTGGAAGATGCCTTCGATCGAACCGGCTGACGTTTTCAAGATGTGCTGGCTCAGGAAGTAACGGAACGCTCAGCCAATGATTGCCAGCAGGTTACGAAACGGCCCAAGCCCGGAAATAACGGATTTTCAGCTACTTTTGGAACGTACAACCTATACTTAGCACTTGATAATGTGGATATCGCAGTTACAAATATATTCCGCATACATTACAGCGGTATTTCAACGGCCGTTGCCCCTGGGTAACTGCACTGACCTAAAAGACTGGCGCACGCTACAGCGTTTAATACGTAGGTTATAAACATATGTTTTAATGATTTTTTCACTGTGCTACTTTGAAAACGAGTAGAAATAGATCAATGTATACGTAAATAACATTCGAACCGGAAGTAAAATGTTATCGAACGTTTTTCTTCACTTTTCTACACTAATAGCCCACCTATAAGAACCTCTCATCTCTATTGTTTTGCGTTGTGACTGTTCAAACTTTGCAGTGATCTCTAGCGCAGACTGTACAATTCACATGCGGATACCTTTATAGACCCAAGGAAGAATCTGAACATTATATATATATGAATATTTTTTCAAGAACACTCTTGACGTGGTAGTTATGTGAAATCCAGAAATTAAAAAACCAACCCCGAGTGGGAATTTCTTTAATTTCTGGATTTCACATATATATATATATATATAGTACTCGGTTTTCGAGTTTTTGTCCAAAAAACGTGCTCTCTAGAGATTCGGTTCTCAGCCTATGAACAGACAAGACCACGAATCATCCTGAAGACGGCAAATGCTATTTTGCCGAAACGTTGAGACTCAGACAATTGCCCATTTCTGGGCCAGCTACAGTCTCTAGAGAGCACGTTACGCGGATAAAAACTCGAAAAGCAAGTACTACATCAACTTCAGTTCGCTAAAATCTACAGAATAACACACATATATATATATAGATATATACAAACAAAACACAATTACAAAATATATAGAGAGACTCGTTTTACATCCCATTTATTGCAATCATGTTATATACGACTAGAGGTTGATTTGTTTGATTGATTTATTCAATTTTTGCAACAGGAGTGAGGTCACGCTAGAATATGGTAATTGATGAATGATGATGATGAGGTGGAGAAACCTAGTACTAGCACGAAACCTACCCCTTTCAAAGGCTTAAGGATTAACCAGAGCTAATGAAGGACATGTATTTATACCCTTTGGTAACATACACGTTAATAAAGGGTAACCAAACAAAACTTATAATGCAACGTTGCAAGATTTCTATAAACAGCTAGTGTTGATATTAATATGGGAGAAGCTGGACTGGCACCTCCACCAAAAGAAATACAAATTTGTTTGAAAGTTTTTAAGCGAGCGAAGCGAGCGTTTCCACTTGACTCTTATGGCACTTCGTTCTGTTTTTTTTGGGGTTTTTTTTTTTTTTTTTTTTTTTTTTTTTTATGTCTGTCGATAGCGGTCGAACGGAAAGTCCGATCAACTTGAAATTTGGACCATCCACAAGCCTCGATGTGGATTGAAGGTGTACAGTTTTGAGGCAAAATCGTTCGAAAAGTTACAAAGTTACACCATAGTTACTGCAAAATATTTTTCTGAAACAAAATGGCAGCAAAATGTGAGATAGCCAGATTTTGTTACAGATTTTTCCGGTCACGAATATGTTAATATAATGGCGATCTGATAAATATTGGCAAAGTTACACGAAAGTTACTCGAAAATATTTTTCTAAAACGCAGTAACGGCAAAATGTGAGGTGGCTATCTTATAGTAAATTTTTGTCCGGTCACGAATATACTAATGTAAACGCGATCAAATACGTATTAGAGGCAGAAATTACATTTCTATTGCTGTCAATAAGTGTTAGTAACGGTGGCGGACCGTGTTGAAAACATGACCACGAAAATTCTTAGCAACGCACATTGCACTGCATACAACAATGTCTGAAAGTATAATAGTCATGTAAATAAGAACAATTTTTGCAATGCGCATTCTTCAATTGTTGTTAATTGTTGTTTGTATTAGCATTAAAATCTTTTCGCCAGAAAGTTCGTAGATATTGACGCGCTCGCTTATCAACGCGTCAAACAGAGCGTTTTCCTAGTTTAATTAATTGTTTAGCTGATACGAAACCAATCTATAGACACGAGTAGGTGCCGAGTAAGTGGAAACACTTGCTGGATTTATTTCAAAAGCAAACAGAGAAGCTAAAGAGGGTATTTGAAAACCTTAACTTTAGGTGGAAATGTTTTTTCTTCGTATTCGATTGGCAATCTGTTGTGTTTCGAACGGGTAATAATGATAATCTATCGACTAGATATCCCAGGACTACTATATAAGTTTAAAAAATGATGTAATCGATGTATCAACATTAGAGTCGCTGTTTTTAATTTTTTTCCCCCGATATTATCAAACGAAACTATAAGCACGATAAATGCCCATTAGTTATTATTTATTTATTTACCGTACGGTTAAGTATCAGCTGAATACTCACAAGTATATGATAGAGCGTCATTAGTAATACAGCTTGTCGCGTGTTTTAGTTTTGTTTGTGTGGCTGCACTGTGTGCTATTAGCGTATGTGTGGACACGCACTGCGGCAGCAATCAACAGGGAACGCACTATAGCATATGTGGTGGACACGCACTGCGGCAGCAATCAACAGGGAACGCACTATAGCATATGTGGTGGACACGCACTGCGGCAGCAATCAACAGGGAACGCACTATAGCATATGTGTGGACACGCACTGCGGCACATACAACCAACAGGGAACGCACTTTAGCGTTAATCGTGCTGGCTTGCATTGCAATGTGAACTAATAATGGTAAACTTAGAATAAATCAATTTGTGTTAACGTTCTATTTATAAAATTGCAATAGTCATTTGATTGCAGTGTATTTACCATACGAAAGGACGGTGTAACTCTGAACAGTCATATAGGTACCTGGACTGCCGAGCAGTTGACGAAAAGAACGAAGCTATTACACACAAGCTATCGAAACCTCCTATCTCCTCTAACCAACGGTCCTTCTGACCTAGCCCTTGGTTGCTTAACTTTGGTTTTCGTATGCGAACCGGCTAAGCAACCACGGCTAAACCGTTGTGTCAGTACAACATGGTTGTACTGGTTTTGACCGAGTTTGTATGTATTACAACAATATAATAATAATAACTATAGTAATAATAAATAATAATATTTTTTTAATTTTTGTACTTTTTTGAGATATGTCTGAAAAATAAGTATTATTTTCCCATGGTTTGAAATTAGAATTACTCAGGTTGCATTACGTAAGGTCGACCGGGCCAGACCAGCCCGACCGTAGTATTCCATAAGCTTCTTTGGTCGCCCAATAAGCCTGGCTCGTAGCATTCCGTTGCTTTCCAAGTCATTGTTCGGTCGCGACTTAAAAGCACGAAGACTTTGACCGGTCGTTGCTGGAGAACGCTCGGGGATTTCAAACTAATGCTGTAGAATGTTCTAGGGGATACTAAATTGTGGTTAAGTAATTCCAAATGGAAGATTGAGACATTATAACAGCTACACTGACTGACAACTCACGGATGCGCAGAAAGATAAAAACGTAGCAAAATATCATAGACTGTATTAGTGATGACGGACGAGCTTTCTTACTCTAAACTACTTTCTGAAACGTAGGTATTATTTAAAGTAGTAATTGTATCATTACAATACTTGACTTATCAATTTAATCAACTTCTTTTTCACTGTTTCGTGTTAAGGAAAACGAAATATCTGAACGGATAACCCTCGCTTCAATGTTTGCAAAAACAGAACTATCTGTCAATTGTCAACTGTCCTGATTGTTTGGAATCACAAATACGTTTCGCCATTGGTTGACACGGGAATCGTGACGTCACACTAATATACTCTATTGATTGCATATCCAAGGCCCAATCATTTTGAACACTCCGCTTTCTATCACGACCACGGCATTGCACGTCAAGATCGCTACTATCACGACGGATCACGACCAAGCGTGAAAACTCCGGTTGAGCCCCGTCCACTAAAGGAATGGCGGAAAAACGAAATAAAACATGGCACCTTGTGTGTCCACATATAGCGCAGCTAAAACGTCCTATTAAATCAAATAAAACGATCAATACGGCGATAGAACGCGTTAGAATCGTTAGCGGTTGTGTCGATGTCGTTATCGTCACGCGTGTGTCGAGTTGTGAATCACGCGAGCACGCGACGCTGCAGACTAAGCCCCCCCCCCCGCCCCCCGCCGTGGCTGTCAACTGGCATGCATGTCTACCAACACAGTCAACACACTGAAGGCTTTCTGGGAAACACGGGACATTACACAAGACTTTACTGGCAAGAATATATCGCATACTTTTATGTATTTGATTATTGGTTACCTTACCTTTTCATTCCTTATTTGTTTTGAGCAGGTAAAGTTACCTAAGACCCATCGGAATAAATAATGAGATTTTTCTAAAATTTATAGGTTTTTCAAAATAAATAATTATAATTTTTTAATTTTGTGTGGAGACTTTCAGTTGTATATAAAACCAAAACATTGACCAAAATATATTACATCCGGAAGAATAAAATAATAATTTTTTTCTAAGTTTTACACGTTTTTTCATTGTCTCTCAAATGAAAAAGAAACTATAACTTAATCAAATTTTCGGGACATACAAATTCTCTTCTTTCTGACGGTTTTGGCAAGTATTAATTTTGAAACGTCTCTAATAAAGGTACTATTTGTCACATTGGGATGAAAAAACGTCGCATGCATTTTCATTATAGAAATTGACTTTTTTTTTTAAACAGCGATCAATGCGAGCAAATGACCCGTTTGACTGTAACAAAATCCATAACTTGGTGTTCTCAATTGAGAACGTTGGGTCAAAGAGGGAAATAAGAAGAAGAAGAAAATAAACAGGAAACATTTGGTTTCAGATCAAAAAGTGTGTATTAGGATAGATTGAGCAGCAAGTCAAAGATTGAGCTAGAGACCTGTAGTCGCGTGCTTAGTATTAAGCGGGCCGTTATAATAACGAGCTAAATACTGCTGACATTATTCTTTTTTATATTATCTCTCATAAGTCTTTATTTGAATGAACACGTTTGGCTCAAGAAATTAAATTCTTTGAAACATTAAATCATACGATTATGTTTAATTGAAATATTTAAAAATCGTACTCATAAATATTGTTTCAAAACACATTTTCTGAAACAAATTATAAAAATCAATACTTGGTTGTCAAGTCATTACCGACGAATACATTGTATTGTTATTGGGACAGTGTAATACTTGATCTTAATCTGTATTCCTCGGTCAAAATCAGCTTTCGCTCTTTAGAATGACAATTTACAATAAATTTACATAAAAAATAAATTATATGTATTTTCTATATAACAATTAATTCATAAATCAATTCACTAATGACATAACATTGCAGAGTTGCCAATAAAGAAATTACAAAAGTTACAACACATATTCAGATAGACTGTACAACAAGATCATTATTCCTGAGTCGTGTTTAGAGTGCCTATTTACTGGTGTGTTGCTTTATCTGCGTTAACCTATAGAGTAGTTAAATCGATAATACATATTTTTGTGTCTCTGTGTAAATGGTACTAACACACGCAACTCCATTGAATGCACGCCGTGTCCAATGACAAGAGATATTGTTTTTATATAACATAACATACCTATATAATATCACAATGTGAGTTTAGTCTCAATCTGCATGTAGTTGTCTTTGTACACATTACAAAAATATAATTCCAAACGAGTACAAATTAATATGTTACTTTTATCTACGTATAGTTGACATACTGAGCTGTTTTGCCTGGACAACGTTCTGGGCAGTAACAAAATGGTATTAACCCTTATCAGATTTGTAATCTTCAATAATATAGTAAAACGCATTATAATGGTTTACGTTAAAAGCCCCGTTTACACGAAGGATTCAAACCGGGATTGAATTGAATTTTGGATTCAATGCCATTCAATCCTCATAATATAAACTTTCCGAACAGGAACGTATTCGTTGAATCCACTCCCGAAATTAGATACGGGTTACCACATTTTCCTAGTGTTAGTATTTGGATTAAACAAACTATGTGCATATATAATCAATTATTGACTGGTTGTCGCCGCGTCCATTAAAACCTGACGTTTCGGACTAGTTATACATACTCAATCTTCAGACAATTGAAGACACAGTCATTGGAAGAACCTACTCGATCCAGTTAAACCCGACGACTGTATACCCCACAGAACTGATTGAGTAGGTTCTCCCACTGATGTATCTTTTAACTTCTCTGAAGATGTACTATGCAACTAGTCCGAAACGTCGGGTTTTAATAAACAATGACGCGGCGACACCCGACAGCCAAGAATTAATAATAGTGACTCGGGCCGCGAAAGCCTACAACAAGTTGTATTTGTATATAATAGCGCCGTTTTTCGGTACAAATTAATCGACAGAGTAATGCCAGCAATACACGACTCAATACTTTCGTCAAACTTATTGAATTCAAGAACAAAAGCGAATCAAAACAGTTTGGTAAAAAACTGCAACAATATAGCTTCTATTAATTGATGCTTTTTTTGTCCTTGAATTCAAGAAGTTTGACGAAAGTATTGAACCGTGTAATGTGAGCAGAGATACCGCATCTTCTTGCAGCAAAGCTACCCGTTGAATAATATATTGTATTCAGATATATTCGCATGTCAAATCAAGATGGTAGAATCAATTTGCCCATATTTCAAAACGTTGGTTAATGAGATATTATCGATTGTCATTGGAATGTGTAGGGCAGAACTCTGTAGTGATGGAAACGAAAACATATTCTGTTGGATAATCATTACCTCATGTTGCCCTGCTTGTTGCTACGTGTCAAGGTTATACGTATGCTCAACTCTCCGTTGAACAGTTGTATCACAGTGTCAGCAACGGTGACGGGATAGCCTTACCCTCCTTAGTTTCCTATTCGGTTATATCATGATACCATGGGCTTGTACCAATCTATCGGAACTCTCTTTACGATTGACCTCCGCGATTGAAGTAGCAAGGGAGGCAAGGGAAAGAGAAGAGTAAATACTCTCCATTTTCAATGAGGACAAACTACTCATATTCAAGGGTTTCGCCTTGTATCAGCAGAAGAGAACATTCTGCCGCCTCCAGGTCCCAATTCCCACGCCTTCTCTCTCAATTACATTTAATTGTAGAGGCATGTATGAACTGCAGCAGGTAAACAGCAGCAAACAACTACAGCTACAGCAGCAGGTAAACTGCGCCAATGATGTGGGGAGAATTAACTTTCACCATTCTTCTCCTCTCCCTCGGAGACCCTTCTCGATTTCACATCTCGACTATCCAAGGTTATAGTGTCAAGGTGTCAGCAAAATGGGGAGAATATACTTTCCCTCATTTACACTCTGCCCCTCCGGTACAAACCCCTACCTCAATGTAGGTGTCGGCCAAGTGGGGAGGGTACTTTCACTATTCTCGCCCCTCCCTGCGTTTACCTCAGCACTTGTAGGTCAACGCCACAGTGTCAACACTTTAAAGAAGAACGATTAACGTTTTGCCACGGTTATCGGCGACGCTAAGAGGATCGACCCTCTCCCCTCCGACTCACAGATCGGTGTCAAGTGGTGAAGGTCATACTCTCGTCCCTCTTCCAACGAAGCGTTTAAATAACCAGCTAAATCACAACATAACGAAACATTCCCCATACGTAATGCCTAGTGATTTTGCAGTCGCGGTGTCTATGCAGCAGTGCAGCATGTGCACTATTGATCTGCGTGCCGTCGTCTGCTCATGCGCAATGGAGGCGTCGTGCGAGATACGCCGGTTTGAACGTGGCCGAGCCTGTTGTCGTTCGCGCCTCGACGTCGCCGCCGCCGATACCGGCCGCCGTTGTCGCATTGCCGGCCGGTCCTCCGTCTCCTCGACAAAGTGCCTGTCTTTCATTCTAAACACCACCAGGAAGATTGTGATATAGTACTGTGATAACAATAATAGTGATAATACACGTGTTTTATGTAGTGAGTGTGTGCGTGTGCGTGTGCGTGGATGCCGCATTGGAATCGTTAGTTCTTGCCCGCATGAACCTTGGCGGTTGTCACGTGACGCTGTGAGCACCTCCATGTTACCCCGCGAAGAGTCGGTCCCGTGGAGCTAAAGGAGACAAGAGTGACCGGTAAAGATGGTGAAGCCGACGCCCCCCGAGGACCTGATCATACCTCCCCAGGACACGCGGATCTGCGGCACAATATGCGTCTGCCAGATGACGGCCGTGCTGAGCAGTGTTGCCATCGTGTACCTCACGGTGGCGGTGTACACCCCCACAATGAGGGCCTTTCAGTCCGGCATCAGCGACACCCCCGCCATGTGCACTACCACCCTCTCACGACAGAATGAGACGTGTAAGTGGGTCACGTGCACCGAGTGGTGTCTGAGCAAGGGTGCTGGTCAGTGTCAACAGATCTTCGTGAACCTGCGTCGCAACGGGTCCAGCCTGGTGTTCGCCAACTGTACGAACACGGCCAACAAGACATGCTACGGCATAGACCAGGAGAACGCCAAGAACAGCATCTGTATCCAGGACCAGTGCAAGAACCTCACCGGCACCTTCAACTGTACCGGTGGTAGCTGTATCAACATCACCGACGCGTTCGAGTGCCTCTTCAAAGAGACGGAACCGCCCCTAAAGTGTTCGGGTAGACGGGGTAAGATCACGTGTCAGAAGATAGAAGGGTTGCAAAATTGCGACCGAGGGACGTGCGAACGAATCTTGTCACCTTACAACTGTGACCGTAGATGTAATGGTATTCCGACGCGCAACAAGAATATGATCCTCTTGAGTGGCGATAAAGTGTATTTATCTCAGTGTCAAAGTGTAATAAACAAAGAGACGGGGTTGGAGGTGTGGAACGAGAACCAGGATAACATAGTGATGGCTTCTTGCTACGTGGTGATCAACACGTCCAACGGGTTCGAGGCTACGGACTGCATCAACGGGTCGCTATTGGAGAAGGACGTGCTCGATGACCTCGCTAACTTCACCTATCTCAGCTATCTGAGCGTGATCAACACGATCCCACTGGACAAGAACCGCCTCGTGGCACCGCCAGAGATCGACCTCCTATTGGCCAACGAGAGCGGGTTGATGATCAACATGGAAGGCTGCGTCAATACTCTCATGGACGAGTGCAAGGAATTCTTCAAGGTCTTCGGCAAGGACGGTAGCGACCACAACGCCCGGGCTCGATTCCCGTGCTTCTACTCCGAGATGGATCTGACCAAAGCCGTCGTGCGTTACGACCTCGAGGGGACTTACAACCACTTCCTGTTTGCCTCACTGTTGCCGTCCATCCTGCTGCTCGTTTCCTGTTCCGTCCTCGCCACTTGTCAGAAGACAGTAGAGGTGGGGGATGACGCAAAGATGAGGTTCAAGGGATGCAACGCCAACGTCATCACAGCGCCCGGGGAGAAGGGGGGGTCGTTGAGCGATCTCGGCGACGGAGGGGGGAATGCCGCCATGGCACTCTGAGATCCGTCACGTAAGAAACATTCCTTCTTCGTATATTCGATTCATAGGTCAATGTTTTCAGGACGGCATCCAGTTCGATCTCCGCCCGAGGTAAAATTTTACCTTGGCTTCCCATGTTCTTGTTATTGATTTATGATATTATAATTGTCTTTATTACTTTATAGTAACTTGCTGCTTCGCATCCTTCTCTAACCGAAGGAATTCGCCCGTTGTATGCAATGCAAGCTGGTTCAACGAACGTTAATAGATTACTGTTGTTCTTCTATCCGTACATTCGTAAGGAGTAATGGCGTAAAGTTGATACGCCCTTTTGTGTTTGGTATTTTCAGAATTATAATATACGTTTGACAATCATTCAGTACTGGACTCGTTTCAAGTTGATTTTTGGAAGTAAATTAGTAGAAAAATGTTTGTTTTCTTGGGGTTGGCTACTTCTTCAGCCTGAGAATATTCAGCTTGGGTCAAACAAATTAAACGGTGTGTGGTCCATTGCAGCATTTGAAATGAAGATACGCGGGCAATGCTAACATTCCTCTCACTTCCGGCTAAACCGGAGAAAACCGGATATTTACCGGACACGTTAGCTTGAGCCGCTTCAGTAAAGCCGCTCCACATCAACTTTGGTGCTGGGGACGTCATAGATGGGCGTGTCGTAGCCAATCAGCGGGCGGCTTTCACCAATACTCACATTTGGTTGGCCAAACCTCACTCATCTGTGACGTCACCAGCACCAAAGTTTCTGTGGAGCGACTTGAACACAATGTGTTCTCGACTCGATCAGATTCAGCTATCTTGAAGGTTTGCCCTCTGATGATTTCTAAAAGCACCTATGGCAATAACCCGTTTCAAATGAATCCAAGAAGTGTAATGTAAGCCAATAAAACGTGTTTGTCGTTTATGTCGATAACACTACTAAGAGTTACTTAGTCACTGTAAACGATATCACATCACTAACGCTACGTGTTTGATGTAATTACAACATTACTTGCATTACTAATGTCTACTAATAAACTGTCTCCTAAACTACTTTTTGTGCTCCGCAATTGGCTGTCGAGCTGGCTGCAGTTGATAGCTTCGGTAGCCGGTAATATATTGGCTTAACTAAAGTAGTATACTGGCCACGCCATAAGATGCAAGGTGTCCCCTAAAACAGTGTTTCTCAAAGTGTGGTCCGCGGACCACCAGTGGTCCGCGAGGGTCCGCTAGGTGGTCCGCGAGCAGGTCAGCAGCAGGTTTTTAGATTTCACCTAATTAACTACCAAACGTAACCCATTTTCTCATTTTTTAATATCTAACTAACACAATAATAATAATACAATGTCGAATGTAATATAAGTTTAGTAATTTAATTTTTTTTTTTTTTTAATTTAGTGAATGCAAATTGATAGCTGATAAATATTCTCTTATTTATTAGCTATATAACTCGTATTCGAATGCTTGTTTAAATATGACTGTGTATCATAGATAGGCGGTCCGTGTGTACGTTGACATCCATCAAGTGGTCCGCGGACACAAAAAGTTTGAGAAGCACTGCCCTAAAATTCTGAGAAGAAACGGTCGCTTCACATGGTCTATTTCAACGATATTCACCTCGAGGTTTCCCTATACCTACATTGTTATTGCCCACTGTATTGACTGCACCAACCGTGAATGGAATGCGACCCCACCACGTCTGACAACATGCGTACGATATTATCACTACAATACCTGAGACAAGAGAACGGGATGCAACTAGACTTATGTTGGTAGTTGTCACATGCGTCACTTCAATATTACATAATCCGTGACGACAACACCTTGCAAGTTAATTTGATAGGACTATAAACACACGTATGGTAACATTCGTTGTTATTGAATGGAATGTTTCAGGTATAAGAGACCCAGTGTATACTCTATTTGCCAATTGAACAATTGAGAAAGCTGAGTTTATTACTAGTAATTAGTAATTACTTCTTCTACCGGGTCTTCACATGATTCTGACTTACTGAATTACTGAGTGGGTCAGCGAACACATTTTTTTCCATAACAATCAATGGTACCCTAAGTGTTTTCTACTTAAAGTACCGTTTCAAATCACAAGTTATGACGAGATAGGCCTATTATAGCTGGTCTTCACCTGGAATTTAAATGCGTCACTTAAGTTAACAAAACCCACATACGGTAGCATTCATTGTTATTTGATAAAATGTGTGTTTAGTAGTTACGGAGGGACAACACTGAAATTTCTAACTTCTAAAGTTTCCATCAGAATTAGATGTGTTTTTGTGTGTGCATTAATCAATGGCTAAGATATTAATAGCAACAAAAAAAAAAAAAAAAAAATAGAAATGGCATTGTTATTAATTTCGTATTGTTGATTCAACAATGAATTAGCCGGGACATTTTCACATGAGCACCAAGCACCATAATTGATATATATACATTTTTTTCTGAAGCTTAATAACCATTTGAGGTACACACGGATGGATTATTTTTTCAGATGTAAAACACAGGAACAAATTATTTTTTACTTATAACAATTATTTAGATTCTTCGATTTCCATTGCACATTAAAGTTTAGGATTTTTTTATTTTTATTCTACCAAAGGTAATCATTATTCCATCCGTTGGGACCTTCCTTTATTATTAAAGAATATTTACAGAGAGTTTCACTTTGATTGCTCAAATATTGTAGACACTAAAATGTCCCACCTTCTGAAAAATGTAAAAAAAAGTTATCCGAGAAATGACTGTCAAAGTTAGTAAGTTGTGGAATGATCATAGTAATCGAGTTCAAACAAACTTCAAAAACAGATATCAATAATGAAATGTAAGTATTGTGTGT
Source organism: Isoperla grammatica (assembly GCA_945910005.1). NCBI lineage: Eukaryota > Metazoa > Arthropoda > Insecta > Plecoptera > Perlodidae > Isoperla > Isoperla grammatica. Next base: position 29,505,571 of record OX246741.1, read on the forward strand.
TAAATCTTAGGTTTAGAACACAACATAATATTTGATTAAAAAAAAAAAAATGCAAAAAACGAGATTTTATTGAGAATTTCAGTGTTGTCCCTCCTTAAGTGAAGCTGAGTGCACACACATTAGCTAACGATAAGGATAGTGATTAAGAGCTAGCCTCTACACGTTCCGGTTCACACGCAGGAACTAGAATAACGAATGTCTATGATCTTCAAGAAAAGGATAGGCCTCCCGGGAAGGCCTATCTTATTAATAATAATAGTAAATAATATTAATAAATTAGTTAATAATAACTTTAGCTTATATGACATCAGTAGTTTTTATTAGATTGGTTTTCGCAAAAAGACATCCTAGCTTCTGATTGGATGGACCTGATTCTGGATAAGGATATGGCTGGAAGTTAAAAGTTAGTTAACTTTTCTTAGCCTTAGCGCTAGTCGTTAGACATGTCATGTCGTGTGAACGCCTACACGCATTTCCGTATGTTCAACTTCCAGCCATAATCCTTAGCAAAGTGTGTGAATCGGCCTTGACGCGCTTAAAATTGATAATAGAAGACGTAGTATTACAATTTATTGCAAAATGTTACGAATTTCCTTGTCTTGCTGCTACAAATACAATATTGAACTTCCTTTTTTACATTTAGAAGGCGTTTTGTTATTCCTAGCTTTATTGGCTGGACATACCCCCTCTCCCTGGCAATGCACTACGGTTTTCTCACTGGGTCTCTATAGCCTGCAAGTATTACAGCCTATAGCCTAGTCCTAGTTCACCCGTTCGTTGGTCTCAATTATTGGCACCGTATAATACTAGACGTAGATCCCACAGCCATGCTAGGCTTGCGTGATTAGTATCATTACACTTGCATTGACTCAATATTGTGTAATTTATTCTCAGAGTTACAAAACACAGCTTGAAAATCGATACCAACGGCTAACGTGAGCATAGCCATAACATGTCATTAGATATACTAGCAATACGTGTCTGCAAGTTGAATTTAGCCATTTTATACATTTATTATAATGCCCAGTATGGCATTTTCTATATTATTATTATTACATATTATTACATAGATATAAATACATATTATTATTATACAATCCTACATATCAGTAGCTACATTAGAGGATGAGTGGATGATAGGCGGGGTTGGGTTTAACGATATTATTAAACACATCCATCCTACGGGATATGAACCCACGTCCCTGTGTCCCATACGAGTTACGTCTGCCTCTGTTATGTTATGATGCGCCACGAACTACAGCGGTTGCGGAAAAGTTCATGTTTGCTGAATGAGTAGTATTAAGCAAAACAGTCAGGCGCAAAGATGTGGGTTAAATAATTTTTCCCGCATTTATGCGTAGGTTATATATCAGCAATCATAAAGTTTAGAAATAGATTTTTTAAGTTTGAAAGTATAGAGCTATGCAGTTATGGTCGAGAATTTCTGTGATTAGAACATGTAGGACTCTTGATATTTACAAAATAAAGCATTTATATTTCACTGCAGACGTGACTCGTTCTGATGATCGCTTGTACCGCCGCCGAGCTGCCGGAAACTTCACCTAAACAAATAACCTCCCATGTGCACACGTTTTGCTCTCTATCCATGACGTATTGTTTTTATTTTCTGCATACATGTGGCTTTATGTCTATATGAAAATATCTTAACATTTCATTATTCATATCCGTTTTCAATTATGTTAAAAATACTTTAAATCAGTGAAATTCAAGGCATTTCAAAAAGTAATCAAATCTGTTTTTTTTTTCCAAACATAAATGTTTTCGTTGGCAATTTTACTGAAGAGAAAAGTTCTAGGAACATGATAATACCATTTGTTTCTCTCTGAGCACCATATCTTCAGCTACAGTTTTTTTTGCGACGCTGACCCCATATTTTGGCATCTGCTCCGGCGTGAAAAATGCGCAAGCGTACGTCATCATGGCCGGGTGCGCGCGCACCACCAAAACTTTGATCATTAAAATAATGTTTTATTAACTTCTGGTCCAATCTAGAGACTTCTAATTTTCACCATAAATCATTTTAAACGCATCTTGTATTTTAGAACGCCAGAAAATCTTAGTGTTGCGATCTCCATTAATAAATAAATTTGTACATTGGACACTTTCCTATTGTCAATCATGTAAGTAAACCAATTACCCGCGCATTACATATTACGTTTCCTAAATTGCAAAACGTTTACTGAAAAATCCAATAAATATTGAAGTAGTACAGTATTGGTAGCAATTACTTAAGCGGGCATGACTCGACAGTCGCGGTCGTTTTTCTTTGCGTAGTGGGCAGAAATCAATGATTGCTATATTTAACTTGTTTTTGGTAAAGTGCCTGTTATTGCAAATCAATAATAAGCTAACAAACACTTTATACGTTGTAAGACCCGGTTTTTCAATCTCTTTACGGGTCGTACGTTATCGTGGCCGATAGCTGACGGTCCGTAATCTGTAACCGAATAAACCCTATGCAGATAACGGACCGTCAGCTAACGGCCCCGTTAATGACCGATTGTAAAACGGGACCTTAGTGTCCTTCTAAGCTTGTAACATTATAACGTTGTAGTTTTGTATAAAATGTAAGCGTTATGGTGTTATGAATTACGCGGTCTCTAGGTTGGTAAAGAATTGTCGTCGAAGTCCAAACCAAGATCTTCAGCGTTCCGACGATGCCCGCACAATAGACTATGTACAAGTCTTTTTTTTATTAGTTTACAAGATTAGGATTAACCTCCTGAACACAAAAATATTTCACTTCAGTGACTTAGAATAAATGTTCATTTATAAAAACGAGCCGAAAGCTTCACACGTATTTATGGCGGGAAAAATGGGGCATACGTCACACGCCATGTTTTACCAGTCAAATAATCATATAATGATAAATTAAATAACAGCTCTTCTTTGCAGATTATCTAACCCAGAAGTATCATACATACCTTTAAATTAATGTAACATTCTAATTTATGTCTAGTTCACCTAATAATTTATTTTTGAGCCCAAGTAGACCTACAATTTAAAGTAATGTAAGTAATATATTTTTGTAGAATATCAGTAAATATTGAGCGTTGTTATTCATTATGTTTTCATTATTGAGATATACCTTGTTGTACAATAGGCCCAAGATTTGAGAACTTGAAAGATAACAAAATTATTACAAGATACTTTTGTATTATTAATATAATGATGATTTGGCTTGTTGTTTTTAGACACACATATAAGCTTCACATAGAATGTGTAGAACTCTCGGTATGAAAATAATACAGTAGCAGGCGAGTAGAATTCAAATAAATAGCTTTGAAAGTTGAAATATTGCTGGTAGTTAAACTGCCCAACACAAATTTTGAGAAATCAATTCTTTAAATTTTGAAGTAGTCGATATCGTTCCGACTCCAAAGTAAGGTATTCAATAACTTAAAGGTCATGGGGATCAATGTTTCTATTTTGTGATCATAATAATATCGACCAATTACGCAACATGCATGATGAAAATATATTCTTATCAAACATTGTGATAATTTTAAAAGTTAAAAAGACAAGATATTAATTCAACATCACGACAATAAAACGTTTTGAATTGAAATTGAATACATTAATCACTTGTATCAGTGTGCCGCAGGTATTGTTTACAAATATTGATTTATTGATCTCACTATAGGACATGCAATAATTTATTTGTATTTACCGGACTTGAGATAGTTTTAGTACTGGTGAGAACCAGTATGTCTAGAATTTAATACACGATATGTAATAATATCAAATTTATAACAGGTAATTGCATCAAAGACATTCTTCTACTTATTGCTTCAACATTATTAAATGGATAATTTTCCCCAGGTCCATCAAAAACTCTCAACTGATCATTGCTTAATGTTCAACTCAATTTTTCTGAAATGATAATGCGATCCTAATTTCATATTTTTGTTTTAACAGCGGGATGATCCGTCAATAATCTATTTTTAAAACTACTTTTAAAGCATAACTAAATTGCACTAATAAAACTATACATCACTATTCATATCGAACGAACTTACATATCACTTGAGTTTTCTTGTTTTTTTTATTTTCGTCCTATGAGGCACACATGTTTCTAATAAAGTACTTCTTTACATTCAATCTATAGCTTATTACGGGAGTCTTAAACCGCTCGTCCGCTAAACTCGTGTTGTATACCGAGAATAAGATGATTGGTATTACTATTAGTAAGTACTGAAATAAAGAACTACTCCGCCTTGTCAAGATGTGAAGTGGGTGGGGGGGGGGGGGGGGAGGGAGGGGAGGGGAGTGGCTGATCGACTGGCGCTCAATCTACCATGTATTGATTTAAACCGGTAATTATTGTTTAGCAAGGTACTGAATTCCAAAATACAAAGTATCAAGCAGCTTCAAATAGAAATAGGGTGTGAACAACAAAATTGCACACAAAATATCAACTTCCGACATTTACAATCATACCTGGAACATTGCCAGAAAATTGTAAAACGTGGTCTCTTCTCCGTTTATATACGTCCACATTCCCGAGGGATGGTGACGCGAGACCTTTAGGGAAGACCAACCACGGGCCAGGATAGCGGGAGGTCTATTGATCGCAGCGCTTGCGATTGCGCCGGTCGCCGCTCCATGGAGGGATCCCGCTTAGGTTTGGGACATCCTCGTAGATGTTGGTTGGCGCTTTGCCACCGGCGATGTGATTTCTCCACGTCTCGCTCTTATCAACAAGTAATCAAACAAACCGTTGCCCGGATGTGCAAACCGTACCTCAACTACATGAAAATCAACGACGTGCAACCTACAGATTCGTAAGTGTTGGATATTTCGTGAGTGCTGATCGTTTTGATAACAAAAAATCATGCGTTCACATTTCTCCAAGAACTTGACAAAAACCGGTAAGAAGAAACGAAAAGGGTTCATTTGAATACGAATCAAGAGTCGAAACGAAGGTGCAAAAGTTTTCCGAACGGCAACCTTGCGTTGTTTGTAAAGAAGCCAAGTACGAGAACGAGTGCGTGTTCTTAGTTGGTTTAAAGCTGCGATCAAATCGCGTATTATACGTCCCGCGTGCATTAGACCGCGATTATACTCACTGTTGTCACGCGACAGAGCTCACCATACTACGACGCTCGGTGAAACCGATCGGCTTCTCCCTTCCCATTGCTTCGAGGTTTGGTGCCAATTATTAACTTTATTTATTTATTAGCAATCGAGGTAGACATGTAGAATCATTGTGTGTTCATATCACACACGCCTGACTGCGATATCTATCCAAGCGAGGACAAGACAGTGAAGACGCCATGGTGAAGCCAATACCCCCCGAGGACTTGATCATACCCCCCCAGGACACGCGGATATGTGGCACCATCTGCATGTGTCAGATGACGGCCGTGTTGAGCAGTGTTGCCATTGTGTACCTCACGGTGGCGGTGTACATGCCCACTCTGAGGGCCTTCCAGTCTGGCATCAGCGAGGTGCCAGTCATGTGCACCACAACGCGCTCGTGGCACCGAGACATGTGCGAGTGGGGCACCTGCGGGGAGTGGTGCCTCAGCAAGAGCAACGGGGCCTGCCAACAGATCTACGTGAACCTGCGTCGCAACGGGTCAAGCCTGGTGTTCGCCAACTGTACGAACACGGCCAACAAGACGTGCTACGGCATAGACCAGGAGAATGCCAAGAACAGCATCTGTATTCAGGACCAGTGCAAGAACCTCACCGGCACCTTCAACTGTACCGGTGGTAGCTGTATCAACATCACCGACGCGTTCGAGTGCCTCTTCAAAGAGACGGAACCACCCCTAAAGTGTTCGGGTAGACGGGGTAAGATCACGTGTCAGAAGATAGAAGGGTTGCAAAATTGCGACCGAGGGACGTGCGAACGAATCTTGTCACCGTACAACTGTGATAGAAGATGCACCGGCATTCCAACACGCAATAAAAATATGATTCTTTTGAGTGGCGATAAAGTGTATTTATCTCAGTGTCAAAGAGTACTGGTAAAAGAGACGGGAGTGGAAGTGTGGCACGAGAACCAGGATAACATAGTGATGGCTTCTTGCTACTCAGTGATCAACACATCTAACGGGTTCGAGGCTACGGACTGCATCAACGGGTCGCTATTGGAGAAGGACGCACTGGATGACCTTGCCAACTTCACCTACCTCAGCTATCTGAGCGTAGTCAACAACAAACCTCTTGATAAGAACCGCTTAATAGCCCCGCCAGAGATCGACCTCCTATTGGCCAATGACAGTCACCTCATGATCAACATGGAGGGCTGCGTCAACACCCTCATGGAGGAATGCAAGGAGTTCTTCAGGGTGTACGGCAAGGACGGTAGCGACCACAACGCCCGGGCTCGATTCCCGTGCTTCTATTCAGACAACGATTTGACCAAGGTGGTCGCCAGGTTCGACCTCGATGGAACCTACAGCCATTTCCTCTTCGCGTCTCTCCTGCCTTCTGTTCTCCTGATCATCTCGTGTTCGATCCTCGCCACCTGTCAGCGCACAGTGGAGGTGGGAGATGATGCCAAGATGAGGTTCATGGGGTGCAACGCGGCCAATGTTATCACGGCGCCCGGGGAGAAGGGTGCGTCCTTGAATGACCTCGGCGACGGAGGGGGTAACGCAGCCATGGCACTCTGAGATCCAGCACGTAAGGCGACTTCAATCTCCATGTTGTTGCTTGATGTTACTATACCCCACACAGCCATCCTCTTGTTGAGTCGAGATCAGCAGACTTAACAATTGTTTCATGTCAAAGCTGCTCATCTCACTCCGTATCTCTGTGACGCGTGTGTCCCGTTCTTTAATTATTTTCTGCAAATTTGGGTTTCATGTTGCAAAACTTCCAAACTAGGTATTTTTGCACTATATTCCCCTCATATTTGCCTTGGTGACATGTATGGCTCCGGTTCAATTAATTTGTCCAAATCAACTTTCAACAATCAATAAAATATATATTAATGAAGCAAAGCCCAACCAGATACCGAGTAATGATCTTTATATGAAGTTGATTTTTGTCATCTTTTGTCCTCTCTTGGATGCAAACCTAAACTCTATGTATGTTTGTATCAAATACTCTTACAACTTGATCCGTCGAAAATGCCAGCCTTGTGGTTGAGGTCTTTTAGATATTGCCTGGTAAACCGTGGTACCACGTTCGATTTCTGGCCGGATCATGCAGGATGTAATTAGGCGTTTTTTCATCATCATAATAATATATCACCGTCTCGACGTCTCAACTTCTCGTCTCGTTAGAGCTTGATAGATAGTTAGATATAAGATAGATGGTTAGTTATAAAGTTAGATAGTTAGTAGTAAGTAAGTAAGTAAGTTAGTTAGGTAGTTAGATATAACTAGATAATAACGATAGATATCGTTATCAACGTCTCGATTAGCATTGTAGCTCAAATACGGTATTCAAACCCCAAACATAATTACCATCATTACTTATACATCAATATTTTTTATTATTGATAATAATAATTAATGGTTCTATCTACATCGCCTTTCAAAGTCCGCAGCTTTAATATATTATTTACATTGGCGTGAAAAATAGGGGTTATCAATAAGATTAAATCCGTGTTCGTTTGCGGGAAGGTAGGGCATCTTCTTGTGACAATGTGTGGAAGGGGAAGAATTATGTATTATGTTTCATGTGACATGCACACATACACTGGAAATTATGTCTAGCTTGGTAACTGATTTACAAATGTTATAAGCATTTCATGTAGTGACCTCCTAAAATTTGCTCTTTTTCGCGCTTTTCAATATTGGTTTCTAAAGATTGAGAGAGTAATAGTTTTTCATTATTGTGAACTATGTAAATGAGGTAGGTACTATAACAAAGGGTGGATCTAGTTTAGGGGTTTAGTGGATCCAAAATTGTGTAATGGCCAGCCCCAGTTCTAGGCAATGTTTCACCTTGTTTAGCCAAGTGTTGACGTCAACAGAAGGTTGAGGTAATCCAATCTATTGCCTCCTTCGTGCCTGGGGTCATCGCACCGAGGGGGCTGATCGTTTGCGTCGTGGGTAAACACTTAGATCGGAATTGATTGTCCGACGACCGATCCAATTAGTAGTGGCAGCTGGCGTTGAGCGCGCGTATCGACCGGCGCGCGCCAAGCGGGAGAAACTGGAACAGACGGAAGCGTTCGATTACACAAAAAGAATCATAGGGTGTGTTCCAACTTGATTTTCGCCTGCTAACCACTAACCACTAACCTGCCACACACTAAACGCTAACAGCTTTGGGCACGCCACCTAGTATGCTAGCACAAAGTTTATTGTTATTAATCATCTAATGTAAATAAATACGATAATGATACTTCCACTCACTGGTTGGGTATTTTCCTAACCTAAAAGTATCAGCTGTGATGGCTGGTATCAACCATCTTGGTTTAGTGGGTTAGTTGGTGTCGTAGTGTACACTTTCGGCCACCACCCACTACCCACTAACCACTTGCCAAATAAGGAGCATTGGTCGCCTGCTTGTGACGTCACTTCCTTTCGATTAGTATAACTAAGCTTAGTCCACTACGAAAAACGTCAAGTTGGAACACACCCATAGTATCGCAAACACGATGGGACATTATTTTTCAAAGCATTGCACGTGTTGTAGTGCTTAAAGATGGCTCAGTGCTGCACACGAGGCATTTACAGATATGTTATTGATTATTAACGGTAATGCACAAACTATTGTGAATGTCCAGTTATTATTCATTTCAAAGGACAGTTAAACATTTGAAAAAAACAACTGTGCTTGAAATGTTAATTCCTAATACTAATAACATTGATTTTGTTTCTGCAATCTGCTGAGGTTTTTTGACGTTATTGCAAGAACATAATTGTTCGTCTTTTTCGAGCTAACAAATAGAGAGCTTTCCAATGACTGCTTTAATTTTAGTATTATCATTATTGTTATTGTGTTATTGTTGCAATACATACAAACAAGGTCAAAACCGGCATAAACATGTTGTACGGACATAACTGTCAAGTATTTCCATGTGTTTACCTTATTAAAATCTACTTAGAACTAATTAAATATATCATTGTCCATATTATTTTTTCCAAACCAAACTGTGGATGCTATGTACGGTCGTGGCCGATTTGTTCTCATCCCAGCATTCGCTCTTTGTACGGTGGAAACCACGAAAACCACCATCAGGATGGAGAACTTCTTGAAGTCTTCATTCTTCTTATAGTTCAAAAAGTTTCGCACTATCCTTTTATTAATATTATTATTTATCTCATTATTATTATTATTTTTATTATTACTACGTTCAAATACCCCGTTTAGACAGAATACTATACTATTTATACAATCGCAACCAAGCATGATGGGAAATAACTAACACTCCTGAAGCGGGGCGAGAAAATCGTGTATAGGGTATTACTACTCAGGTATTCACTCTTAGCCAATTCTACATTATGCATCATCAGCATTATACATCCCAGCAGACCATTACTTTTGTGTGGGTGTAGCATACCATCAAAAGGGAACGTTTACCGTCTCAGCATATCATTCAACAGTTAACGACGTGAGTAGAACATGGGTGTAGGCCACCGTAGTTTGCAATTGGGAGAAAGCTTCAAACAACATATTGGCATATTGATACAGTTAGATATTAGAAATAGGCAAAATAAATGCATTAGGTAAACACGCACAAGTCTTCTGACTTATGTGTGTACCTAAATGCAAAAACATAAAGTAATGTTTTATTGTAATATGAAATACTTTGTTAATTACATTGTACAAGTACCATGCCAAAGAAATGAAATGAAATTTAAAAAAAATAAAATGAACATTAAGAATCCATGCAACAGTGTTGGAATAACAAAACATTGATTGGAACCTAGGTCGTGTTTTTCGTTCCAACTCTTCCACAAAACGTATTCAAATTATTTAAAACGTTTTATTGTTAAGTGAAATAATACAGATAACCGTTTTTATGCAATTTAGCTATATGATTACGCAGTTTCACCAAATGTTACCTCTGACATTGAACAGCATCGCTTTATTGCATTGCAACACGCAAAGTCGTTTAGATCCGCGATGTGAGGCTATGATTATAGAGAAACTCGGGTGAGCATATTATTACCATTACGTTTATAGCGTAAAGTAGAGCCCCAGCGCAATCGGCAGTATGTCTACCGCTTCATACTGCCCAACATACTGAAGATAGATAGTAAGAGTTTACACAGCGATCGCGATTACGATAGACTAGATAGTTTATATATATATATATATATATATATATATATATATATATATATGTTAAGTTTCAAATTCTCACGGCTATATGTCAAATAATTGTGTTTTGGGGTATTATCACGTGAGTTGTATAATGAGGGTTCTGACTTACCCCCTCCATCCCGACGTTTCGATGTAATATCATACATCCTCTTCAGGGGTTCCACCGAGTCTACTTCCTCCCGCTCGGCCGGTGGAGATTCGACCGGCCGAGCGGGAGGAAGTAGACTCGGTGGAACCCCTGAAGAGGATGTATGATATTACATCGAAACGTCGGGATGGAGGGGGTAAGTCAGAACCCTCATTATACAACTCACGTGATAATACCCCAAAACACAATTATTTGATATATATATATATATACACAATTTCGCGTAATGTATTGAAAACTAAAATTATGAGACAATTATTATTATTATTCCTAGACAAATATGAACGGCAAGTGCAAATTATAAACAAATGAACTTTAGAACACCTGCAGACTGGTCCGTATTCATAGTCGTCCCCTACCCCCAGGGGCGCCCGTAGTTGCCACGCAGCAGTTTCATGCATGTCATTTTCCATAATATATAAAGCAAATCCTTGGCAACCACGGGCCCCGCTGGGGCTAGGGGGACGACAAAGAGTTTGCAAAGTGTGATGGCCGTGCTCTGAGCATGCGCAGTTCTCAAGCAATGCAAGCGACGCTAGACGTCCTGGAGAGCTCTAGCTCAGTATCTTGGTCGCTGTGACGCACGCAACGGAGGGGGGGGGGGGGGGGTTGAAGTATTTGCTCTATACTTAGTCACGTCACATGACTAAATTACAGGCTTCTGATTTAGACTTGAAGGACGAAGAAACTTACTGTATAGCAAAACTAACTTAGCCTAATGACTAGCTTACAATTGATTAGACATAATTGTGACACCACCGTAACATACATAACGCCCCTAGCTTTAAATAAAGTACACTATTGGAACAGACAACTAAGTAATGAAGCAAGTTAATAATTACAAAACATTTGATAGGTTGTTGCTATATGGTGAAAATAAGTTGTTCAACGAAACTGAAGGTTCGCCACATCATACCTGGCATACAATCGTACTCTTTACTGTGATTTGCAAATTTTTACATTGATTATTATTAGGATTGTAGTGTTTAACGATGTTCTCGAAAACTAGGTAATATGACGTCGGGGGGTGTTTGGAGGAAACAGGCGCGTAGGAGGACGAGTAGGATCACATATTCGAAGGAGGAAAAGGAAAGGGAACGAACTCATTTTCTCGGCTCTTATGATCGTTAGAGACACAGATAACGGATATTGTGATAGAGGTGAAGGCCTAGTCTGGGTCAAATTCTACCTCGGGCTAATAATATAATTTAATATTTTTATAATAATATTATTATTTAATTTATAATTTTTAATAATTTTAAGTTACATTGTATACGATTAATATAAGTATTTCCAAAAGAAAAACAAAACCTTTTTTAAATTTAAAAATTAAAAGCCAACCCGAATTGGGTATCAAACCTAGGTCACCCACCAGGGTCCTTCTAATAAAAAAAACCTTACTTTAATTAGGGAATAACAAATCTTGATTATGATATTGACATGATATATGAAGGCATTGATATTCCCATAAAACACTGTAAATCTAGGTACATGCACGTGCAATGAATGTACTTAGCTGATAAAACTGATACCACTTGCCATTAGGGTTGTCTAAAACGTGTATAATGAAAAGAATGAGTTGTATGACGTCACGCGACGTGCGTGATGGTGATGGCCGCCTATTACGCCGTTGATTTCTTTGGTTATCTGGCCGCCCTTCCCCCGTGCGTGCGTGGACTAGATGGCCCATTAGGGACTTGCGGTAATAGAGTAAATATTAGCTCAAATGATCACGTTAAGAAAGGCACCGTGTGTTAGTACATACAGCGCTACATGTGGCCAAATTTAGCAACTAACTGATGAAGATTTCATTCCGCGGTTGAAAATAGTGCTGGATATTATTGTGATATATATCTTGTTTTTTGTTTTGTGTTTGTTTGTTTTTCTTGTTGATGTGTATTTTTTTATTTTTTTTTATTTGTGTTTTGTTTTTTATTGTCTTGCTTTATTTATGTTTGTTGTGTGTTATTTGTTGTTTGTACGTCTAAAACGTGTCTTGATTAAAATGGCGGATTGTCTTTTTAAGATTTACTGGCGGGATTCATAATATTATGCCCAAAAATTTTAAAAGCCGTATTTAATTAAACAGTTTTCACAATCTGCCATTATCGACGTAGGAAGAACGACGCTGCATCATCAGGTTGTTGCGCGACATTGCCACTTTGAGCACTTCATTCGTTTTCACTAGCGCCCTCAGTGGCCAATCTTGGTGCCTATTCATCGCTACAAACGATCATAGTCGGTGATGGCGATTGGAAAAATATTATACAGAGAAATATGCCTATATGCTTCACGTCACGGTTGCTTGACTTGGTGATGGCCTGTCGAAGAGTGCTGATCAGCATTCGAAATGTTGCATTTTAAATTCAATTTTGACAAAGAACAGTCTACAGTCTAATAATATGTTCTTATAATATATGTTCTGGTTTTAAATTCACGATCAGTCTATACCTATTGTGAATTTTTACAAAGAAACTATGAGTTATAATAATTTATTCTCATATGCAGGCCTGGATTTACAGGATCCAAATCAAAGATGGTCTTGCAATAAAGACCACACCATACTTACATCCTTTTCTGAATCTAGGTTATGTACTATATCCATTGAAACTAACTTCTTCGTTCCTATCGAGTGCATGAGAGTGCTAATAAGGTATTGTGATTGGACTTGTGAATAACATATCACAACGCCAAGTTTCTTTGCTTTACCGTCATGCGAAATAATAATGAAGACGTTTCCAGGAAAAGTGAATTCTACGAACAATTTATACACTGGCTATATAGCTACCATTGCTGCACTGAACTCTTCTGAAGTTGGCACGACAAACAAGGGTTCGTTGGAACAAACAAGTACAGCTGCGGGGAGCGAAATAGCAACGAATACAGTTGTTCATTCAATAGTTTACTCTAGTAGATGGCAGAATACAGAATATTAGGCGGGCCAACCTTACAAAACGTAAATAGCAATTGGTTACAATGCCTCATTTACTCCTTCTGTAACAGTAGACGGTACAACAAATTTGCCCAAATATGTCCCAAATTAATCTTAAATAGTTTATTTTCGGTTGCTCATCCTGTTCCCATATGAATACAGTAGTTAAATAAGAGGTTAGGAGGAGAAAGGGTGACCTGTCTCCATCCACATATTATTGTTGGTTAGAGCAGATTGAGTTGATCAAAAGCTTGTGTAACAACTTTGTTCTTCTCCTCTTATGTGCTTGGCAAGTCAGGTTAGTGGAGGCACATATGACTGATCTCTGGTCAAACTTACACCGTCAGTTCTACCCCTAGTCTACAGCAAAACTTTGATTTGGTTGGCGACACCTGGCCGTGTATTTGAAACCTGAGTGGGTCAGACCAGACCTACCATCTCTAAGATGACTGATTTGTGTTAAATCAAGAAAATGGGTTTCTGCTACTTGTAGGCGTTTTCAAGTACTGAAATTTGTAATATTTGCAGGGGTTAGTTAAAAATGCATGGTTACTCCTCCACGACCTTAGTATATGCGCTTCATAGATGCACTGTTTTTAGATGCTCTTTTAAAAGCTGCTTCCTGATTGGTTTATGGGGATGGCGTGGTTTTGAAACTTAGTTCGAGGAGATGGTAGATTTTGAATCTAATATGAATTCTCGCTGAAATATCATTGGAGATGGTAGATTTTTCACCGAAATAGATTGTCGTGGAAAGCCGGCAATAATAGTATAACCAACCATATATCTAAGTTATTTTTAGTGAAAAGTGGAGATGGTAGGTTTTGCCTCTGACCCACTCACCTCTCAGCTGGTGCTCCTGCATGACGCTGTATGGTTGCCATGACAATGACAATAACGGAATCCAACCTACTGCGCAACGCGACCAATGTTTTCGGACAGGCACAGCGGATGCAGACTGGCACGAATGAATCAATACGATTTGCCGCAGTGGTCGCCCGACCTGCCCTCACGTGTTCCCTTGCCACCTGGATGGTATCGTGCTAGGGGGCGTGGCTAAGTGCGCTGCCACCAGAGTTGTAGCAAGCATTGATCTCGCGCACAAGATTGATTGACGTTGCTACACAAATTACATAGTTGCAACACCCAAAGAGAGTATTGTGTTGCCATAGTATTATTCAACGAGATATATACAATTTATGAATCCAAGCTAACGAAAAAGGCTGTATGTTCACTAAGCCTGCCGAGCTCCCGATTTCGACCTGATAAAATTGCTTTAAAGTGTGTTTCAATGTGTCCAAATGTTAATCAAAATATGGCATCCTGTAGAGAATTGCAATGCTTTTCTTATAAATGTTTTTTTTCATCAATAGTTCCGTTTTTAGATTTTTCTATTACCGTTTGTAATGTGATGTTGCTGAAAACCTTTCACGCCTAATTAAGAACATCTGAAGAACGAAAATGTTCATTGGAATAAAAAAAACATTAAAAGAGAAAGAGCATTTTATTCTCTTTTGGATGTCATATTTTGAATTTTTTTAAGGACAGCTTTAAACCGTTTTAAAGCTATTTTAACATGCCAACATCGGGTTTTATGCAAGGTAGGTGAACACACACAGCCTTAAGATTTATTAGTTAATAGGACAACAAAATTTAAAAACCAGACAAACCAGAAAACCGAGTTGGACCCGGTATTATAACGACCCGTTAAATATCTAGCCCACCGCTAACTTGTTTCCTCCATTGCAACCACCAATCGGAAGCGTGGTTTCAAAGAAGGGAACAAATTAGCGGCGTGCTAAATATTTAGCGGGCCGTTATAATACGGGGCCCAAGAAATCTAAACAGTACACAGGGAACAAACATCAACATATAGAATTGCATCGATAGTGTGACAATACCAGTCTCATATGGAATGCCAACTGCGCTATGTACACGTAGCTCTACAGCTGATTACTTATGAAGTGTGCTGCACTGTTGACCTAAACACAAATAGCGTAAATGCGGCACTGGACTGAACTAGGAGTGACCAGTTCGAGTGGAACACCTCATGAAACATTCACACTAGGAACACAATATGTTCGGGTTAATAAATAAAGAGGATGTGCTCTAGTAAATGAATGCTACGCCGCCTTTTGGGCGGTTCCGGAAGGCAGTCTACAGCGTTCGCCGCAGACCTGGCGGCATTTTAGGGTACTTTACGCGTGACCTTCAAGCGCACTGTCTCAAAACTACCCCTGATACACTAACTTCTGCACATCGCACGTAACTGTTTACGTTAGTATACTTGTGCTGCCCACAGAGAAATTTATGTTTGATTTGCAATGAGATCATGTGATGAGATGAGATGATAACTCTGTTAGTACAGAACTTTGATACCGAGCTAACAAATGAACGACGCTCCTTGTTTGAACAGGCAGTGATAAATGATAATTACAAAGCAGGGAATGAATGCAGTAACTAAACCAGATACAAACATGTTCTATCTCTGTGTATACATGTCGTGGTTGCAGAGATAATTATTGTAAGTGGTAACTGGATGTGGCACGTTTGTGAGATAAATACCATCTTATCTATCATTCTCTCTGGTCGTGCTATTCAAACACTCTCGCTACTATGTAAATATTGACTCCGGGAAAACAAGCAAGCTAGAGACTTGCAAATATTTGCCGAGTCGCATTGAGGCTGTCAACTTGAAAAGTATATTCTAGTTTACACTTTGCCGCGTATGCATAGCAGATAGATTCAACCAGTCTTCTGCCACAATAGTCTCTCAAGAGTATGATTTGTTATAATTGACTATTTAAGGTCGTTTGTACCAATTAGACAAGTAATTCCGAAAGAGAATATGTTGCCTGTTGACAGACGAGACATCTAGTTTGGTAACACGTAAATAAGTCTTCCCAGGCCGCTTTTGGTCTCACGTGGAAATAGTTTTCTACGCTCGCTCAACATTTGGAAACTTTGAAATGTTATAAAATGGTTCAATAGGTGTATATTTTGATTAAATTTCCATCATTTAAGATACAAACGTGTTTTCAAGATGACAAAATCACTTTAATAAACACGTTACATTTTTTAACAATTTTGTGTAAAGACCAATTTTTTTAAACTATATCTTTGATAAGTATATCAAAAGTTATGACAAAGTGACTTTAAAGCATGCGACATTTCATGTGCAGGCAGTGTTCGTCGTCAGGCGGTCACAGTGTGCGGTATATGACATGAGTGCAGGCAGCTACTTGTGTATGTGCATAATACAACCACATTGCGTGTGGGTTATACTAAGAATCCATTCGGTCAGATCAATACGGGATCCGATATTGCAACACTGTGATGCCAACCGATACTAAACTACCATGCACAGCTTTATCGTTCTATCTTCTTGTTAATTCACATCCGGCACAGCAAAGAAATATTGTTAATGAATAGCATGCGTTACTTCTCAACAAATAAACACAATCCAAGTCCAGACTCTAAATTAATGGTAGGAAATGCTAAATCGATGCCTTTGGTGGAGGTGCCGGGTTCGAATGAAAATGTGTTTCGCTTCTTTCGCTCCCATTATACAGCAAGTTCCATTTAGGAAACAAAATCAATTAATGTTAACTTGATATTTTGTATAGGGTTATCTCTATACCGAGCTATACATCTCAGCGATTAGACTTAGACCATTAAAACTAAAGATACCTCCCTGGAACAAATGCATCCCGCATCACTCCCACTTTTTTAAGTGACCTTAAATCCGCTCGCTTTTCAATTTCTATGTGTCGAGTACTCTTAAGAATGAGACCAACGCTGTTGGCCGTTTAGACTTTGGTCTCGTAAACCGCGGTCTCTGCGTTCCAGGTTCGAATCCTTGCTTGGGCATGGATGTTCCACCATGGCGCTCATCGTCTCGATTAGCCTTGTTGCAAAAATATGGGACGTAAAGCCCTAAAAATCATCATCTTAACAATTACCACATACAATACGTTTTCAAACTTATTTTTTTAATAGTAACTTAATATGTTATATAAACGTTTGTAAATGCTTATGATTCCGGCGACCTCCAATGAATATTTTTGTTGTTTCAGGCATTCCCCTTCTGCACGAGAGCCCAGTTCATCACGTGTTTCCGCTCCAAGAGGACTAAGCCACTGGGGTGGAGGACACGTGTTCCAACTCTCCGCATACACACATGCCACGCACGCTACGCACTACCACCACCGTCACTACGAGATGATCATGATGAGCGTCGTCGCCCGTCGCGGATAGAGACTGACTACCAGCGAGGGACTCGATACTACAGGGGAACGCGTCAAAAACAAAACAAACACAACCGGAAACGGTCAATTTACCGATTTCAAAAAGTTAAACAAATTTGTTGACAAAATATAATATAAATTGAATTATTATATAGTAGTATTTTTGAATTCCCCCCAAAAAAATATAATCGAAAAACCCCTTTTGAGATTTGAAGGTTCAAATTGAAATTCGAATTTGGTCCTAATAGTCTAGGTCAGTAGATCCGTTGACGCCCGCAGTGAACCTACGTAGTGATCTAGCAAAGCTTTATTGACACTAATCAACACAAGATTATTGACTTTACAAGTCTGCAACTTTCTAACCGCGATATATTAGTATAATTTTTTAGCGAGAAACATGTGCACTAGTGTTCACTAGTCGATATACCGAGTGAATAAAATAGCCGTCACCATTGATCCCGACGAGTCTACGGTGATCATGGGGGCGGAGGGGGGAGAGGTGAACGATGACGTCATCTCACTAGTAGAGAAGGCAAAGTTCTACACGTCGTTATGTCTCGGCACGACTGCCATCATTTCGGTGTTCGCCTTTCTCTTCCTCATTCCCTTCGTCGTGGACCCGGCCATCTCGACCATCATGGCGGACTACGACGCCGTCCCCGTCACCTGCATGACCGTCGAGCACGTCTACTCCGAGGGGCTGCGCAACTGTTCGTGGTCCTCCTGCCGCGAGGGGTGCACGACGGCCGCCCTCCGGTGTCACCAGATACTCGTCAACTACAGCCGGGTACCCTTCGGGGAGTGGGGCCTACGAAACACGACCAACTTCGCGTGGGATGTCAACGACACCAAGTTTTACATCAACACCGAGGGTTGCGGGTATCCGCCGCGGGTAAACTGCACCGAGTTCGCCAAACAGTACGGCTACAAGAACATGGGCAAGGTGTTTCCATGTTACTACAGCCGGACATACCCCGAGATGGTCGTGGGCCGCTACAGCTGGGAGAGTAATCTCAGGCATCTAGTGTTGTCCCTGATCGTGCCCAACATCTTGTTCGCCGTCTCCATTGGCGTTCTCAGCTACTGGTACTGCCCAAGTTGCAACCGGGCGTGCAATAAGAAGCCGTACATTGAGAAGTACCCGCCCAAGGAGGAGTAAGTACAGGTTAGGTAGATGACGCCAGCCTAGCTGACACATATAAGCAACATCGTCAGCACACAGCACATATTACACTACAATGTTCACCACAATTCGTATCACCATAAGCATTGCTCTGATACCAAAAGAAATTCTACTAAAATTAGCCGACCACATATTCCAAAAATCGTTTCTCTCCCCCCCCCCCCTCTCTCTTTCTTTCTCTTTAACTTGACATATTTATATATCGAAGTCTAACGTAACCCAAAGCACCCCTGTCTCCCACCTTACAATGTCCAATGTTTGAGAATAGTTCTTGGTTTATTCAAGCAAGTTTTTATGGGGATGAGAGCCATATCCAATGGATGTTATTGAATCCAAGAATTTCCATGCCATTTTCATGTTGATTATGATTGTAATATAATCCATAGTTTTATCTAATTTTCTCACATTATCATATCACAAGTTAGTATTGCAAAGAAGTAGGATGTACGAAAATATAAAATATTTCTTAACTCTTACGTAATAAATACAATCATACGTTTTGCACTGTATAGCACTGATATCTCACGGCAACTGTAAGCTTGTTAGTCACAGCTTGTGGTGCTGGTTTTCCACCATATCTCACCCTACATGTTTAGAAATTAAAATTCCAACCCACAAAGCGTTTAAAGGAGTATCGTGGTACCATTATATTAGTGAAAACTGTTAAAAAATGTTAAAAAATGTAGAAAATTCCAACCCACAAAGTGTTTAAAGGAGTTATCGCGATACCGTATCGTTTATTACTGAAAACTTTTTAATGTTTCATATGTTATTTTTATTGTGCTGTACCTATTATATTTAATTTAGTTCGACTAACTACCATTCCGCAATCTTGGACAATTGTTCACAGCTATATGAATCATTGTTTACCCATAATGAGTAACCCTAATATATATAATGGCGCAAAAACTCACCGAGTAAAATACATTTTAGCTTAATTAATAATTAATAAAAATAATTCATTCATTCATTAATTAAAAATAATTTATTAATTTATTAAAATAATTAATTTTAAATAAGTGGAGAACAAATGACCTTATGTCACTCACCCAACATAGTATGTTGTGTTGAGCGTGCTTGTGATAACGCAGATAGACCTCACAGCAGGATGTAGACATGAGACCCGCCCTAGGCAAGGGCGTGGATGATTACAGTACTAATTATATTCGGGTGACATTTAAGATGGTGATATATGATTTAAAAACAAAAATTAAAAGCCTTATTAACGTGAGTACAAAAATATGTACGATCTACGTATACAACAGGATTTAAAATAACTCTTATACACTTTTGCCGCGTCCACAGAATTTATAATTGTTACGTTTCGAGTCGATTGCACGCTCTATCTTCAGAGTTTAAAGACAGTGCACCCCCATCGGTCTAGTCTAGAGACTTTTATTCTTGAAACTATATATTATTGAGAGTGTGAAAGAAAAGATTTGCTGTGATTTCCTTTTGCAATACTCCCTGGAAAATATAGTTTTGTAATGCTTTTAAAAGTATTCAAGTTTGAAAATGTCCTACGTGAATATGTTTTAAACTGCCATAAGCACAATAAAGTATAAGCAAAATCATAGCAAAACTTTTGTAATAAAAATATATTTTCTATCGATTTGTTCTGAGTCAAATGGTTCGTATTTTTGACTAGTAAAATGCAGAGCTTCAAGATGTCGGCTTTAAAAGCCTTCTAATTTGTAGCGCATATGCATTGGGCTAGGGCAACAAAAAGTTTTCAGAAAAGTTATTGAACTATACACTGTTTCTAGTCACAATTAAAATTAAAATGCAATATTTTGAATGCTTAGTTATCAGCACTTTTCGACAGCCTATCACCAACTGAAGAATACTGAAAGTTTTATTAGAAAAATTATTGAACTATACACTGTTACTAGTCACAATTAACATAAAAATGCAATGTTTCGAATGCTAATCAGCACTTTTCGACAGCCTATCACCAACTGAAGAGCGCTGATCAGCATAATTTAGAGTTTTAATTTCTTTCCACTGAACGTGTATATGTTTCTGTTTGACAGTGACCGAGACGACGAAGATTTCTACGAGGAAGAGGAATATTGACGTCAGGGCAGAGGGGTGGACAAAAGAAGATCTAGAGACGTTCCCCTAGAAGAGATATCGTTCGTAGAAGAAGAAGAACATATATACTTCAATAACTATCAGCTCCTAACGACTTGATCATAGCTTCCTTTTGAGACAAATCAGCTTTCCAAGCTCAACTTTGCAGACTCAAGTGCCAACACCATTGCTCTATTAGGTTATACACGTATTCTAACACTTTTCAAAGTTCTGAACTTGCATAACAATAATAATTCGAACTTCGATTGTAGATACGATATGAATGATATTATAATAACTAGTAGGATAGTGTTTTTAATACACCTATTTGCATTTCTGCTGCTGTGTGAGGCGGTTGAAAGCTGAGAAAGTTTGACTCGGTAGATCAAACCTAAAAAAACGAATACCTCAGAAAAAGAAACTAATAAAATATAGTTTCTGTTCGATGCTTTCGCCCGTCTTCCGGTGGTAACTTTAGTTGTGGCTCATGGGCTTCATGGGTAGCTGGTTTCATCCCTCTCTTACCCTCGTAGACTTGCAGACTCCTCTCCCTCTATCTCTCTCACACTCTCTATCTCGTAAGGTCCCTCCAAACCTTGGCCAAACATTCTGATGTTCCACAAATTCACCCAGCCAGAGGCTACACCGATGGTTTGTACCCACAGCTTGGCCGTCCACGTCGTGAAGCCTCTGGAGTACGGTCATGGGTCCGAAACCTACATCGTACTTATGCCTTTCATTCCCGTATTATCCCTTTCGCCATACTACCAGCTATTGAGAACATCACTAAACTTCTATTTAAACAAATCTTTGTGGCTACAAATAACATAATGGTGCTTGAAAAACGTGTTTTATACATAACATAAACTGACATGTAACAAAAATATATTATACAATTGTAATGTTATTGTTCATATTACTAACGTCAGCTACTAAAGTAAGTAGGCTGATTGTTAGTATATATTAATAAATGCGAATAGTCAAATCTCATGGTAGAAAGCGCTGTAACGTAAGATTGCAGTACTTCGGTACAGGGATAATATGTTACCGAAATACAAAATCACACGTTATGAATAACAAAATAAAACTCAACATTATGCTAGTGAGATAAGCGTTAGCATAAATTGATGGCAAACTGTTTAAAATGGCAAATCATTAGTAGTAAATAGAAAAAGAACAACTTATCATAGACGTTATGAAATTGTACCTGTTTATGACAACATAGCATGACATTGGTAGCAAAGTTTGAGACCTGTTTTTGAATGTAGTCTGTATTAACATTCCGAAAAACGTAGTTCTACTAAGACACTAGTGATACCCGATTGGATATTATACGTATTTATTCACTCACCTCACCTTAAAAAGTAGTTATAACAAAATACTAGTGAAATCCGATTGGATAGAATAATATTCAGTCACCTAACGTCTTGAAGTGTTCTACTAAAACGTTTGTGACATCTGGTTGGGTAGAATCTGCTCTCAGTCTTTGAAAGGTAGTTATGTTAAAATGCTAGATACATCTGGTGATAAAATGTATTTATTTACCAAGAAAAGTAGTTACAAAAACGTTTGTGATATCTGGAAAATTGTGCCATCGTAAGTCTGTCTCCATTCTAGTGAGAAAGTAGCTATCGCAATCAGATTGATTCGTGACAATATTTTCCTGAACCATTGTTTGTTCACGAATATTACAAAAACACTACATGCAAATGTTGGAAGAATGTGGTGACATTTTACGTGACTGTGAGAAATTGTGGATATAGGAGGAGTTGTGGTGCCTATAGTGTGGCATGCTTGCACACTGTTTGTGTTTTGACAGCGAATAGTTCTGTCAATGTGCATCGTGCGCGCTCATAGCGGTCTACGTAGGAGTCCCATATTATATAGAAGCCCCGCCCCCCGTCACATTGTAAATATTGTACGTACTGTTTAGTAGACTAGTTGCAACTCAATGCTGAGACATTGCTTAATGTCCGCACCGTGCGTATCATCTAGATTGGTTGTGAAGAAATTGGCAAAATGCAGTCCTTTTATAAAGGAAACATTGTTTTGCTAAATTTTGCCATTAGCTGTTCCTGTTAGTATTGATAATTAGTTGTTTTACCACTTGAGATTTTATTTAAAAAGATCTATTGAAAATATTAATTCCTTATAGATTTGCATCCCAAAATGTGATCTAATGACTAGTTTTTAAAATCGTTTATAGGTTAATAATAGTTTTGATTTCGAACCTACGTTTTCAGTGCTTTAGTTTAGTTATAAGAAATCGTTTTTACGATTGTTTTGCTTCTGAGTGAACCTTCTTTGCATATCTTTATATTAGTACTGTTAGTATGACAATTCTAGAAGTTTTTATATTGTACGTATGACTGTGTGCCAGCACAGACCTCTAGGATTTACCGATGCATCATCCGATTGTATTGTAACTATTATATAGCCTTAACCATTTTTAGTGTAGATTCTATTAATTAATAGATTATTATTACAAATCGACTTGAATAATAATATTGCCTTTGACTTTAAGAGTGAAAAGCTACATCACAACATAATATAGAAAAATAGACATTTTCAATTTTAAGCCTATATCTTTGAGTATTCTTAAAACGGAAACGCGCACGAATCCTTTGCGTTGAGGAAGCGTCGTAGATGTTCAAATGTTCCAGATAATAATCATGAACAACTTGTGTAGTGCACTAGAGATTTGCCAACTTATACGACTTTTCGAGTTTTAATCTGTAGTAATAACTTCCAACTTCCTAACGCGGTTCTAAGAATTCTCAGGCGGCTCTAAACAAAAACTCGCGTCAATTTCCATCCACACCTCTTCAGCTAATTTACCTTTTCATATTTTAACCTTGAGACGCCTAAGTGTGTCGGATCTGATCGAGTATGGTTAAGGCGTGATTAAAGTATGTATAAGGTCCGATAAATAGCTGGTCATTATATTGTGACAGGTAAATGTATGATCTGTACTGAGCCAGTGATTAGTTAATGTATGGTCAGAATGTAACTAGTATCTGATCTGTATCTGCCTAGTGTCCTATCAATGTCTTATTTATGTCCATTGTCCATTTGTGTATGTGCAGTGTCTGTTTTGTGTGTGTCCATGGTCCTTTTTTGTATTCCCATGGTCTCCTTTGTGTCTGTTTATTGTCTGGTGTCTATTTCTATTGGAGGTATGTTTTCCATATTTCCTTTGTCGTTCAGTTAAATTTCCTACGTTCCTACGTCCATTGTCAGTCCGTCCGTTGACTGTCCTCCATGCTTATGCATATTGTTATCTCTTCTGCATCTATCCAGTGCATGGCCATGTCCGATATGCATCTGTCTAGTGTCTTTGTAACGTTATGTTTGTATCTTTCCAGTGTGTCTTCTATATTTTGTCTATGTCTGATGCAATCCAGGTCTATATGTGATGTGTGTTTGACTGGAAATGTGAAACCTGGGCAATGAATAGCTCCAGTGCTGACAATATCTATCAATATACTCTGATAATACTATCTTGCTCGTGTATAGATAGTTTTAAGTGAGTGTGTACTGAATGTATGGATGGTAAATGTTTGGGAATTGTTTTGTGTGTGTGTGGTTGATGTTTCTAGGCAGTGTCAGATCAATACATAATTATATTCTGACCAATTAGTGACCAACTACGTGTCAGTGTCTAATAGGTATGTTGTGTGTTCAGTAACTGTATCTGGACAGTATACGGACGGTTATGTCAATGTTTCTGATGAAAATTGCCTGATTTGTATCTGGTATTGGTGGTAATAAGTGTATGATAATGTGATTTGCCTGTACATTGTATTCATCATAACAAGTGTGACACTAGCACAGCCGTTGATCTCGGTACAACCCGTACACTTTTGTTTATGATATCTTTGCTATTTATTCAGCAGCATCCTATATTTTACAAATAAAAGCATCAAATATTGTTACATATAAAGATCGCTTTAATATAATATTACCTTGTATTTTGATTACAAATAATCCTTTCCACTCACCTTGAAATTACAGGTTGGAATTCATAGTCGGCCCTTACACCTAGGGGCGCCCATTGTTGCTAAGGTAACAATTGTTTCCATGTTATTTCCCATAAACAAAACAAATCCATAGCAACAATGGGTGCCCGTAGGTGTAGGGGCCGACTATGAATTCCAACCTTAGACTAAAACATGGCGCTATAAAAGTAATGGATCTTGGAGAGCAGAGTGGTAAATAACCCAATAAAAGGGTACCGTACTCAGTAGGCGCGTACAGACGGGTATCAGCCTAACTGACTTGTTTCTTGTTGCATCTATCAATCAGCCAAACACGATAATCTTACCACAACTTTAGGTTGAAGAACGCGGGCTGACCATTCATCACAGTAAAAACCAAAAATTGTTAAATAGTTAAAGATCCGTTCAAAAACTTAGAATGAAAATGTCATTTCTATCGAACACAGTCTCGCTGAAGAAAAGTGAACTAAACGCTTTAGGCTACCCAGTGTGTTTAAAATACGACCGATGAGTGGCCTGGATGCTAACGAACGTTGACATTGCTACTCATTGCTTCCAGTCTTCATCAGGTAGTGTAGTTTCAACACAATACCATACGCCTATATTCTGATAACTCTATTGATTTGATAGAGTTGATTGCCATTCTGCTTTCCAAGATAGAAAAATACTATTTACCACTCAAAATAGCCTAGACAAATTCTGGTAGCAAGAAAATAAACTACTATAAGGATTAATGATCTGTCAATTGTTGCTCATTGTTGCTTTATTGTTAAATCATCAATGGCGTAGATAAGGAGGGTGCTTAACAGCGCTATCTTTTTGTTGACTTGAGTCCCCAATAGCTGAGTTACAAATAGTCAGTGTGAAACTTCAGGTCTGACATTTACATTTATCTAATATTATTGTAACAATGTCTGTATGTCTAGTAGCCTATAGGGTACCTGGATTGTATCAGCTAGTAACATGTTTTATGTAGAGCACACAACATGCATAGCAGGATCAATACATGACACCAAACTAACACCTGCTGCTCTACAACACGGATAAATTGGATGGACAACAGTCAGTATATAAAGTTAACACGTAATATGGATTCCCAGTATACGTCATCAGTCTGTTATTGATGGTTTATTTATCAGGTTTTAGTATGTGCTGCACAGGTGTAACCTAATTTCCACTAATAGTCATTATGTTACTAAAACAATTTTACAGAATAATAATACACATCACTTTGTGACCCGAATAATATATTAGTTAAAGAGTTTTATGTGAACAAGAACAATATTTCTACGTAAATTATAGGATACTTCTTGTTCTTGTTTTTATTCAACATTGCAACAGAGTAGAGATCCCGAAATAGTGTTTACTTTGAACATTATGCTTTGTTGACTTCAGTTATGGCATGTATTGTGAAACTGTTTACATAATATTATACATGTTCTTCTTAATCTGTAATAGAGTTAGATAGGTACTTCACCTAGTCAAGCTTTTTATATATTCTAGCGCTCAGTAAGCCCTGCAAGTTTACTAAACATCTCTAATTGATATTGTTCTTTATTAGAACCCGTTTATTTGGTTACAATAAAAATAAAATCAATAAATAATATTATTTCGTATAAAGCTTTTTGGTTCCAAATCTGTATTTCAAGTATTTATTTGTATAACTACTTTTTATGAAGTTGAAAATTAAATTATCGTGAATTTAATAAGGAATTCAATAGGTTGGTTAAAGCCGCATTCACATAAATGACTATTGATTATTGACTATTGACTATTGACTAGTGATTATTGACTACCCAAAGAAAGATATGAACACTACACAACTAAGTTCTTTGACACGTATGATCTGCCACCTAGAACAAATGAATCGAACTGATTGACAAACAACGAGCTGTCAAAATAATACAATTGCAACATTATGAAGAAAACGAGGTATGGCGATAATAACTGTTCACCAGTTAAAACGTTTAATGATGGCCAACCAAGTTGTGAAGGTTTTGTATGTTTCTTGTTTATTTTGAAGATTTGTTTTCAAAATAAGAATATTTTATTGTTTGACAGCTTCATAAAAATAATAAAGATATAATATTCGCCGGAAATAGCCAAAAACAAATATACACTTGACAGTAATTGAGTAGTGGTATTGACTTCCGTTGCTCCACATTCATTGGCTGAACGCGAACGTTCTGATTGGTTGTAACTATGACTTCGAGATACTTTCAAATCGTTAGTCAATAGTCAATAATCAAAAGTCAAAAGTAAAGTTGTGTGAACGTCAGCACGTATACGCCTATGGTTCAATTCGCTTAATCACTAGTCAATAGTCAATAGTCAACAGTCAATAGTCAATAGTCATTTATGTGAACGCGGCTTCATAGGCGTTTGTTGGTGCTTGTCAAATATTGTCGTTAACTACCTAAAAGTCTTTTGATGTGTTGTCAATGTCTCATACATATAAGCAAAGAAGTTACCAAAAAATAGATTCCAAGACTTTAAACAAAAAACTATTCTCCCGTTGGAGTAACCGGTATGTGGTGCGCTCTCGCGGCGTGCGAGGCAACCCGATGACGGCGCTGGGACAAGGTCGACGTCGACACCACCCCCAGTGTGTGAAGCGCTCTCGCGGCGTGCAAAGGAACCCGATGACGGCACCAGGACAGGGTCGACGTCGACACCACCCCCAGTGTGTGGAGCGCTCTCGCGGCAGACGCGGGTACCCGATGACGGCGCCTCACAGAGTGACGTCACAGCGCGCATCGCCCAACCCCCCGTGTGGAGCGCTCTCGTGGCGTGCGAGGGAACCCGATGACGGCGCCTTACAGAGTGACGTCACAGTGCGCATCGCCCAACCCCCGTGTGGAGCGCTCTCGCGGCGTGCGAGAGAACCCGATGACAGCGCCGAACAGGGTCGACGTGAGCGTCCACCCCCAGTGCGCGACAGGTAGCGGCCGCGATCAGACAAACCCAAAACACAACGAGTCCACGACCTCATCGACCGTAGCCATGTCCACTATCGACACCGCATGAGCGAGGAAGAGGAAGAAGACGAGATGGGGAGGAAATACAAGCCACGTCTCATCCCGGAGCAAGACCGCCGGATATGTGGCAGCATCTGTATGTGTCAGCTGACTGTGGTGCTGAGCTGTGTCGCGCTCGTCTATCTGACGGTCGCCATCTACATGCCCTCGCACCGCGCGTTCAAGTCCGGCCTCGAGGCGGTGCCCGTCATGTGTGAGACGGTCAACACGACCATGGTGCAGACATTCTGTGACTGGGCATCGTGCGGAGAGTGGTGCCTCACTAAGACATCGGGATTCTGTCCGCAGATTCACGTCACTGTCCGACGGAACGGGACCGATATAGAGTTGAACAACTGTACGCGCGCATCTAGCGTCGAGTGTCTACAGGTACGATAGTTCAGGGCACAGTCAGATGACCTGTTGAAGCTTATGACACAAAACATAACTGATAGTAGAACCACAGATAACTAATTAACTACGTAGTTAATTAGTTATCTGTGGTAGAACTATATAGTAAATCATTGAAATAATATTGACAAGGATTAGGATACAAAATATAAACAACATAGAACGCAATAAAACATATACTTGCTTGCATGCAATGATAATAAATATAACTCCTTTGATAACACGTTTAAATAAATAAAAATAAGCAGGCAAGAATTTTTAAAATAATGAAAGTAATAATAATACTTTAATAATTTTTAAAATAACAACAAAAATAATAATAAGAGCAAAAACAATTAGATGGCGATTGTGAATGAGAATGAGCTGTCTACTACGAGAAAAATTGAAAGAAAGTATATTAGTTCATATTTATATTCACAGAAATAAGAGTTTATTTAAGATTTAAGTTTTTGTTCCGAGATAGTCGGGTCTCCGGTTTGCCATAGGATTTTGACAGACATAAATTAGGTCAATATGAGCGTATTGGCATTGGCGTATTGGCGTATTGGCGTATAATAATAGATAAATAATAATAAATAATATATAAAAATAATATTGGCTACATTACTCATAATTTACAAAGATTATATAATATACAGTTATGTGTATTTAACAGTTGTATGTACGCACTTTTCATAGTTCAGAGAACTTTTCGTCTCTGAGATCTGAGATATAAATGGAAATTCTGCGAAAGGCAGGGTCCACAAAATTGCCGCTAGCAGTGAGAGCGTTTATGTCGTTAGACGAGACCCGCCTGGGAATAATAA
This sequence comes from Isoperla grammatica, assembly GCA_945910005.1. NCBI lineage: Eukaryota > Metazoa > Arthropoda > Insecta > Plecoptera > Perlodidae > Isoperla > Isoperla grammatica. The sequence continues at coordinate 29,534,646 of OX246741.1, forward strand.
TAATAACTTTATTGACAAATAATAAGTACAAGGTAATCAAACATAAAGATTGATAAATAGGAATTCCTGGAACAAAAACCGAGAGAAAAATACTTCGTAACAATTCCTACTTGAGTAGATTTATAGGGTTAGCACACTAATTAGTGTCTATAACTTATAATATCAATTAGGGGGGAAAAATAATAAAAAGCCCCGACTGGGAATAAACACACGGTCCTTCAAACAGTTTTATAAACAAATGGTTATCATAACCAGGGATATTATAAACCCGTGTCAACCGTTTGCATGGAATAACTGCCTTGTTTGGCTAGATATTAGAAATAAATACAAGACTTGAAAAATAATTAAATTACTTACGCGTCCGTTACTTTAGAGTCTTTGCGGCGTCCCGATTACTAGGTCCCGATTAGCCTGTGAGTTACAAATTAGTTTTCCAAAGGACAGGTAAAACTCTGTAAAAATCTGTTTTTCATGATCTACAGATACGGCATGATCTTATTCCATACAGAAACTACTCATCTACAATACAAAACAAATTACTGGACACACTCTTATGTTTTTCCATTTATTTGTAGACGAATATACAAACAAAACATTAAACAAATCGTCCGATACGCCCTATAAGTTGCTTGTTTGCCGCTAAAGCCACGCTATGCACACGAAACAAACCCATGCAACAATGCAAAACTTGATTATCTCCTGTTTCGATCGACGACGGAATCTTTAACCTAAATACCACGTCTTTCTTCTACATTTCGAGGTAAACAAGAGCTGCAATTTGTCTCTGTGTAACGGCTTGATTAGTCTTCCATCACAGATACATTGCGGTCTTGTTCAAGAACACCGTCATACTGTTGCGGCTCGCGCTAGACCTACCAAAGATCGCGCTACTGTAGACTGTGTGCAAAGTCTGTCCGCTCATAGTAAAAACGAAACGTTTAGAGCTAATGGCCCATGTTTGTGTATTGAACCATTATAATCGGTTTGTAAACCAAGATTTACTAGAAAAACATGGTTACCAATTTTATAATAACAGCAATCGAAAGAATCACCCTTCAACAAATCACCCTTTGAAAGAAAAGGAATTGTAATAAAATGTCAACAGCGCGCTACCTGTTGGCCCTTCAAACCCTATTTCACGGTCAATTAGACAAACATAGTCATTTAGCTCTAAACGTTTCGTTTCTACTATGAGCGGACAGACTTTACACGAGTGACGCACGTGAAGCAGCTAATGCTGGGTTCTCATGGTCCAACGCCGGTGTAAAGCGTTCGTCGTCCGGCAAATAGAAGTGAAACCTATTTGAAAAGGGGGGAGAAGTCGCGTACGACGTTCCGTTACCTGATTGGCCAACGACTAACGCTATACGCCGGCGTCAGAGCATGAGAACCCCCAAACGTCTTCAGTAAGTGCGCCATTACGTAAACCCAAATTATCACGATAACTCTCGTTACAGGTGAACCCCAACAATCTGAAACGCCTCAACTGCAACAATGGTACCGAGTGCGGCGCCCTCCACGGCCTGTTCAACTGCTCCAAGGGCCACTGCGCCAACATGTCCGAACTGTACCAGTGTCACTACAAGGCAGACGGTGTACGCGTCGACAGCGAACGGGAGAACGCCAAACTCACCGGCTTCTTCGAGTGTAACCACTCAGAGTGCGTCAAGATCAGGGGCACGTTCTCGTGTGACCGCTACTGCAACAAGATTACCACCTCGGGTATGAACGTGTACCTCCGTTACGACGACAGCGTCTACTCGGCGGAGTGTCAGAGTATTACGGCCTTCAATAGGGCGAATGGGACAGAGGAAGGGACTAAGCTGGAGAACGCGACGGAGATCTGGCGTGAGAATCATGAGGGCAGTGTGTTGTTTGCCTCGTGTCATACGGTCGTCAGCACGGACAAGGGCAGCCTCAGGTGAGTCCAAGTTGTTGTATGGGGGGTGTGAGAATCATGAGGGCAGTGTGTTGTTTGCCTCGTGTCATACGGTCGTCAGCACGGACAAGGGCAGCCTCAGGTGAGTCCAAGTTGTTGTATGGGGGGTGTGAGAATCATGAGGGCAGTGTGTTGTTTGCCTCGTGTCATACGGTCGTCAGCACGGACAAGGGCAGCCTCAGGTGAGTCCAAGGTGTTGTATGGGGGTGTGAGAATCATGAGGGCAGTGTGTTGTTTGCCTCGTGTCATACGGTCGTCAGCACGGACAAGGGCAGCCTCAGGTGAGTTGTATGGGGGTGTGAGAATCATGAGGGCAATGTGTTGTTTGCGTCGTGTCATACGGTCGTCAGCACGGACAAGGGCAGCCTCAGGTGAGTCCAAGATGTTGTATGGGGGGTGTGAGAATCATGAGGGCAATGTGTTGTTTGCGTCGTGTCATACGGTCGTCAGCACGGACAAGGGCAGCCTCAGGTGAGTCCAAGATGTTGTATGGGGGGTGTGAGAATCATGAGGGCAGTGTGTTGTTTGCGTCGTGTCATACGGTCGTCAGCACGGACAAGGGCAGCCTCAGGTGAGTCCAAGATGTTGTATGGGGGGTGTGAGAATCATGAGGGCAATGTGTTGTTTGCGTCGTGTCATACGGTCGTCAGCACGGACAAGGGCAGCCTCAGGTGAGTCCAAGATGTTGTATGGGGGGTGTGAGAATCATGAGGGCAATGTGTTGTTTGCGTCGTGTCATACGGTCGTCAGCACGGACAAGGGCAGCCTCAGGTGAGTCCAAGGTGTTGTATGGGGGTGTGAGAATCATGAGGGCAGTGTGTTGTTTGCCTCGTGTCATACGGTCGTCAGCACGGACAAGGGCAGCCTCAGGTGAGTTGTATGGGGGTGTGAGAATCATGAGGGCAATGTGTTGTTTGCCTCGTGTCATACGGTCGTCAGCACGGACAAGGGCAGCCTCAGGTGAGTTGTATGGGGGTGTGAGAATCATGAGGGCAGTGTGTTGTTTGCGTCGTGTCATACGGTCGTCAGCACGGACAAGGGCAGCCTCAGGTGAGTCCAAGTTGTTGTATGGGGGGCGTGAGAATCATGAGGGCAGTGTGTTGTTTGCCTCGTGTCATACGGTCGTCAGCACGGACAAGGGCAGCCTCAGGTGAGTTGTATGGGGGTGTGAGAATCATGAGGGCAGTGTGTTGTTTGCGTCGTGTCATACGGTCGTCAGCACGGACAAGGGCAGCCTCAGGTGAGTCCAAGTTGTTGTATGGGGGGCGTGAGAATCATGAGGGCAGTGTGTTGTTTGCCTCGTGTCATACGGTCGTCAGCACGGACAAGGGCAGCCTCAGGTGAGTTGTATGGGGGTGTGAGAATCATGAGGGCAGTGTGTTGTTTGCCTCGTGTCATACGGTCGTCAGCACGGACAAGGGCAGCCTCAGGTGAGTTCAAGTTGTTGTATGGGAGGGGGTAGGTAGTATACTTTAATATAGTAACCTTCCGTAAGACAGGAAACTCCCTGTTTTTTTTTTTATCAGGTTTTCTGTGACGACCCCAACAGTGAGGCTTAGGTTGGAATTCATAGTCGGCCCCTACACCTAGGGGCGCCCATTGTTACTAAGGTAACAGTTGTTTCCATGTTATTTCCCATAAACAAAACAAATCCATAGCAACAATGGGTGCCCCTAGGTGTAGGGGCCAACTATGAATTCCAACCTTAACTTCACACCTTCTCCTCCTCCTGTAGGCAACGGCCGCTTTACATTGTACACTGGCAAGGTCCGTAAATCCTCTAGCGGGGGCTGTCGAACTCCAGGTTACCCGAACATCCGCCAGGGGATCGACGGACCTTGGTAAACTGGTAGCGACAACCCAGCCATCTGCAGGCAGGTATCTGAACTATACATTAACTTCTCGTGAATGTTTGTAGAATGGTCCTTGTCTTGTTGGGAAAACTTTTGACTAATCTATGAAAATATTTTTTAAAAGTTTGACAAAATGTAAAACAATTCGTCAATGATTCTCCCAAACTCGGAGACGATTTAGTAGTGTTTTCCAGTTGAAGTCGTCTCGATTAGCCATCGTTGCATAAATATGAGACGTTAAGCCCCATTAATCAATCAATCATACACATTCCAATAATAAACCGTACGCCTTACGACTTACATTGAGCCTTATAATAACAGCTTGTGAGTTATCAATAAATTTCACGATTCCAACACTTGCTCTAAGACTGAGGAATCTTGGAGGAAACCTTCAGTTAGGATTGCGGTGGCCGGAATCGCGGTGAACCCGTATCGAGTGGTGGTACCGCTGTTCACCTCCACAAATAGTTTGCACCACTGACGTGTTCTTGAAATATTTAGCTTTACTTGCATTATACTCAATAAATTTAGCTCAATGGCAAAATGCCAAATAACTTAGAAGCGGGAGTGTAATCAATTACCTGGATTCAAAGGATACCACTATATTATTTCCCAAGACAAACAATTTACGATTAACTTCGCAATTCATTGACGTCATCTTCATCGTTGTGAGAATAGCGGATTGGTTTGATGGTGGCTTCACTTACAGTCAATCCCCTTACTGCCAACGACCTTTTCATTCCCCCAATGCCAACGTTTATACCTGCTAAAGAAGGCAATGTTACACCATATATTTGTTGGCAGTAGGGGTGTAAATTAATTCCCTTACTGCCAACTTATTTTTTTATTCCATAACTGCCAACCAAGTTTGTATTCCCTCACTGCTAACGTATAAATAACGTCTAAGAATATTGGTATTGAAGAAAGCAGACATTTCGTTGACAGAAAAGGAATAAATTAATTCCGCTGTTGCCGACAAAGGGCTCCGCCTACAAATGCGTTGTGTAACATTGCCTTTAGAAGCAGGTATAAATGTTGGCAGTGGCAGAACGGCTCCCGGTTTGATAATATAGCTATTTGAACTTCAAATGAGTGCAATATTGTTATGTGCCACGGCACTACCAGGCCAAACGATCGATCATTGTCACGATTACCCCTGTAATCGTGACATGGGCGTAGCGAGTCGCTCCCAGCCCTGCCGTGCCAATAACGGGGATCGTGTGGTGGGATTGTTCACAATGCAGTCTATTGAATGATATACCATGGTTCAACAATGTGGATTACGTTTATTCAATGCCGGAATTATGTAACATAACACAACCAAGACCCGTGAACATGTTGCCAGGGATATAACACGTACATACCGTCAAGGCCTGCCAATCAACCCCAAACTCACCGAGACTTATTCCCGGGCTTCCCTCCCCTCGGTGGTTGGTGACTGGCTTCCCCGACTTGCGCGCTTCCACGACGTTGAAACTGTTTCTTCACCCGTTGCCCGTGATTCACTCTTCTTCCTCCCTTCTTCGGCGTTACAGCTAGAGTCTCCCCCCCCCCCCCCACCCCCCGTGTCAACACACCTTGGTTATAAACCCCTTCCTCACGACGTCACGTCTCTCTACGACATCGCCTGCCATGGCGAGAAATAACAATAACATCGTAACAATAACATCGTAACAATAACAAGTAAATAATCAAACAGAGAATGTTTTGGACAAAATCGCCGACCTTCGTACACTATGTAATGAATCTTGTCGCTTGTCCCAATCATCTGTTTACTTAACTTACTAGGCCCGCCGACCATGCACAATTATTGCATAGCCAACTGACCCAGTTACAATACTCAAAACATTACGACATCTGTCCAAACAACTCCATGGAATCTCACCGATCAGAAAGAGCCAACATCCATAGAACCCAGCCTTTCACGACAATATAGATATTTGTATTTGCTTGGGCTATTACACCGGACTTGGTCCTTTTAAAATGAGTGAGATGGATACAGAGGTAAAACGCAGAATGCCCAATGGCAGTTATAGATTTAAAGCTGAGATTGGATAACGATTTTACTCGTTCAAACAACAGGTTGGTCATGGTCTCTAGCTAGAGGTGAGTGTATTAGCGGTCAGAGGACCTCCATGAGAGAATGTATATTGACATTGCCTGATTACAGATGGTATCTCTTATAGAGTACGTCATACCCAACACAAACCGGTCCTCCTTTCAAAACAATAATAGTAATATTTCGTGGAAAACCAACATATTGACAACATGCCCTTCTTCAAGTGACTAACTAGGCATACTGGGCGTGTGGATAATTTGGAGGGAATATCCAAGAGCTATTATATTTGAATGAGCAAAAGAGCTGAGTAAAACCTTGGAACTAAACCTTCAATCAGAATCATCGTAGGCTGGTATCGAACTAGTGACCTCTCAGATTAGAATCACGACTTTCCACCGAATCACTTCTATCAGTTCTGTGCTAAATAAAGCGGTAAATAATTGAAATGCAACACATTGCGTTTAATCTAAGGCTGTGGTTTCTATTCTCGATGCCGTAAGAGCTGCCAGACGTAAATTTAAAAGACTCAATCCCGCAAATAGCATAATCACTAAAAACAACCAAGAAAGACATCTACAGTGAGAATTTCCGGTGGGGGAATCGGACTCGAGACCTCCAGAGGTCAAGTCTAATGTACATCGCCAAGCTATATATCTCCTCCTTCCATCGATCTGTGGTCGATACTCTTTTTCTCTCTCTCTCTCTCTCTTTCTCTCTCTTTCTTTCTCATTCGCTCTTTATCGTTGTCTTTACAGTGCCTCATAAATCTATTCCTGTCTCCTTGTTTATACGAGTGACGTGAAAACTCTCATCTCCAGATAGATTGATTGGTTGATCGATATTGGGCTCGACGTCTGTGTGTCTCGATAGCTCGATAGCGCTAATCGAGACGGTGGATGGTGAGACGGGGCCATAGGCGTGGGCGAGGGGGGCGAGGGTGCCACCCTTAACTGAACTAACTAAATTAAAGTCTTCCACTGAAAATCAGTTTCGTCACTGAGATGGGTAGACTCTAAATGTGAATTTATTTTTTATTTATTTAACAATTCACACATTGAACACGGAAATTTCAACGATGCTTAGTTTTTTCAACTTCAGTCGGCGAAAAACTAATGATCGGATTTCGACAAGAGAGTTACTTAAAAATACGCATCTGACATTTTAGACAAAAACTAAATAAATTTTCTTAATAGAAAGTGTATTTTCATAGTGACCTGCAGCGTATTGAAACTACGTATTTTGTAAAATCATCCGCGTCTAAAAATATTTATCGTATGTGATCGTATTGTGAGTATTTAGTTTAGTACGTTGCCCACCAGGAGGCGTTTATACCTGTGATAAGTGACGTCATCTCCCCTGTACTGGACGCACAGGGCGTTGGTTGGACGCTCCCTATAGAGTCGGATAATCAACCTAATGCATTATATATAGTATTATCGTACTTGCCTAGCCAGTTTTATTTTTGAAACGCAATTCCATTTAGCGATTTCTACACAATAAGCTTAATTACATTATAGTATTAAAGGACTTGCATGTCGTCGAGGCGTACGTTCTATGTTCAATGATTATAAATTTAATGTTTATATTTACTTTTCGCCATTTGAACATCTGTAAGACAGCTCTATCATAAGAGTTTTTTTTTTTAAATATATATACGCTATAAGTTGACGTTGTTACAGTTGACTATATAGACACATTTGTTTGAATGTTAAAACGCTGACATCTCAAAATAGATCGTCGCATATAACAAGCGAGAAATGGAGATGGCTATACGTATAACAGTCCGTATGTGAAGGAAAAATTGAAAACAAATACAAATATCTCACGTGGATCGGATTTAATACATTTGACATTTTAAGACATAACAAACGAATCAATTCCTTTCTTTTCGCCTGTACCGTACTGTATCTCAAATATTAATTAAACTTGCCTGAATGAAAGCTGGTTAAAAATTGGAAACAGACTAAATTAGTTTAAATTTTAGGGGCGCGAATGCTCCTAATATCGCCAATTTTAATTGGCGTCTTTTTTCAATTGGCTACAATGAGTGCGCACTCGTGCGTCTATTTCATTGTTGTGTATTGTTGTTCTAATTATTAGTAGCGCACGCTTATGCGTGGTTGATCTGGCATTGGTCTCTAGCAAACACGGACCCCGCCTTCCAGGTTCGAATCCTGGCATGGAGGTCATAATAATATGGTGTATTTGTTATCTTTACACATCACCCGCTCGTCGTCTCGATTAGTCGCATAATACTTGAAGCCAAAATGCCAACATCATTAAAGTGATGTACTTACATTTATTATCAATTGTGCAGATAAACACAACGGGCTTTACAACCAGGAAGTGTCTTGCCAGCAGATTACCGTGTGACCTTCAAAACAAGTGTTATTATCGTTCAGAGAATGTTGCTCCCATCCAATGCGAGGTATAATGACTCAGTTGACCTCCAGCAAACGATATCATATTAATATCTAGGTTGGTATAGTTGTTCTCCGGCGACATCGTAAATATTGAGCGGCAAGCAGTTACCCCTCCCTCCCCCCTCTCCATCTCTTCGACCCCTCACTTGCCGTGAGCCGCTATCTAACGGGCACAAGTTGCACCCTTGGTCATAGTTTATTTACTAAGTAACCCATTAATTCCAAATAGGCCGTGAGGGACTTATATTGAAGAGGTGCATGCTTACATTATAGTACGTGTATAAGCCAGGCCCTCCTAATTATTATTATACTGGCTATACAGGTTTTTCCTCGTTTGTCGGGGCTAATTGGGACAGTTTAGTTCAACAAAAACTCAATTGATCGGGAGTGTTTTGTTTAAAGGTCCACCACATCGTCATATTCTGTTCAACATTAGTGGCAATCTTCCATGATCATTAGCGAATATGTATTGTACCCCTACCTACTTAAGTTGTGTCTATTTAATCGGATCTGATACTCAGCATTTCGCCCCGCCGACCTTGCAATGTTTATGCCGAGCGTGTATTATTGCAATTGAAGATTTAGATGACCGTGATTAAATAATATAGAATTAAAGTTTGAAAATAGTCTCTTCCCTCCATATCGTTCTCTTTTCATAAATCTTTACTTTAATATGGGCTTCTATTTCTGATTCTCTCTCAATTTTTGCTGTGTATAATAATATTACTTCCCTTTTTACACGTGTATTTCTGCTACAATATGTCAATTTTAACATTTATCTCTATTTATTATATTATATAATTTTAAATTTGTAAAACACATTTTAATATTTTCCCAATTTCTACTATGCAATGTTCTACTTTCTTTGGTGGTTGGGAGTTTTGATTATTGTTCCATTGTAAATTGACTAGTTTTTATTTATCGTCCATCTTTGTTCATCAGTTTTACAACTGAATAGGATTGACATTATAATTAAACACAAAATAAAATACTGTGAAACACTTAACATATTTACGTGTTTTCAGTATTCCCAGACATAGGACGAGTCCCATGATTCGCGTTGAATGCAAAGCTCGATAGCTTCGCTCGCTCGCAAAGATTAACATCGACAAGGGAACCACGGCCACAATAGTAAAGCCCGTTGTTTCGTTGCGGAACACTTTAATATATTGATTTCGTGAATAATGAATAGAGCTAAAAACATTGCCGTTCCTCAATATGAATGAATGTCGACCGTTTTGCAAGTTTAACTGACTTTAGTTTTTATTCTTAAAATCTCCACGTTACAAAATTAATTCCTCCATCATCTTTTCCTTCGTTCCCTTCTACATAGAGTTAAAAAAAATTGCTGTTCCTCAATATGAATGAATGTCGACACTTTTGTAGTTTTAACTGACTTAAGTTTTTATTTATTTTAGTTTTTATTTATTCATCTCTTCCTTCGTTCTCTTCGTAAACAACGTTGTTGACATTCTTGCTTGTTTGTTGTAGTTGTTGTTCGTTTAGTTGCTACAAAAGGCGGTGACTAACTGGCGTAGCGTTGGGCTTAGCCGTACACAAGAGTCTTCGCCCCAATATTTTGTTATTTAAATATTATTTATAACTATTTATAATAAATAGTAAAGTAGATATACAAAAATAAATGATAAGAAATATTATATAATTATAATTATTAAATTATTATTTTAAAAACTACACTAGGAAATTCTAAAAGTAGGAAAATTCTAGCTATCTATAATATCTAGACCTACTTCTCATACCCGGCACCTCCACCATTCATTGTACTGAACATGATTGTCAGTAGTTTTACCTGACCTTTCTTACTCTTAAATTCTCCACGTTCCATATCTCACTTCTCCATCCTCTCCTACTTCATTATCTTCCTATCAACCAAAAAAACAGTTGCTGTTGTTATTCTATTAGTCGCTACTAAAGGCGGTGTATAGAAAGCAATGGTTGGTTTACACCTGAAATTTGTGACGTCATTTGCTAGTTCCCTATGATAACATGAATGTTCAGATAGTAACGAAAACAAGTATTGCTGATTCTATCTCGACACAAGTGAGCGTGTTAAATGGTTGAACCAAACTGCGAGAACTTTCCATTCACTTTTTTTTTATACATGTTTGACTATTTTAATTCGAAGCAATTAAAAGTTCGGCCTCAATAATCGTTATTTTCTAGCAAGTTTTTATTTTCGGTTGTGTATTGAGACTTGGCCATTCTGTTGGCACAAAAGTTTGTAAGTACCGCTAAACTGGTGATACACGCAAAGCTGAGCATGCATGTTATAGTGGCCACGCTTTCTTAGGCACGCGGGCCGAGGGGGGTGCCGACCCCAGGGCTATATACTAAGATAAATACACTCGGAGGCTAAGTTTCTTTCCACTTACCACAACACTCATATAATTTAGGCCTACTTAGATTTTGAGTAGGCCTATACTGGCATGATTTTTTTTTACTTTTTCAGATCTCATATCAAATTCACAATCGCTAACAATTTGTCGAAAGCCGCGCACAAGTTTACGATATAATGAAAGCGTTTATATACGGCGAAGTTTGAAAGAAAAATATGTTTTCTTTTTATTGCCCCATTTACACGGATCACTATCTTCACCCACTTATAGAATTCAATAACAAAACAAAATTACTGCTACAAGTTTCTGTAACTATAGTTGGGGACAAAACAAGAACAGTTAGAAATAACGCACGCAGAACTCATTTGAACTCTTTAAGCAGAGTCGATAAGGAAGTTAAACTTCTTTATTCTTTTATCTTTTTCTTAATTCTCAAGGCAAGATTCACAAGCTCTGAAACATAATCCTAATTAAATAATTGTGACAATAATATAATATTCACATAGTGATATTAGAAATGATAATTATGAAGATTACAGTAGAAAGGTTCAATTTGAAACCTGCTTAGGCTACTTCTCAAGACAAGCATAGAAGATGGCTTGTTAATACATCAAAATACCACTTCGTGTGATACACAACATTTCATGATTCATGTGTAGACCTGTAGAAATCTAAGTTGTTTCTTAAAAACCTTATTGATAAAAACCCTACATGGTATGTTGTGTGTTTTATCTGTATAGATAGTTTGGAAATGGCAAACAATTATAACAGTAAGAGTAACACAATATGAGGACATCCATTATGATAAATGTAGAAGTATTGATTCCAGCTGAATGTGTAACACGTGAGTTTATTTCGGGGTTCACTTCCAACAGGTGTGAAAATTACTCGCAATGTGCTACTTTGTCAACATTTTATGCACAGAATTGCATACTGAATGTCTCCATAAGAGTGTTTTACACAAAAAGATTTCGAAACGAGTGAGAGACCTACGTGTTTTAATTATATAGGGCATTAGCAACACCAAAAGACAACAATGAAACAAATGAATTGAATCGATGGACAAACAACAAGCTGTCAAAAAATAATTTCTTCTGATTTTGGAAAACAAAACAAAAAACAAACAAATACACATACAAAACTTTCACTTAGTCATTGTCTATCATTAAAAGTTTTAAATGGCGAGCAGTTACTATTGCTATACACTTGTTTTTATGTCTATAGTTGCAATTTTATTATTTTGACAGCTGATGGTTTGTCCATCAGTTCAATTCATTTGTTCCATTGTTGTCTTTTGGTGTTGCTAGTGCCCTATTACTTTATAATTTAAAGTATTTGTATGCGTCTGCAAACAGTGTTGTCAAGTAGGCCTGTACGTGAATAAACAGCGTCAGATTCAAGGCCAACTTCGTGAATAATAGTATTTTACCCATACTTATCACGATGAATGAATTTTCACTAAGATATCCATCAATAATTGTAGTTTTTGTAACTAGAATCCCTCCAGTAGTGTCAGGTGTACGCGCAGACGGTCAACTCATGGTCACATGGTACAGTTCTGTATCCACCAATAATTCTACTTGTTCAGTGTTGCCAAGTATACGGCAGATAAGGTCAAGCCAAGGTCAGTAAGAGAGGGTGCATTCTTTACACGAACACGAGGCGATCACGTATGCCAGTTCACTTGGGAAGTGGAACAGCGTGATAGGCCGGCCTAGATGGGACGCTGCGTTAGTTAGCTGTTCAGTGTTGCCAAGTATACGGCAGATAAGGTCAAGCCAAGGTCAGTAAGAGAGGGTGCATTCTTTACACGAACACGAGGCGATCACGTATGCCAGTTCACGTGGGAAGTGGAACAGCGTGATAGGCCGGCCTAGATGGGACGCTGCGTTAGTTAGCTGTTCAGTGTTGCCAAGTATACGTCAGATAAGGTCAAGCCAAGTTCAGTAAGATAGGGTGCATTCTTTACACAAACACGAGGCTATCACGTATGCCAGTTCACGTGGGAAGTGGAACAGCGTGATAGGCCGGCCTAGATGGGACGCTGCGTTAGTTAGCTGTTCAGTGTTGCCAAGTATACGTCAGATAAGGTCAAGCCAAGGTCAGTGAGATAGGGTGCATTCTTTACACCAACACGAGGTGATCACGTGTGCCAGTTGTTTCACAGAGGAAGTGGAACAGCGTGATAGGCCGGCCTAGATGGGACGCTGCGTTAGTTAGCTGTTCAGTGTTGCCAAGTATACGGCAGATAAGGTCAAGCCAAGGTCAGTGAGATAGGGTGCATTCTTTACACCAACACGAGGCGATCACGTGTGCCAGTTGTTTCACAGAGGAAGTGGAACAGCGTGATAGGCCGGCCTAGATGGGACGCTGCGTTAGTTAGCTGTTCAGTGTTGCCAAGTATACGGCAGATAACGTCAAGCCAAGGTCAGTAAGATAGGGTGCATTCTTTACACAAACACGAGGCGATCACGTGTGCTAGTTGTTGCACGTGGGAAGTGGAACAGCGTGATAGGCCGGCCTAGATGGGACGCTGCGTTAGTTAGCTGTTCAGTGTTGCCAAGTATACGGCAGATAAGGTCAAGCCAAGGTCAGTAAGAGAGGGTGGATTCTGTCTACAAACACGAGGCGATCACGTATGCCAGTTCACGTGGGAAGTGGAACAGCGTGATAGGCCGGCCTAGATGGGACGCTACCCCAGCCCTTCTTACTTATTTATTGGTCAATTACCGTAATTGAAAAGTAATGCGACAGAGTTCTATTTGTTGGTCTGCAGAACGAACGAGCAGAGTTGTAAATTTTAATCTGGTAAAATGGCGTCCAATGCTCCGGCCGGCTGGGTTGCCTGTTGCGATAAGGCTAACCATAGTGACACACGGCGGTATTGCATGGCGCACGCGATGCGACCACAGCGCTTCCTGTCGTGCAGCGGGGAAACGGGGAAACTGTCGATAGTGAATAGAACCCCACGTGTGTGTTCTTATGTGTGGGGCACCAAAGAGTAATCTCAATTTTTAGAATATTACCATGCGAAATTAAGGATGATTAGCGGGCTGAGAAATTTGAAATTATGTAGAGGTATAGATATTATCAACATTTTACATATTTAAAAAAGGAGCCAAAAATATAACGATTGGATAGTGACTAATTTCAAAATTAACACATTTGTAATTTTTTTTAATGAATGAATGAATGTCCGTGTCCGGCTCAGATGCATCCACCCCAAAAAACAGCGGCATGTGTTGCTTTCTCATTTGCCTGGATCAATTTTAAATTTTTTTAATGATTACATACAATTATAATAATCAACTTAGGCTGAAATAATCACAATAAATTTAATCGGAACTGGTCTTCAACATGTATCGTTAATACTTAATTAGTTAAATGTTTCAATGTTTATTTTAAAGTGTACGATTTTTTAATATTCTTATATTCTCATGTTCTACTTGATAATGTTCTATGAGACAGTGTTCATGTTAATGTTTTAATAGTTTCCAACGTAAATCGTGTTAGTTTACGGTTAACACAATTAACATCCTCTTGTTCTGGTTGAATTGTGGGTAGTTAACGTAAGCGTGTAAGTAACCTATTATGCTCTACCTGGGTCAGTGACTGCAATTAGTGCCACTTAACTGGGACGGCGCTGGTGGCCATGAAATCATTCATTGGGCTCTAAATTGTTCCTTCCCTTTGCCTACAGCCATTCCTATTTATTCTTGCAGCGACGTTTCTGATAGTCAAAAGGGATAATGTATATCAAATCGGTAACGTTTATCTCTGATACTTCTCAACTCTGAAACTTAGATATTATTTTTCCAAGTGTTACTGTCCCCAGTGTGACGCGACCAACTGGAGTCACGTTTTCAATTGTGGCACGACAACTCTGCCACTTTCCAACTGTGATACGACCAACTGTTGGTCGTTGATGTAAGAATTTTGGACATACATGTGTGTTTGGTCGTAGCACAGTTGGGACCGTGGTTGAGTTGGTTGTGTCACACTTCGGAGTGTAATACACAGTTGGGAACGTGTTTGAGTTGGTCGTGCCACACTTCGGAGTGTAATACACAGTTAAGAACGTGTTTGAGTTGGTCGTGCCACACTTCGGAGTGTAATACACAGTTGGACACGTGGTTGAGTTGGTCGTGTCACACTTCGCAGTGTAATACACAGTTGGGAACGTGGATGAGTTGGTCGTGTCACACTTCGGAGTGTAATACACAGTTGGACACGTGGTTGAGTTGGTCTTGTCACACTTCGGAGTGTAATACACAGTTGGGAACGTGGTTGAGTTGATCTGTAACACTTCGGAGTGTAATACACAGCTGTTGGGAACGTGGTTGAGTTGGTCGTGTCACACTTCGGAGTTAAAAACACAGTTGGGAACGTGGTTGAGTTGGTCGTGTCACACTTCGGAGTGTAATACACAGTTGGGAACGTGGTTGAGTTGGTCGTGTCACACTTTGGAGTGTAATACACAGTTGGGAACGTAGTTGAGTTGGTCGTGACACACTTCGGAGTGTAATACACAGTTGTGAACGTGGTTGAGTTGGTCTTGTCACACTTCGGAGTGTAATACACAGTTGGGAACGTGGTTGAGTTGATTGTGTCACACTTCGGAGTGTAATACACAGTTGGGAACGTGGTTGAGTTGGTCGTGTCACACTTCGGAGTGTAATACACAGTTGGACACGTGGTTGAGTTGGTCGTGTCACACTTCGGAGTGTAATACACAGTTGGACACGTGGTTGAGTTGGTCGTGTCACACTTCGGAGTGTAATACACAGTTGGGAACGTGGTTGAGTTGGTCGTGTCACACTTCGGAGTGTAATACACAGTTGGGAACGTGGTGGAGTTGGTCGTGTCACACTTCGGAGTGCAATACACAGTTGGGAACGTGGTGGAGTTGGTCGTGTCACACTTCGGAGTGTAATACACAGTTGGGAACGTGGTGGAGTTGGTCGTGTCACACTTCGGAGTGTAATACACAGTTGGGAACGTGGTGGAGTTGGTCGTGTCACACTTCGGAGTGCAATACACAGTTGGGAACGTGGTGGAGTTGGTCGTGTCACACTTCGGAGTGTAATACACAGTTGGGAACGTGGTGGAGTTGGTCGTGTCACACTTCGGAGTGTAATACACAGTTGGGAACGTGGTGGAGTTGGTCGTGTGTTTCAGAGTTTATACGGTTCCGTCAAAAAACTGGTCCGGAGTCCCACTGGACTTACTACTGTGGACTACTACTGGACTAAAGTGTATGAGCTGTCAATAACGAGAGAGTATTAGTGCGAAGGTGACTATTTTATTCCTAATGGCTGGTTTCAGGGTTGGGACGCAGAAAAGAAAACAAAGGTCATATATTGAAATATCTTATTACGTGAAATATTTAAATTTCTCGGTTGATGAATTTATATTTCTAATTAGCGACTACATCAGCATTGTAGAATGTTTCGATCGCTTATGTGCTATAGAATTAAGGATAATAAATAGAGCTATTTAAAGCGGGTATTAAAAACTTTCTACTACGTGGGAAGATAATCATACCATACATCAAATGTATAATAATTGTATAATGGTAAAATAAATTAATCCAATTGTTTACTAAATGCGTTAACTGTAAACCAGTGAAAGTTTATGAAGTGAGGTCATATTTTATAAAATGTATTATCTGCAGAGTGTTCCATTCCGCCGCAGTTCTATTAAAAATGAATAGTTGCCAACATATGTTTGAGTATACTCCATGCTTTGGAGGTGACATTTATTCAACCACTCGTCCATTTATTCTGAACATTTCTGGTCGATAACCAATACTCGGAGACCTTCTTATTAATGGTTCGCTCTGCGTCAACCATAGCCGTCACCTCGGTGTGGGTCACAGTCAGTACAGCTATGTCAAAGATAAGTCATGAATAAGAACCACCAAGAAATATTTTTGCAATAAGTTTTGTCATGTTTTCAGATATTAAAAAAATCACAGTACTATTTGTAAAGGCTGGTCCACACAGATTTTTAAGACGTAATACATACGGGTTAAGACGTTGTTTTTAGGTCTATGGTTCACATAGTTTCGTATCGTTCAAGATAGGCCTAGTAAAGTGAAGTATTTTGTAACGTTTTATCCTCAGTTAAAACAGCATTGTGATACAATACAAATTAACTCAAATTCGTATTATCCATAATTAATTATAATAGCCTTGTTTACAACAATTCCTGCACATCTTACAATTAATTCGTAAGTATTATTAAGGAGATGGTCCATTGACTTGAGATTTTAGTAACCTTGTTCTTAGATTTAACCGTAAAGTTGGACATTGCCCAACTTTATCACAACGAATAACGCATAAAAACAACGTCTTAAAACTAAAACTTTGTGTGAACGCTAGTACGTGTTTCGTATGATCCAACTTTACGACTACGCGTTAAACCTTAAATCTTATATCTTAAAAATCTATGTGAACCAGCATTTATATGGTTCTCGTGTACGTGTATATACATGTAATCCGTTCCATATACCATATAGATAGATTGATTAAAGCAAAATCCAAACCGGGAACAGGATACCCGACTTTCTGCATTGGAACCAAGAATAAACGTACTTAACCAAAGAGCCATCACTATAAAAAAACAAATAAACTTTCTAGATAGGAATTCCCGTGAATGAAAATTCGCAGCATGCACAAATATGCAGTGTCCATCCAACGTAGCTTACATATTTTAGACTTAATTTTGTAAAGAAATCTTCATCTAAAGATATTTACCGTATTTAAATGGTTTTTTATTGGCTTTTGGCTTTCTTAATTTTGGCGTGTGTCAACATAGCTAGATGTATGCTGTACTGGCTTGTTAAACTATTTCTTGGAAACAGTTGTTTCAGTTGGCTGTGTATAAAGTATCATAGGGTTTCATCTATCTGGAGCCCTTTGCCTGCGATACGCGGCGTTGTTGTATTTTACTATCATACACTTCGTTTATCAAGCGGACAGGGCTCGCACTTAGTGGTGCGAGCCGAGTTTAGTGCGCACCGAGTTCGACTGATAAACATCTCAGCTCGAGCTTATTTCAGTTCTGTTAAGAAGCCGATCTAGCCCGGTTTCATAGGACTACAGATAGGCTTTGATAGGAGGAGTACGGATTGAAGTATGCTTGCTAAACGGGTTCCGAACTCAGTGCGTACTGAAGTCAGTCCGAACCCAGTCCGCTTGATAAACGTAGTGATGATCGAGTGTGTGTGTTGTGTCTCTTCAGAAACACTGACCGCCTAGACACCTTAATGTTCCTAACTACTTGATTGACTTTGTCTCTCTTTACAGAGCGACGGACTGCCTGAACGCAACGATAGTCGACGAATCGCTCATCCCTCAACGCTTCATGAACTTCACCGTGTTCTGGAACATCTACGACAACAGTACTACCGTGCTGGACCCCACCCAGCAGTTCATGCCAATGCAGTCCGAGCTGACCATCTACAACCACAGTCGACTCTACATCAACCTGGAGGCGTGCGTCAACACGCTACAGGGCGAGTGTAAAGAGTTCCTGCTAAGTCACGGTAGAGACGGCGACAATCAGACGGCTATGTCGCGCTTCCCCTGCTACTATGACAAGGTCAGTCCAAGGACGCACCTGCTTTGTATGTGTAGCCTCTCTAGGGGGCCAATCAGACGGCTATGTCGCGCTTCCCCTGCTACTATGACAAGGTCAGTCCAAGGACGCACCTGCTTTGTATGTGTAGCCTCTCTAGGGGGCCAATCAGACGGCTATGTCGCGCTTCCCCTGCTACTATGACAAGGTCAGTCCAAGGGCGGGCCTGCTGTGTATGTGTAGTCTCTCTAGGGGGCCAATCAGACGGCTATGTCGCGCTTCCCCTGCTACTATGACAAGGTCAGTCCAAGAGCGTACCTGCTGTGTATGTGTAGCCTCTCTAGGAGGCCAATCAGACGGCTATGTCGCGCTTCCCCTGCTACTATGACAAGGTCAGTCCAAGGGCGTACCTGCTGTGTATGTGTAGCCTCTCTAGGAGGCCAATCAGACGGCTATGTCGCGCTTCCCCTGCTACTATGACAAGGTCAGTCCAAGGACGTACCTGCTGTGTATTTGTAGCCTCTCTAGGAAGCCAATCAGACGGCTATGTCGCGCTTCCCCTGCTACTATGACAAGGTCAGTCCAAGGGCGTACCTGCTGTGTATGTGTAGCCTCTCTAGGAGGCCAATCAGACGGCTATGTCGCGCTTCCCCTGCTACTATGACAAGGTCAGTCCAAGGACGTACCTGCTGTGTATGTGTAGCCTCTCTAGGGGGCCAATCAGACGGCTATGTCGCGCTTCCCCTGCTACTATGACAAGGTCAGTCCAAGGACGTACCTGCTGTGTATGTGTAGCCTCTCTAGGGGGCCAATCAGACGGCTATGTCGCGCTTCCCCTGCTACTATGACAATGTCAGTCCAATGTATTAGGGTTGTACTTGTTGTGAGATGACCAGACCTTTTAGTTCCTGCTGAACCACGTCTAGGTCAAGCTTCCCCTCTATTATATGGGGCCGATGACCTTCGGGTAGAAGTAGGAAAGGGTGTTGACCCGGAGGCCCTCGTCAAGGTCACTCCCTTTCGTTTACGTCGGGCCGATGACCTTCGGGTAGAAGTAGGAAAGGGTGTTGACCTTGAGGCCCTCGACAAGGTCGCTCCCCTCGTTTACATCAGGCCGATGACCTTCGAGTAGGGTTAGGGTAGGGCGCTGACCCTTAGGCCCTCGTCAAGGTCGCTCCCTCTAGTTTACGTCGGGCCGATGACCTTCGGGTAGGGGTAGGGTAGGGCGTGACCCTCAGTCATCGCGCCAGGTTGGTATCTGTCGTTTATGCCTCCTGAAAGTGCCATGTATGCGAACTAGGATGCATCACTAACATTCAGGACGCATCACTAACATTCAGGACGCATCACTAACATTCAGGACGCATCACTAACATGCAGGACGCATCACTAACATGCAGGACGCATCACTAACATGCAGGACGCATCACTAACATGCAGGGCGCATCACTAACATGCAGGACGCATCACTAACATGCAGGACGCATCACTAACATGCAGGACGCATCACTAACATGCAGGACGCATCACTAACATTCAGGACGCATCACTAACATGCAGGACGCATCACTAACATGCAGGACGCATCACTAACATGCAGGACGCATCACTAACATTCAGGACGCATCACTAACATGCAGGATGCATCACTAACATGCAGGACGCATCACTAACATGCAGGACGCATCACTAACATGCAGGACGCATCACTAACATGCAGGACGCATCACTAACATGCAGGACGCATCACTAACATGCAGGACGCATCACTAACATGCAGGACGCATCACTAACATGCAGGACGCATCACTAACATGCAGGACGCATCACTAACATGCAGGACGCATCACTAACATGCAGGACGCATCACTAACATGCAGGACGCATCACTAACATGCAGGACGCATCACTAACATGCAGGACGCATCACTAACATGCAGGACGCATCACTAACATGCAGGACGCATCACTAACATGCATGACGCATCACTAACATGCAGGACGCATCATGTCGGCGAGATCGCAGTGTTTGACGTGTTAAACCAAGCTGATGTCGTTTGCATCGACGCGCATCTTATGGGATCAAAGCCAGCGAACTATGTAGCTTGTTTACACACAAGCGTGTTCATTGGTTCAACAAACAGTTACGGTGGTCGGAGGACGAGGTGGCTCATTTCCATTGCGCCATCTAGTTGGGATCAATTGCTTCACCCCTACACAGCTCCAGCCGGTGGAAACGGTTTCTAATTGAATGCCGCTATTAACTTAGCATGATGCGAGTGTATTCGAAATAAATGCGTAGCCTTTTACTAATAATCGCATTAGTATATATATACACCACTTTTTAATTGAGCATTTTAGTTTGCTTAATTTATATAATCTGCATGTAAAAATATTATTCTCAAAGTAGTATTTCACATTTTAGGTTTTATTTTTGTGAGGATTTTTTATACATGTTGTAGAGGTTGGTATAGCTAAGCATTATATATTATAAAACAAAAATTATTGATAATATTGACATATCGTAAGCTTATGTATTGAACTGAACCCCTGTATACCCAAGAGCGTAGTAAGAGGGCCTGCCCCATCCGTCGTGTTCGTGCATGAGGGGCGAGGAACCACTTTTAATTATTGTTCTTAATTGATATCCGTCTGAAAACTCACAGGCCAGCTAATAAAAACACAGAAGGCTCACTGTTATTGAGTATGAGTAACTTTTCAAACACACATCGAGTTATGCAGAGCGGGTTTCGGAAGACTCAATTCATGCATTTGTCGACATTGAGAGTATGTGGAGTAGTAAGGAATACACGAACATGAGTGCAAAGTTTCCCAGTCACCAGACAAGGTCAAAAAGACTTAAGAATATTAATCGATACAATAAATGGGAAACGAATCTTTCAACTGAATTTATTTTGCAAAATCTTAATGAAAATGTGTGGCTAACATTCATTGTGATTTTGTGAGTATAGGCTACCTTGTTCGCGAGGACATAATTACAAAGGTTCAGTATTTGCTACCGTGAGTAAACTTTTGGGGTCACACAATTGAATTCCTCTCGTGTAAAGTATGTGGGCGTTATGTTTGCGAGCTGGAACACTCGACCAATCTTGTCCGTGACTCTTCTTCTTCTCCTTCTTCCGGCTTCGATAGAACATCCCGAGCCAATGTTTCTTACGAGACCATTAACGATAAAGGTTCCGAGTGATTGCCTTGGAATCGCATGGGTCTCATTTATTGCCCACAGGGATAAGAATAAACCTCCGTTCCACCCGGCATAACTCACGACAGAAAAGATATATTATTTTAGAGAAATCATAATTATGATCGTATCCAGGGAATTTAATTATTTCTCTATCTCAAGGCACGCACTGTAATAAATTTACATGTTTACTGTGTTTCATTAGAATAATAAAATCGTGGATACATTTCCGAAACGTAGTCTCCACGAAAGCGATAAAGATAAGGTGTTTTATGGAAATATGTTTTTTAATTTTCTAATTATAATGTGAATAGTGTTTCTCAACAGACGATAAGTTGGAGGGAAAACTCGCGCTAAGTTCAAGGCTATTCTGGTTCCTAGAGGTTTAGTGCAAGATTGGTAAATGTACATACTAAGCGGGTCTTAGCCTGGGACTCGGTAAAGTATCATATTAACGAAAATAATTGTATCATTGACGTGTTATTTCAAAAGGATATTTATTGGAGAATCACTATCGTGGGTGGATTTTAATTGTTATAACTCATAATGCACAATATCCAAATTCACAATGTACTGGCATTAAATTGCTACTCACGGTGGTCCAGGGGTCAAGGCGCCTACCCGGCAAGTGAGGGCATCGTGGGTTCGATTCCCAGTCGGAGTTAGTTTCTTAATTTCTGGATTTCACAACAAATCGACGTTTTTTTTACATTATTTTTATTATTATTATTATTATTATTATTATTATTATTATTATTATTATTATTATTATTTTTATTATTATTAAGTATTATTATTATTATTATTATTATTATTATCATTATTATTATTATTATTATTTTATTGTTGCAATACATACAAACTCGGTCAAAACCGGCATAAACATGTTGTACGGACACAAATGTCAAGTATTTCCATGTGTTTACCTTATTAAAATCTACTTAGAACTACTTAATATATCATTGTCCACAATATTTTTTCCAAACCGAACTATGGATGCTATGTACGGTCGTGGCCGATTTGTACTCATCCCAGCATTATTATTATTATTATTATTATTATTATTATTAGAAACAATCTGTCGATGAGGTGATTAAGAGATACATTGGGACTAAAGAAAATATGGACATAATCGTTAATAATTTCGTTGAAACTTTTGTCAATGAAGTAAGTTCCAAACATGACTGTGACGTGTGTACATCTACACCTCATATTGCTGCATGTGAGGCACAGTCAATGTTCATGCCTGAGATCACGGTGAGGGAGGTTTACAATATTATTAGTAAATTTGATGAAAATAAGCAACCAGGATTGGATGGGATAAGAATTAAAGATCTTAAAGCTATAAATGATACAATTAGCCCAGTTATAACAAAATTAGTAAACCTTTCTATTGTAACGGGTAATATTCCATCTAAGTTAAAAGTCTCGGTGGTGCGGCCTGTTTATAAAAAAGGGGACCATTTTAACTATAGTAATTATAGACCTATTGCTCTGCTGCCTACGATTGAAAAGATAATGGAACGTTGCATTGCTGATAAATTAACAGCATATCTATCTAAGTATGGAATTATTAACCCATTACAATTTGGTTTTCAAAAAGCGAGAAGTACTACTGATCTGCTACTTGAATTTTCTGATCATGTAAATTCAAAGCTTGATGATAATATGCATGTTATGGTATTGTTCATTGATTTCACTAAGGCATTCGACACGTTAAATCATTCTAAATTAATTTCAGCCTTGCGTAACTGTGGAATCAGAGGACCACTTTTAAAATGGTTCATGAGCTATTTAGAAGACCGGCAAGTATTAGTTAGAGTTGGGGATGGATTCAGTAAACGGAAGTGGGTGATCTCGGGCGTGCCGCAAGGCTCTATTTTGGGACCAATCTTATACTTAATATACGTTAATAATATGTTTAAATGTGTTGTCCATTGTAAGATTTTCATGTACGCGGATGACACTGTATTGGTTATAGCGCACAGGGTGTTTAAAGTAGCAGAACAGTTGTTACAACAAGATTTTATTAACATCCTTTGTT